>VXBU01016443.1:307838-431935 GCA_013400315.1 Bombycilla garrulus | reverse complement strand
TTTTTTCTTTTTCTTTTTCTTTTTTTCACAAGAATTCCAGTGAAATCCTGTTACACAGCACATTTCTGGTCCAATTCATCCCAGCTGCTAACTTTACCAAGCTAAAATTTGACACCCAGGTCTAATTTCATTAAACCCCAGCCAGCATGGTTCTTTGTGATAATACTGACTCTCGTCTAAGGCAATATGTATTTTTGCTCACTGCTACAAATAAATCCTGTTGTAAGTACCTTCTTCCTAGTATGCAGCACACTGCAATGGTCCAAAAAAAAAAAAAATGCAGCTTCTGTAAGAAGTTGCAGAGAAGAGAGACTTCTGTAATCATTTATCATGATTTTGCAAATAAAGTCTCTGCTATCTTAAGAAATTATGTTCCCTAAAAATAAATGAGAACTTGAGTTGTAGATAACATCAAAACTGCTGTTTCTGTTAGTCATTCCAGCTTTGATTGATGCAGAGTGACCCAGACTGGTATGTAAGATTCTATATTTACAGCCCAATATATGCAACATATTTATTCTGTGTTACCCTTTTCCAAGTGCCCAAGTACTAAAATTAGCATTAAATATTCAGAACACAGCCAGGTAAACAAAAACAAATGTATTGTTAAACTCCCATTTCCTTTTCATTATTGGAGGGTGCTTTGTCTAAATGCTCAGAAAGGTATGTGCTGGTGCTGGGACTCCTCCAGGACTCCTCCAGCAGGCACACATCACGTCCAGTCCCACTTAGCTTCCACATGAGACCTGGCTTTTGTGTGGACTTTTAGCCTGAGGTTTTATTTCACTTGACCTCTTACCCATGCCTTAGCGGTGACACACATGGATGGTCCCCTGTCTGCTTACCGGAGCAGGAGCTGGGGCGTCCCCATCCTGCCAAGTGCTCCAGGTGGCTGCATCTCTGATGGCTTCAGGTGCAGGAGCCTCCTGATCCAAGCTGCTTACAGGAGCTGGGGCATAAAGCTGTTTCTCAGTGTCTCCTCTGAGTGACAACTATTTTCCTTTTTCTAATGAAATTGAATGAGCTAAGTGTAACCTGTCGAAGACAAATCCTGTACTCCTCTCATCTTCCACACAAGCACTGTGTGAGCCCTGATTCTCTTGCCTCCTGCTTGTTTAACAAATGGCGTTTTGAAATAATGCCATAGTGTGTTTTTAAATATCAAATTTTGCTGTGTTTTGAAATTGCAGATTCCCTTTGGTCAAGAAGGTTTTGTCCCTGTGTTTAACATTTTGTTATTATGGTCTCTGCTAAGCTCCAGGACAGCACATTTTGGAGTTGCTGGTGAATATCTTTTACTTAAGATGAGGCAGGTACTTTCCTGATGTTTTGTGACACCAAGGGAAAACTTAACAAGTTGGAGGAATATGGATATTACCATTTCAGATCAGACCAGTTGTGCCTTGAGACTACTATTTTGCTGTGAGAGTAGCTAATCCTGGATGACAGGTTTTTTACAAATTAAACATAGTTTGAGAATTATTGCCCTGTGTAAGGGTAGCAGCACTGGAAATTAAATGGGTTTTCCAGTCTGCCTATTGTGCAGCACATTGCTTTAGACTTTTTGGGAATTTACATTTGTTCTGGTCAGTTGTAAGGTTTTACAAAAGACCTAGGAAGTGTTGAAATTGCAAGTTCACGTTGGACCAAGTGTTGCAGAAACATGGTGTTTCAACACTGTGTACGTCATGAACCTGTAATTTCAACACTTTCTAAGAGTCACCAGAGTCTCCCAGGGTGAACTATAACATAACTAAGTTTTCTCCCCTGAACACTCAACTATCCATTTTTTTTCCCACTGGAAAATATAATTTGAAACACCATTTGGCTGACATTAACGAGTTTTGTTTTATTAATAATGAAGGAAAGTCAAAAGTAAAAGATTACTGCAAATAGAGAAACTTGCTGACTCAAGTGGTAGCGGGGCTGAGTCCTTCTGCTGGATAAATACAGCAGACTAGGGTTGCAGTTTTAATTATGGATTCACTTGCGAGGGACAAAGCTGAATTTTTACAAGCTGTCTGTGGTTATGCTTCTGCCTTATGTCATTGCACACTAGTTCTGATATCAAGTGTTAAACTCCTGCAAACGAATCTACTATTATTTCTGCCTCTGGGCTGTATCTCCCTCAGGCTCAGCCAGAGTGGGGAAGAGAGGTGTGGCACAGCCTTGAATGCAATTTTAAGCAATTTCTACCTGTCCTGCACAGTTCACAGCAACATAGCTGAGACTTATGCGTTTTGTGGTGTGTGCTCTCCTTCACTAGTCTCCCTCCTCAAATCATACACTACAAGCATCCAGGATGCAACCTCCCTTTTAAAGACATCTCCCAACACTGGAGAAGCCAAGGCTGCCACAGCTGCAATAGTAAGAATGGACAAGACCACCTTGTCCTGTAAGACATTATGGCTTTGTTTCCTTGACTGGCAGCCTGTCTGTTGAGTGACCTGATACTCCCATTCAGTGAAAAAATTTCCTTGGTCCTAACACAACACTTTTTGTGCACTGACTCAAAGCATTTTGCAAAGGTTGAGCAACATCCCTTTATTAGATTGAGAAAATGAGGTACAGACAGACCAGAGCGATTGCTGGAAGTCCCCAGTGAGGGCAGCAGTGGACAAAGGCCCAGTAGCCAAGTTCTTGTTCAGTAGCCAAGTTCTTACTCAGTAGCCTATTCACTTGGAGACACTCTCTTCATTCACTCAGCTTCCCACCATCCTGTGATGGCAGGAGGGCAGGCAAGTATAAGGAGAGTTCTTGATGCAAAATCTTTGTTTTGCACTTTTCCTTATGTGTTTGCCCAACTTCAGAAACCTTTCAGAAGCATCCTCCTCCTTTTCATATCCCTTGATATTCCCTCAAGATCTAAATGACCAATGTTTTCTTCAAGTATAACATTTTTCTATCTTTTACATTTATGAGATGAATTGGGAGACTTCCTGTACCATCCCTGGGAAACTGGACGACAAGCAGGACAGGAACTCCTGCATTAACACAGCTTGTATTTAACATGCACTGGTGTGTCTGCATCTGAGGGTGGGAGACAGAGAACTACTGGGAATAGCCAGGATTTCTCCCTGTTGTAGGCAAGGCTGCTGAGAAAGCACAAACCAGCCACAGTGGTGAAGTCATGCAAATGCAATGCTACCAAAGGCCACAGGAATTGTGGAAAGATTTGTGTAAATATCTCATGCATTCTTGTGCTCTAAGGTTTATGGAAACAAAAACCACAGTCACAGAGCCCATGCCACATTTGCTCATCCCTTCCCCCTTCTGCTTCTTCTCTATAGAAAGGTTGTAGAACCGTTTATGTGCAGCCAAGAAACCTTTTTTTTCTTTTTGTGGTTATTAGTAATGTTAAAAAAAACTGGAAAAGATGGTAAGCATAAACAAAGTTCAGCAGGGTGCAAGGGGAAGGGTGGCTGATTTGTGAGGATCATGTGAACTTCTTTGCTGTAAGCATGCCTGGAAAAATACATGCCACACTCATGTTTTCCAAGTCATTTCAGACAACACATTGTCTCTATCACCCACCAACTGGACACCCCTTTCCCTGCGCTATTTCATTCAGTAGATTGTCCATGCCATTTTCTTACCCTCAAAGGGAAGATACTGCATGTTTACTTCTGCTTCATTTTTGAGGTTTTATCATGCTGTCTTGAGAGGCTGGCAACACCTGAGTCTAGACAAAACTAGCCCTGTTTATTCATGTCCTGGTGTCCATTCCTGTCTGATTTGACTGCACCAAGGACATTCTCCCCTTCTTCAGATGTTTTGTATCTTTCAGATAGTGGTATCGCACTAGAGAGGGACAGGCTACATGAGGGCTGTTAGGAGTAAATAGCTCAAGGGAATAATGCACCTGCTGTTGGGGGATGTATGGGTTGCTCCTACTGGTGCTGCTGGATGTGAGCTCCTGGGAGCTGGTGATTGACAACACAACACTGTTGGGAGAGGGAGAGCACTCTATCAGATGCCCCTTCTTTTTCAGGTCTTAGCTGCTTGCAGTCCCATACTGACAAGAGTGAGGATGAGGAAAAACACAAAAGGACATGGTTAAGAGATATTTCCTTAGTCTGTTTAAATTATCCACCCCTTTTCAAGTCTTAGGGAGCTTTACCATCTTTTGAGTGGATTCACAGACCAGAGTGCAGGGAACACAGGAGCAAAGGACTCCAGCAGGGGCTGGAAGCTGGGAAATTACTGAGAAAAGAAAAGAACAACTTGTATTGTCTCAGGGTAATAACCAGCCTGGCTGCTGGCATGGACTGCTGTGATCCAAAGGTCATCTTTGTCATGTCACAAAGCCCAAACCTTTGCTGCCTTCCCACAGTGTGACAGCACCCAGTGGGTGCCACCCCCTGCGGTCCCCTTCATGCATTGGGGTGCATATTTTTTGTTTCCAGAGGAGATTTTTACATGTGGGAAATTGGACAGGATGAGCTGGTGCTAATACCAGGCTGACTTCAATGGCTGTGAAGCTGGGCCTTCCTTGGCTTCTTGGAGGGACTGTGGAGGGACTTGGAGGGACTCTCCATTGGCTGTGGCTCTGAGCAGCCTGGGTGCTTCAGCAGGTGGCACTGTGGGTCCTGCTCACCCACTGTGGGGCTTTTCTGCTTCAAGAGGTATTTTTCTTTTGGATAAGGAATAAAGCTGAGGTTCTGACCACTTGTGGTCTTTCAAAATGCCAAGGTATTTTTCAAAATACAGGGGTGCTGGCCTAGGCATCCCAGCCAAACTGTAGCTTGGGTAGCATCCTGCCAGTTCAGAGCTACACCAGTGATTCCACTGGGATGTGATTTATTTCTTCACTTCCTGTCCTAAAGGAACACCCACAAAGTTGTGAATGTTGTGCACAGAGTACACAGTGCAAAGGAGGCTGCACTGATGGGTAGGTGAGGGTTAGCTTAGTAATAGCTGGCATTTCTGGATGGGTTCTTCAGAACAGGAATGAGCAGGAAAGCAATAGCTAAGCAGCTCCTAATCAAGGGTGTTGCTGATACACAAAAAAAAAGCCCAAAAAAAGGGGTGTTGTAAAAAAAAAAAAAAAAAAAAAAAAAAAAAAAAAAGGAAAAAATGCTCCAACATGTCACTTTTGATACATTTATTAAATTAACAAGCCTACAAGGACCAATAACACCATCCTCACTCTCTGTTCCTGCAGCCACTTATGGGCACTGTCTTGCTTTAACAGAAGCACAAAGAAAGTTGGTGCTAGTTATGCTGCTCTGGTCTTTTCCAATCACCTGACTGGCAAAACTCAGTTGCAGTGATTTATTTGCTTCTATCTATTTGCTTTACTTGCTTCAGCTATGGGCTCAAAAGGCAATTATTTGATTGTATTACATATTCAGGTTTTTGTTTGGATAGACAATTTTATCTTTTAGATTCTAGTGGACAGTGTCATCACCCTTTTTCTCATGAGGGAGTCCTTTGCTAGCAGCACAAGATTTGGAAAGTTCCAGAGAGAGCACTTGCCCACCTGCTTCCAGATTCCCTCCAGCTTTTTTGTCCTCCTCCCTTCCGTGAGTGCTGCATGTGGGGTGCAGTGCTCCTGACCCTTGCAGAATGCTATTTGCTTATTTTATCTCTGAAAACAAAACAAATTTCTCTGTGTTTTGTTCTATTTCCTACATGATAGAATCTTTTGTTTTCACTTGCAACCTTTGCAGCTTCCAAGAATTTTTACTCCTTGCGGTTTGCTGAGATGTGCGGGGTTCAATAGTCTGCCACCAGGCCCTGGCCCAAGGTCGAGGATTCCCTCCTTTTCCTTCCCAGTATTGTCCTGCATCCTGCAAGGCCCTTCTCCTTACATTGCTGTGGCTGTCGTGACAAAGGGGACTGGCACCAGGCTCACTCCTGCTGCCACGGTGACAGCTGCTGAGCCCTCGCCAAGCTCTAATGACAATAGTATGACCTCAGATACTTTATTAAGAAAGAAAAACTTGAAAGGGAGGGTGCACTTAAAAGCAGACAATAACACCTCGTCTCAAAGCAGTGCATTGTTTTTGCAAGCCCAGGATAGAAATGCTTTAATATAATCTTGGCCTATTCTCTCCCAGCCTCCCTCCCCATTTTATGCACAGGTTCACCCACATCCATGGTGGAATCTAGTTCTCAGTAGCTTCTGTGTGACTCAAAACATGCAAATAGATGTTATGGACTGCTGACTCAGTATGAAGCCAGGCCTCATACTGACTAGGCCATACTTTTAATGCTGCTATGACTCTGGTTATTTCTCCATGCTTCATTTTCTCTGGGGTGATAATGGGGTAAAATGGGGGTGATGGTACTTTAGTCCCCACAACAAAGCAACATGGGTCTGGATGGAGCTGTGCTATGGATGGAGAGGGAGCCTGGGAGCTGTGCTGCTGTCTGAAGCTTCTCTCCCACAGTGACATGGAAGGGGAGGACCCTGGTGGGCAAGAGCCTGTGTTGAGCTGTGCCTGAATTCTGCAGCTGGGATGGCTGTGGCAAAAAACCTTTGCCTGAAGCCACACAGAAAGTTTGAGAATGAGTAAATAGGCTTGGCAGAAGGAGGAAGTAGAGCTGGTCAGAAAAATTCTGACTAAACAAGTTTTTGTTGGAATTTACCAATTCATCAACATCAAAGCACTTTGTGGAGAGGGTCCAATTTTGACAGAGCTGCTTCCAAAACCAGGCAGGGCTTGAAAACTGCCTGCTAGGCACATTTTGGAAACTTGGCTAGTTTTATGCTGATTTATGCTGTCGGTTCCTTAGCAGTTCAACAACTGGCTCTTAAGAAGTGTACCTTTCCAGGTGTTACTCTGAAGTGACTGTCACCAAGCAAGGAATCCCGTGGTGGTCAGTGTCTGTGACCCTGTTCCTGCTCCTTGTAAAACCCCTGGCTCAGGGACATTGGCTCTGCAGAGTGCTATCAACTTTTATCCGACACTCCTTTTTAAAAAACAGAGAAATCAACTGACATAAGTTGCTGCTTTCAATTCTGGGACATTTTAATTTGATTTTCTAAACAAAATATTTGAGTTCTGTTTCTTTTTTATACATGCTAAAGTAAGTCCATTGATTTAAACAGAATTACTACTCAACTGAATTTGTGTAAATTGGAGAACTTCAATGAATTGCTACATAACCTCTGGAACAGAATGAAGCCCACAAAAATACCTAAATATTTATCTTTTCCAGCTGGAGTGAACAATTCTTCTTTTGCTTCTTATGGATGATACTGGTGGTAAACCTTAAAAACAAAAGGAGAGGAAGAAGAGGAAGAAAAAAAATACTTGCTGGACCTGGTTCTTCTCATCATGCAATTCTTCTTCTTTTATCCTTTGCAACTGAATTTGTGTGTGTGTGTGTGGTGCAAGATGGGGAGACAGAGAGGAAGGGGTATTTCACATTTACCATGATATGTTTTGTTTGGGATTGTGATAGCTGGATTCATTGTGCATAGTCTATAAGGCTTTACAGAGCATTTCTTGAGCTTGTCTTCATGGGAGGAAAAACTGCTGGGTTTTTCTGGTTTTGTTTTTTTCTTTTTTCCCCACAGAGTACTTTTCCAGTGTCTAGTGTGAACATAGAGTACTGGAGGAGCACAGAAATATGCCATTGCTTTCAGGCTTGCCCATGTCCAGATGTGCATCCCAAGATGTGCTAGCTTTGGGGAAACATAAAGCAAACTGCAAGGAACAGGATTTTACTAAAACAAACAGGGTTCTACAAAAAGAAACAGACCAATAAAATCTGCGCAGAGAACATTTTCTTTCATAGTACCTACAATTATGCAATTGTGCTAATGCACTGTACTTCAACATATGCCTGTATTTTGCAGCAGACTCTTTTCCTATTTTCTTTTTTCAATTGGACACAGGATAATCTTTTAAGTAATGTGTTTATTTTAGCTTTGTTTTTCCCACTCCCCAAGGTCTGCTAGGATTTCTCTCCTATCTTTTTTATGTGCCAATGACATTGCTTGTAACAAGGTCAGGATCAGGATTCATTGTGGGGGGCAATATTGCTATAAGAGCTTGACATGAGATCAGAAGTAATGCTGCAGTGAATTAAAATAATAAAAAAAAAAAGTAGAAAAAAAGAAAGTAGCAAGTCTCATGGTGCCGAAAGATCTGGGTTTCCCATCCAGACACCATCTGTGAAGCACTTGGGGACAGTGCCTAAAGTCTGAGTCATCATGTTTGGCAGTCCTTTACCCAGTGGTCTGTTTCCGTGGGGGGAATATTCATTGGGGGAGAAAAGAAATGGTAGAAGGATGGAAGATAAACTGCCCTTTAGCCCCATGATTTATATTTGGTCAGAGTACCCCTGTTCTATTTTCTTTTACTTGGAATGTATCTTGGACATGTTGTTTCAATATGAGACAATCAGCTGGGCTCTCAGAGGAATGTCCCTGGAGACTCAAAACAGCCTCCCAGTAGGGTAATATGTTCAGCAGAATTCTAAGATGTATTCTCCAACATCTGCAGTCTATTTGTGCCTCCAGAATATTTCCCATCAGCATTTGGGGAATCAAAAGGCACTTTGAGAGATGGTCACCAATTCTCTACGCTGCATGATAACTTGTAAAAAAATGTTTACTTCTTTAAACTTCTACTGAGCTGGTGGTTGTCGTTTCCTTTTTTTTTAGGAAACTAACAACAGAAGGACATGAAAAATAGACTTAAAAATAATTTTTTTCATATGAATGGGTTTTGAATGTAGTAGTAACTTCCTGGGAAACAAGAAGGCTTAAGGAGTTATCATGAACAACGCAGTCAATGTCTCTTCTGGGTGTGTGACAGAAAAAAGAACTTGTTCAGCTGCACATTAGAAGTAAGTAGACAATCCAACAGAGAGTATTACATGCTGCATCTAATATGCCATATCCTCATTTTCATTATTTCATTTGGTTTTCGTAACCCCGTGCCAAAAAAAAAAGGCAGATGCAGAAGTAGAAACAAACTCCAGGCAGGTAGCATAAATAGCAGAGAACTACATAGAACATATTTCTTGTAAGAAGAAATTGAAAATATTAAGATTATTTATGCAGGAAAGCAAAAAGAACAAGAGACTATACATGTGTCACACAAGGAATAATAGATAGTATGCAGAAAGCTAATTTAAACCTCCTTTTCAATCTTCTCAGTGATATAGGAATTAGGAATGTTCAGAAGGAAAAGGAAATATTAATTGACACAATGTGCAATCAATCTGTGGACATCGATTTTGCAGGATATAGTTTGTACAAACAGCAGAAAGTTGCCTGAAAGACTGAGAATTAAATGAAAATGCAAGATAAAACCAAATCCATCTAGGTTTATTCAGGAGGGCATATAAAGGCAGAAGGATGAGCATATTACCGCAATGATGGGAGCACAAGGGAGTGAGGGTTCTTATGGCAAGGGGTCTCTCAGTCACCTGTCAGTATTCATGAGAAGCTGTCTTTTTCCATGACACTGACTGCTGTTTCATTTCGGTGACTAGGAGCACTTAATAATTAGGAAATAGATTAAATTATTTCCAATTGTTACACTTCCTCACGAGCTGTAAGATTTCACGTGGATGAAAGTCATTTGTCCCTGAAAGGGCAACAGTGAGGAATTACAGGCAGCTCTTCCCTAGCATTGTTCTTAATGGCTGTGTGTGCAGACAAACTCAGTGGACCAGAAATAGGTATATTATGGCAATCTCCTATCACAAGGCAAATGAAGCAAACTGTGGCACTGCATACGAAGCACATAAACACACACCAAACAATAAAGAAAACATCTAAGGTTTGTTTTCATTCATAATTTTTTTTTTTTTCTGAGATCTTTTTTTCTGTTCCTGTTCTGTGAAAGCCAAATAAAAGCAACAAATAACCGAAAAATCCCTAAATAAACAGTTGGGACTTTGACTTGCGAAACTGTATTTGCATGTTTGTTCTGAAGAGGTTCCCATAGCCTGGCTCTGACTTTTATCTATCCCCACAGGATGTACTCCTACACTTTTTCTTCCAGGGTCCCATGCTTCCTGTGGGTGTTCTCACAGCTGCCAATTCAGACAGCTCAAGTCTGGAATAGACTTTTCACAATACTGAAGATGCTATTCTCTCACTAAGTCAAGTGATTCCACACAAAAATATGGCAGATGTTTAGCATCAGGAATCAAAACAGCATTTTCGCACCACACAGCACATTCTTCTCTTCCAGATACCTTTCATTTCCTCTCTACAGGATATGGAGCAATTTTCTCTTTTGCTGCTGTTCATGTGAACTCAGGAATCTGTGAATTATACCAGGACATTTGAATTCCCGTGTAATCTTTTCTGAGAGGTAACGGGGCTTGGTTCACTGATGTCTCATGCTTCCTTTTTTCCTGCCTAGAAGATAAATAGAGGTAATAACACAGATTGCTTCTTGGCCTTGATTTTTCAACAAGCCCTCCTGAATGCAATCTGTACTTCAGAGTAAGACTAACCATGGGCCAGAATCACCTAAATGGGTTTCTGCAGAACATTCTGCAAATTTTGGAGCTAAAGAGAGCCAGATTCACTAATGCTGAGATGAATATTCCTAATGACATTAATGGGGATATTCCAACTGAGATTTCAGCCACCTGTGGCCTTGGGATTAGGCTGTGGTATTTTTATTTTCTTATGTGATCTAGATTCTATTTATGAGGTCTCATTGAGCTGTGCATGTGGCCCTCTTCACCAGACTTTTCAGTGGCCTAGAGAAAGGCATGTGAGTGTTGTGCTGAGCCCGGCACACACAGTTCCCCACCTTGCCTCTGGACTTCTCAGTACTGTTCAGTGCAAGGTTGCTGTGATACTGCATTGCCCAGTTAAAAATGTCTTAAGTATTTGTATGTAGTTCAGGGTGAAACAATCTTGGAAAAAGCTGTGCCTACCAGTCCCGATTCCAAGCAGCAAAGAGGAATTAATTAATTTGCAGCCTGATTCTCTGTCACAGAGACCCTGGGCTTTCCACACATTCTGAGCTTAGCACTGTGACACACTGTGTTAAAGCTTTAGACATAAAAAAAAATGAACACATTGCCTAACAGAAGATAAAAGAACTGCATGGCTGTCACATAAATTATGTAAGCCAGTAATTAAATTACTTTCTTTGCCCCCCATTCACTTAATTACTTCATCAAGAAATTACAAGCTCTTTCTCTTCTGATGAGTCTGAGACCAAAATAAATAGGAGGTACATTACAAACCCTACATTATGTGAAATGCTCTTAACAATCCTCATTTTTACTAAGAATTTACACTATGCTGCCTGTGTTAGACAAATCTTTAAAGGAATCTATAGTCATTTGGAAGGTGCAGAATTCATGCAGAATTATCCTTTCTACTTTTTAGTATAGCTTGGTGATTAGGATTATCTGAAAGCTTTTAAACTCAGCATTTTTAAGAATGTAATATCCTCCCAGAAAAAATGGCCGCTCTCTCTGCAAATTTTCAATTTTGCTTTAGAAGATTTAACGTCTTCTGTAGACTATAGGATTTTAAAAGCTTTACAGAAATATTTGGTCTTTTGCCCATTTTTGAAAAGGAGGGGATGGGACGTTTTCAGACAGCTATGCAAAACAAGCCCCGTTTACACCAAACCCTTAACATAAACATATCATGCATAAGCTTAGCAGCTGTATTGAAGTCAGCAGAGAGAGTGGAAAGGCTTTTGAACTCATATTTCCACACTGGACAGATCTGCAGTGTTAGTACTGGTGGCGGATGAGGGATAGACAAGACCAAGCATACTTCTGAGGTTTGTAACTCTGTCTTGTATGGCTTCCCCTCCGACATCTGGAGCTGGGGGAGAGGTGCTACACAAACCTGTATGACAGATTTCCTACCCAAGGCTTCCCATCTGTGATGGGCAGCCTAAACAGTCTTTGCTGGTTTAGTGGTGGACTTGGCAAGGCTGGGTTAATGGTTGGACTCAATGATCTTAAAGGTCATTTCAAATCTAAATTTTTCTATGATTTGATGATTCTATTCTTTGACCATACAGAGAAGAAAGACTGCAATTTTTATCAATCAAACTAAAAAAAGGGCAGCAATGTTGCAGGAAGAAAATGTTCAGTGCTTGGCTTGAATCTTACAGAGATCCCTGCATATTTTACCAGACACTTGCTGTGTTCTTTCAGGCTTCTGAGGAATGTCTCTAGCAGCAATACCAAAGGCAGTATGTCATACCATAGCATGCTGGAGGAAAATGCAGGTCCTGCTATGTACAGCTTCCTTCCTTTCTGCTCAAGGGCAAAAGAAGGACTGAGGGTCAGTATTACACTTCATTCTATATAATTTTTTTAGTCTGCAGGATTTCTAAGAAAGTTTTCACGCTTTTGAAAATCCAATATGCTAGAGAAATAATAGTTCTACTCTGGTTTACTCTATTCACACACTATGCTTTTGTATTTCAGATTCTTGTATGAGTCTGCTAGAGGCAGTAAGAGGAAAGGACCATTCTCAGAGGCAGAGACTGTAGATGACCTCATGCTGAGAAGACAGGATGCAAAGCACAAAGCTTCTGGGGTACCCACGGAGCACCACGTGGAACTTAGCAGTGTGACACTTCTGTTTTGATTTGCAGTACAGAAGGTCTGTATTCCTGGAGTTTCCTGACAAAATAAACATTTTAAAGCACACATTATTACACATTATTATGTTCTGGACTCAGTAAAAATTAGGTGTGCATATTTCAAATCAGTTTTTCTTTCAGTACAGACTTTCCAAGATGTGAAGACATGGAACTATATTCTTAAATTTTCACTATTCTCTACTAGATGATTCCTCAACAGTCAGTAGGCAGCAGAGTTTTCTCTTACTAAAGGTGTTGCCACCTAAGTTGATTAATTGAATGTTCTTCAGGGAACTCATCCATTTTAATACATATGGTGAGAAGAATAATTCACAATCCATTCTACACTGGGAATTAGGCTAAAAGCAATTTCAGTCTTCTTTCTGATGTAAGTACAGCAGTTATACTTTCCTGCTCTTCTCTAAAGAAAGTCTGTAACTTGTTGACAAATTGGCACTTTAGCTAGTGTTCATGGTTCTTGGAAGTGGACATAAGGATGACAGTAGAACTTTATCTACCCTATACCACGTAGCAGTTACAATAATATCTTGTTTTATTAGATAGTAATATTACAAAGAGGTCCTTAGTAATAAACTGGTTCTTTGCTGAACAGAAGTGCTATACTGGCTGCTAATTACAACCCTGTGTTGGATATAGTGCCGAATACATATTCTCAGTATTAGCCCAGAAGGCACTGGTTTCCGAAAGATAAAAGCTCTTCCAGTAAATTCAGTTCTGAGACTGGTGCCTGAGACTAATGGCACCAGACAGAAGCTTAAAAAAGCTGTGGCACCTCCTCCTTAATAATTCGGATATCTTTTTCCTTAGATAAATTAGGGGTTATTGACTAACATACTTGGGAATACAAACTGTGAACTACTTCTTGAGTTTGAGTTGATTTTTGTGGGGATCAGTCACGAAGCAGCAAGGCAATGGCGTCATCCATTTTACAAGATGGGGAAAAAAGTAAATATTACTAAATCGCTATGATGCCATGGAAAGGGCAAAAGGTTATGAAAATTACTGGCTTGAGGAAGGAGTCATGTATACAGAAGGATGGAAACACTTGGCTAATAAGTGTGTGGCATTCCATGGCTGTGATATCAGAATTCCCAATACCAGGCAACTTCCCTTTTTTGAAATCTTCAGCAAATGCCTAAATTTCCCACAGATAAAGAAGAAAATCAAATGGGAAAGATAACCCTCTGTAAGTAAGAAAAGTTTTTGTACTAGACAACAGCACCACTATTCAGTGGCATGGACACAGCCTCCTCAGTGCAAGTTAATGTTTAAGAACCCCAAAGAAGACCTCTACCTTTTCTGTGGATACATTTTCTCTGTTATTTGGGCTGTACCAATTAAAAACGCCTATGGTGTTTTAAAATAAAGGAATGAAACCTCAGTGACTAATTTCTGTCCTGTTTACTGCCGTCTGTGAGTTTTATTGTGTAATTTCTAATCACCAAGTTACTTAATACTCTCTATTTTAAGGAAAAGATATTGTGGCTTTATTTTATAGATATGCTCTGGCTGGGTATATATCTGCTAGGATTAGTTGTGAGGCCTATTTCAGTATACATCAGTATGCTGCAAAATATGCTGCTGTCTCCATCTGGCTGCTCTGAATCTTGATGTGCAACCGTAAAAGGAGACCTTGGACATAGCAGTTCCCTTTATGTCTCTTGCCTCTTCTAGAAGGCTTGTGGAGAGCTGCCCTATTTACTAGATAGAAACAAAGGATTTTGCAGAATGTGGGGTTTTTTTATTATTATAGTATGTTTGTTCGAATTAATTTGTCCTGGATAGTATTGTTGCATGGTAACAGGACTACAGAAAGTGCTTTACCTACTGTAAGGTAGGTGAGAATATATGTGAAAATATAATGTGAAAAGATTGTAGGTAGAAGGGTTCAAAGAGATAGCCTTTGCTGTCCTAACTACCAAAGTAAATTTAACCCTGTCTCCTTTTAAGCTTGTACTGAGGGAAGCATAAAAAATATTAAAAGTGTTTTTCAATTCAGTGCATTGATGTGGATGGGAAATTATGCTCTGTTAGCATGGATGGACATGCTGTGGTTCTGCTTCCCATCTAAGAACAACAGGTTTCACCTTATGGTCACTTATGCTCTTTACTTAATGCCACTTCCCAATATTCCACTCGCTTATTTTGGAATTCCTCAGGCACTGACTGCTCCTCTGAAATGCCAGTGAGCCTTGACAAAAGAAAAAAACCCCCCAAATGAGTAGTCATTTAAAAAAGCTTTAATCTGAGAATTGCTGGTCCCGCCATTTCAGCCACCTGCTGCCTGGTGTGGCACTGAGAACAACTACCTCATCATCAGCCCCTGTGTGTTCTTGGTTCAGGCAGCTGCAGTGAGAATTCTTCTTCAGGCAGTCCAGCAGTGCAGGCTGCCAAGGTTCATCTCCTGTATGCTAACCTACAGGGCCTCTGCGTGTGAGAATCATGAAAGTATGACCTCTTTCCAATGGATGATCTAAGGAAAATTACATAAATGAAAATACAGCAGAGTCCAGTCATCTGTAGTTATAAATAACTTCTGTTGTTTGGTCAGCTGGAATCACACAAACATGCTATTGTTAGGGGCTGCTAGTGTATGCATACAGATTTTGCAATGGGAATAATGCAGTAAATGAAAGGAGTAATTAACCAGATAAATGCTTGCGTCTGTCTTACTCTGGCCATCTAACAGATGGGCACATGAAGACCTGCAGTGCTATCCATAACTTGACCCTCAGCCTTCCCCACGTGCCCAGCTCTGCCAGTGTGAAGAGCTGCTCTGATCAACTGACTTCCTAGAGAAGAGCATCAAGCAAGGACTTCTGCAAAAGACAGGCACAGTTCTTCCCCTGCCTTTAGGGGCAGGAGTTGGATTAGAGTGGGGGAGCAGACTGGGGAAGAGTGGGAACAGCAGAAATCATCCATACAGTAGAAGGAGGGAACTAAAAGAGCCTTGCATCTCAGGTCAACTTTTCTCTACGTTTCCCCCACCCTTCTTGTGTACAAGAAATCAATTTGCTATCTCCTTTTCCTTCCTTCCCCTTCCCTCCCTGCAATACTTGGCCTGGGAATGGAGTGAAGGGGGTTTTTTGTAGTAGAACCCACAGCAAGCAAGAGGGTGGAGGCCTTTTGTAGCCTTGGCCTGGGAAAGGCTTGGAGGAGGTTGCTTACAGCCACCAGCTTTCTAGTCTGGAAGGAATGGAGTGAGGAGTATCTCTATACACAGCAAAACAGAAGAGCAGTTAAGCACTGGAAAGCCAAGGGAGTGTATTAGGGCTGTGTGATGGGCCAAGCTGGTATCTTTGTGAGGGAATTGATAGACTGAATGCTGGACAGGCCTTTGGTGCAGGTTCTGCAACATTTGCTTATCAGATTGGGGTCAATTTTTGCTCTGGGAAGATGCCATCTAGTGCAAGAATTTAAAATGTTGCAATAGTATGTTCAAAGCTTCTCAGATCTGCTGCAGTGTGGTGCCACATAGTTGAATAAAACATGCTGCCTGCACCTCACCTTGTTGATGCAGCCTTTTGTGCCTAAAAGCAAAGAGGACGCTCCTCATTGCTTCCTAAGAACTGAGAGAGTCAAAGCTGGATGATCTGGGAAGTTTAACAAGAACCTGAGGAGACACAAAGGCTGCCTTTTTAGAAAGGAGCAAGATAGAGAGAATAAGCAGATTTGGCCCCAGGCAATTTATATTTGTTCCTTTTCCCTTCTGCCCTGTGCAAATATTACCCTGCTCTCTTAATTTTGGCGTTTCTGCCCTTGCTTTGCAGACCTGTGGAGTGTGAAGTCAAGCAGGCAGCCCAAAGGCACCACAGCCAGAAGAGAAACAGGAGGAGGATGTGGAAATAATTGGAAATCCCTGGGTTCCAGAAAGTCAGCAGAGAACATGCCAGCGCCCTTAAGCTAAGGAGGGACCTGGGAGAGAGTGCAGTTTGCATGTTTGGAAGGAGAGAGGGAAGTGCGTGTTAATAAGGCAGTGTGAAGGTCTGTGAACTGCAGGAGAGGCATTCGAGGTGGGAACCGCACCCTGTCTCTAATTCCCTCATCTAATCTGGCTGCAGCAGGAGCCCACACAGAAAAACTCTTTCAATCAGCTGTCTCCACAGCGCTTTTGGGCTCTGCAAATGGCTAAAATGCGAAGCATGGGTGGTGTGTGTGTGCTGTGTTTTGTGTCAGCTTATGAAGCTTTGAAGTTGAAAACTTGTTTTTAAAATAAATTTCCTCGTGTTGTGAAGAACAAAGCAGCAAATTTGCTACCTGAAACAGCTCTGTTAAATTATCAAATGCAAATCACTTATTGGAGTAATTAAGGAAAAAAAAAAAAACCAAAACTACTTCTTAAGAAACAGGCTAAACATTTAAAAGATTTATATTCTTCTCACTCAAGAATAGTGAACGAACAATATGGATGCTCCCAGCTCTGCTGGCTGCCATGGTTTTCATCACACTCTGAACAGTGTCAGAGAGATCTCCTATAGGCTGAGCTGAAGAGTTTTAGCTTGTTCTGCAGGACACTTTGCTGGAGCAAAGAAACTCCTGCATAGCCCAAGACTTCAACAGGATATTTCATGTGTCAGTATAGCCAGTGCAGAGGAAGTGAAAATCACCCTCAAATGCCCCTTCTTGGAAAGTCCTCTGGAAGACTTCCCAACTTTAGAGTACTGCCAGAACATCCTATTTCTGGAGTCTCTTCCAGAAGAAATGCTTTGTGAGACTGTGTGCATTTCCTTGTGACACTCATCTGGGAAAAATTAGGATAATTTATTTAATCAGGCATTGTGGCTGGGGCAGGGAGAATCAGGGAGCCGCATGACCTGTGTCTCATATGCCTGTCCTTTGTGGCTGTGTAGGATGGGGGGAATCCATCCTCTACTAATGTGCCACTGCAGGCTTAGACAGCCCAATGAACCATTCTGTTTGCCCTCCGGCTCCTCCAACTTGAAATCAAGCAACAGAGCCACTTTGCTGCATGGAAGTTGCTCAGCAGGAGAAACAGGGAAGAGGTAGCAGCTGCTTAGAGCTTTCCCTTTTTGCATCCAAGCTTGCTGGCCCTGAGGTGCAGGGAGGGGGAAAGGGTGATGGGAGGCAGCTGGGGAATGTGATGCCCTCTGTATCCTTCCTGTAGTGACAAGCCTTATTCAAACACTTCAGTTTGAAAAGCTCAGAGTGCAGCTCCAGGAGAATGCTTTCAATTCATAATCAAATATGGGGCAATAACAGATGGATAAAACAAACAAATGTGGGGGAGGATGAGGTACATTCTCAAACACTCTGGAGTGTGTTCTGGGAAGAAGACACCCACTTGCTACATGTTATTTCTCATTCAGGGAAATCTATGGGCGAGTGAACTTTGGGACCTTCTTCACTGTGCTCAGAAAAATTGCTGGAAGATGCACCTCTGGTTTTGGTTTTTTTTTTTTAGTGTGGAAACAGTTCTCATGTCCTCGCAGGCTTTGAAGCTCTTCCTATCCCTGCTGAATTACTCATCCCCTTCCTACATGAGGAAACTGAGCAAGTACTTGCCTTTCTGATCAGCACTAATCTTACCCTGTCACTTTGCCAGGAAATGCAGCCTGTTGAGTGGAGCCCTGGCACAGCAACCCCTACATGCATTAGTGCTCTGTGGGCCTCATTGTGTTACACTCCTCACAATCCCTGCTCTGCAAGCTCTGCAAGAGGCTCTTCTCTCCAGTGGTGCACTGGGTTCCCACTGCATGTGCAGTCAACTCCATTGTTCTGTTGGTGATGATAATATATAAGCTTTTACAGCAAAGAAAACCTCCATGCAAGCTGGGGGGCTTCTCAAGGCACAGCGGGTCGGTCAACAGAAAAACAGCAGAATGCTAGAGGAGTCTGTAATGATTTATCATCCCATTGTGCTTGAGTTCCTATGGCTCAGGACTGCATATAAGATTTAAAACCTGCAGCAGACATGGGGACATTGGTAGTCAAAGAAGGACCTGAAAAAACTTTGTAAGGTGAACTTTCTCAGTTCAATCTTGCTAATCAGTACTGTGTTACTAAGCAGAGAGGGAGGATCTCTGCAGCTGGCAGGCCTGTGCCATAGTAGAAGTGAAGCATCTTGGAATCAAATTTTTAACTTCATGGGCAAATGGCACATAGATTATAGTAGTAGACTTTCCCTCCTACTGTATGTGCAGCAAGAGATCTTTCACCTTTAATTTGTTTTCAAATGTGATCAGTTTCTGCCACCTGTCAGCCAGCCACATTTGCACTATCACAGCAGTAAGGAGACAGTAAGGACAGAACCAAGTATAGTCAGTTTGAGGAAAGGGTAATAGACATTTCAAATCAGCAGCAGTAGTTTAATTCTAGAAACAATGACAAAATGATTTTTATTTTTTCCTCTGAGTTCAGTTTTGGAGCCTTGTTTTGAAAACAGAAGATTTTCTTGGCATGTCTCTACTGATTTCTTAGGTGCGCCAGTGGAGGAAACGTCATGCTCCTGTGTCTTCAGCTTCTTTGTAATAAGATCCAGTTAGACAACTTAAGATATTAAGAATTCATTAGAGTGTTTCAATGGTGTAGTCAATGAGACCTGTTGTTTATCAAAGCATTCCCAGACAAATAAAATGTCTTTTTTTAGATCATACAGTGGAAGACATTTGTTCAGAGTGATTTGTATAAAATTGATTTTATATTTATATGTAAATCCTTTTACACTTCTCTAATGAAGCAGTAGATAAAGTTAGGTAATAGGGCAGATCTGTGAGAACATCAGCTTCAATGGCCAAATTCCCCTTTATGTAAAACTGCACAGGTGAATTATATCACAGTACTGGGGTGGTACTCAGCAATAAAAGAAGTTAATTGCAAATGTTTCATTAATTGTCTTCCTCATGAAGCATTTTTAGGGTACCTGAAGTTTTGCAAGTGAAAATGTGGTGAACCAAATTCTGCTCTGATTTCCTAATGGTGTCTCAGAAAGAAGAACTTGGGTGATCCATATGAACTATCAGCCCCCAAATTATTATGATACTTTCTTCTGGCACTACTAGAAACATAGCAACCTTTGGACATATCGAAATTGTATTGTCGAGGCAAATTTGCCACAAGAAAATAACTTGTCAAGTCTCATTTTGAGAACACTAAATTGTGTTCTATATAGATTTCTGGAGCAGCATCAGGTTAACTGATACTTAATTTCTGTTCAGCTGCATCGAATGTAACCAAATCAAGAGCCAAAATAGCTGAGGCAGTTTCTTATCAATGAGAAACTTGCACAGTTCTTCAAAAGCTGTTATCATGGAAATGGCTCTGTTCAACGTGATTTCAGTTCTGCCTCTCAGTGTGGTTACTGAGAATGCTAGGTAGAGATCTGAAGTTAACCACAATGTCCCAGTACAATAAAAGTTGAGCCAATGCATTAGATGTGCATGACCTTTCACAGGAATCTAGATTGGAGGTGACAGCAAAATTGACAATTGAGTTAAGACTCATGTTGGTGAGGAAAAATTGTATGAGGTTTGCTGGAGTTCCCATCAATCTAAACACAGTGGGTTCTGGTATTTTTGTTCAAAGGATTGTGTTATTCTTCTAAAACGATTTGAAAGGGTAATGGACATTTATACTTGGAAGACTAGGGACCTATTTGAATTTATGAGATTTCAGTATTTTAAGCTTTAAATTAGTATTTAAAATGTATGCTTATCTTATGATATAAAATCTGTGGTTAAGCTTAGAACATAATGTTTCTCCAGATGTTTACATACATGAGCCAAACTGAGGAAAAGATTGTCAAATAATTTGATACCCAGCTTGGGAGAAAAACTTGCTTGAAATATTTTCTGAACTGTGAATCATTAAAAAGAGCGATCTTAAGTGCACAGTATTTTTAAATGGAAGTCTGAAAAGACTTTGTAGTCTTACAAGGACGTATTTTATATACACACATCAAGTATGTACTCTTAAGGCTCCAAATGAAGATATATAAAGAGTACTACTTTCAATATTGTGATTTATCACCAACAGAACATGCTCAATTCTATGCATTTTCCCCTTGTATTCAGAAATTTATTCTTGTAGAAGTACAGAAGCTTCCAAAGCTTCCTTTTCTTGTGAAGATGTGCCTGACCTTATCTTCTATAAAAAGCTCTATTTTGGCTAACGCTCTATTTACATAGGAATGCAAGCATAATTAAATGCTGACAGCAAGAGGTCTGTTTGGGTGAAATCTGAATGAATATCTTATAGTGATGTGGTTAACAAACCTTATAAAAATAAAAGAGAGAAGCTGCGCCCTCACACACTGGGCAGTGTTAGCAGAGGGTGTCCTGGAGCGGAGGTATGTAAACAATGAGGTGGCAGTGTTAGGTTTGTGGTGTTGACAGCAGCATAAACAGCATAAAGAAGCCTTCTAAACAAAATCTCCAGCTGATCAGTGGAGCCGACCCACCACAGGCCTGCAGAGCAGTTGAGGAGGTGAGGTGCATGGCTAGAGGGTGCCTGTGTGTTTCCACCAGTAGGGAAGGCAGGGAGGATGTGCTATGAGGTAGTGTTCAGTGTTCGGCTGTGAACAGGTGTGACCCCCAGAGGCAGAGGGGACATGGAAGCTGTAGAGGGCTGGCACATCAAAGGGCTTTAGCAGCACCAGGTCTTCTGCTGCCCCAAATTCCAGAAAAGGAAGAAGTTAGCCCCACTAACAGAGTGAGTGAAATCCTGACTCCCTTAAGGATGTTATAGCTGATTTCCAAGCGGCCTGTGTGGTTTCTGAGGGCACAGAAAGGGATCAATACTCTGTCCATCCTTCTCCTTTCCCATATCTTCCCCTGATCTGCCTGTTGGAGTGAAAAACCAGTACGTGTTGAAATTACCTGCAGATGCTTAAGAGTAGTGTGGCATGAAGGAAATACTGATTTGCACGGTGTTGTGGATCTTCCTAAGAACAGAGAGTGAGCCCAGGTA
This sequence comes from Bombycilla garrulus, assembly GCA_013400315.1. NCBI lineage: Eukaryota > Metazoa > Chordata > Aves > Passeriformes > Bombycillidae > Bombycilla > Bombycilla garrulus. The sequence goes on along the minus strand of VXBU01016443.1, from coordinate 410,444 downwards.
CCTTCTTTTTTATGTCACAGGCCATGAAAAGTAGCGCTAAGTGAGATATGAACTGCCCTGAACAGATGCAGCTGGTGTGTTTGACTGTGATAAGTGGTGGAAAAGCATGCCATATCTTCCCTTAGGAATGTGTTTGTTGGTTGAAATGTTACATCCGAACATACCATTTTTTACTGGTAAGTTTAAATAGGGAATATGTATATACTTGCAGCAAATACTTAAATAGATGGTTATATTTAGGTTTGCTCTTGTTAATGCAGTTATTCACTGTTGCCAATGTTTTAAAATCTATCTGTAGAAACTTGGGCATTTAGATCCGTATTTCAATTTACAAAGAAGTGGTCTCATTTTTCAAAGCAGTGAGAGACTTAGAGACTTCTTGAAAAATAATTATATGATCATCAAGTGAGGTGTTGACATGATTGCATGTAGATAGATGTGATCACAGTTGTTCATATAGAAATCAGATTCATTCCAGATTCCATTCTAGATGTATAGGTGCCTTAATTCAATGCTAATATGCTGTGTCTCTGAAGCAATAGCTTTTTAGTAAGTGACATCTGGGTTAAAAACAGAAGAAACTGTTTTTGGAAGATTCCTAGGTTCTGGCATTTCAAATTTTTTTGTAGCTGCCATTATTCCTACTAAATAGTGAAGTATTTAAAAGCATATGTTGTATCACCATCTTTATTTAGCTTAGTGGTATAGTTGATTAAATTTAGAAGACTATACAAGCTTGTCCTTTCTTGTTAGTTGACTGATAGAAGTAATTTGTCACTGTTTCCATTGCAGGACTCATGATTAAGATCAGAGTCAAGAACACAACTGTGCAGATCTCAACCACTGGGACCATTGCTGTGCACTGAGATAACCAAAGAAGGTAGAGACTGAAAGAAGACAGTGTGATTTGAAATTAATATAGATGTTACAACTCCCTTCTGTAAGCTGTGGTTGGGAATTCTCAGCTGAGCTGAGTGTGCCAATGGCTGATTCACAACTGCTGGCCTGTTCCTTCTCTGACCTAACGCTGTGCGCTTCTCACAGCTGCTGAGTTGCTGATAAATCCTCTGAAGCCTAAAACCTTGGGTTGCCTGAGGTTAAGGGACTCCTGACAGTCTGCACCAGTTGAAGATCAGTCCCTTGGTGTCTAAACCCTACACGGAATGATTTTTTTCAAATGAGCAAGATGTTTGAGGGAACTTCAGGGAACAGTGATCTGAGAATACTGGGAGGAAGCAACAGCCAAAACCCAAATGTTAGTTCCTTTGGTAGCAGCTAACACATTTCCTGAACGCAGTGTTGTCCGTGTAACTTGAAAAGAATTCTGAATGAGTCTGTGGCAGAATAAACTAGTTAATGAGATCATGGGAGAGGGCTTTTTTTCCTTGATGACCAACTGTTTTCTTGTCTGGTGGCAATAAATACACGACAACCACAAGTAATGGAAGAGCTTATAATTGCCAACAATACTGGATCCCAGGCATTCTTTTCCATGGACCAGTGCAGTGCATGGGTCACACTGTAGTTCAGAGGAAGAACTGAATGAGCTGAAAGCAAAACATAGATTTTCCCCTCAAGCGTGTGCTTTTGCAGTGCTTCTGAAAAAAAAAAATTAGATAAGCTCTCTGTAGAGTATTTCAGTTAATCTTTAGAGACCAATAATAAAACTCAGGAAAAGTATGTAAAGGAAAAGATAGGACTCTTTCCATAAGGATGGCTGGGTTTGGTAGCAAGATCTGCTTCTGATTAACATGCCAAGAAAGTACTTAGGTTGAAAGAGGATTTTACTAGACACTTTTAAAGGAAACTGTTTAGAAAAATGCCATGTACTGACCTCTGAGAAAGATCTCCAGAATCAGCGTTTCCTTCCAGTTCACTCTGAGGTTTCTACCTTTCTTCTCTCAATAGCAATAGTAATAATACCAATACTTTCTGTGCTGCAACACTCTCTACTTCAAAGCACTTCACAAACACTGGACTAGATTCAGTCTGGTCTACGGATATAAACTTTCTGTTGAAACCCTGGCTCTGTTATAGTGAATGGCAAATTTCCCACTGCCTTCAGTGGGGTTGAGATCTCACTCACTCCTTGTCAAAGAATTTGGGCAAAGCAAACCTTCTGAAAGAGGTGAACGTGATAGCTAAAAGGAGATGAAACCTCTCTTCACTTCAGGGAACACATAAATTCTCAAAATGGAGGACAGGCACATCCAGACTGTTAGGGGAGTGACAAAGGGAAGAAAGCCTAACCAATTATTCATCTCACACCGTCTCTTTTCTCCTAAGTCAAGCATTAGGAAAGTTCTCTGGTTTTTTTGTGCACTTGAATTAGTAAATCTCTGGTATTTATATAGCTATGGATATATATAAACAGCTGCTTGACTTACTAGCTTGGTTATTGCTTACTGACTTCTTGATAACCTTAGTTTTACAGTGCTTTTGCTTAGCATTGTCACTTGCAGTTGTTCATATCAGAACAGTAGGGCTTTATGCCCCTTTACACAGGGGCAGACTAGTGAATAGTCAGACCCTTGCTCACATGCATGCTCAAATGTGTTTTACTTTTTAACACTTAAAGCACTGCCAGTGTTTTGAATATTTTTAGTCCTTTTTATCATATTGCTCAGTGAAGACAGCCTTTAAAGTCTTTTTGGGCCAAAGAAGATACTGTATGTTTTCAGAAGTATATTTAGAAGTCATAAAATGTTAAGTGTTTATTTTGTATGACTAAACATTGCTTTTATAGTTTTGTGATGCCAAAGAAATTACTAACCATATTCAAGGCTGAAGAGGAGACATAGCACTGAATATCAAAACTGAACAGTGGGGAAGATATTAAGAAATAAAAACGCTTTAAAAATCAGCTGAAACATTGAGTCATGGCAGCCAAGCTATATGTGCTCCTTCAGATCAGGGCTCTGAACCTGAATTACTTATTCAGGGTAGAATTTGTATGATGTTGCCATCTGCCTTTGCTTTTGAACAGTTCTACTGAGCATTTCTACCCTCCTGGGGTGTATAAACCCCATCTGTCCAACAGTGACTGTTACCTGAGCTGCTCTCATTTTCAGCTTTCAGTTGGTACATCCTGAGCATGCCAAAGAGCAGTCCCGACATCTTGGCCTTGTTTTTCTTTCTACTCTTCCATGTGTGTGTCTTATTACATGGAAGTATGCTGAGAGGTAGTTTGCCACGTAAAAAATGTGATGAAAATTGAAGGAGAACTTCAGATTTTAGCCGCGGTTCTTCTACATTTTTTTTCCTATGTATAAGTCTTTACAGCACAGCCAGAAGAGAATGTGGAAACAGCTGAAGAGTAAGTTGCTCTTCTCCTCCTTAGGTCTAAAGTCATCATTTCTCTGCATCCTTTGGAAAAGCTGCTTTCCAAATATGAGCTTCACAGAGTTACCGTGGCCTTGTATTTGCATTCTGTGCCTCATCACTAGGAGCAGCTGAACTAGTTTAAATTCTCAAAAGCAATGAGAAATTCACTAGAGACAATAAATCATGGACATCATGAACTTCTGACTAGTGTGAAGTCATTCAGAAATATATTTCCCACCAGATCTCTGCAGTCTGTGGTATTCCCATCAGGTGATTAATCCTCTGTCAGGGTGCAAAAGGAGACAAGGAAATACAGCAGATAAGGAATACAACACTGATTATGCTTCCAGACTCTTTGGGTGATAGAAACAGACTGCAATCTGCAAATTGCAGTTGCAATGCCTTGCACTGCATGCCTTTTAAAAATTCTAAATTATGACTGAAGTGATTAAAGTGCTCTGAAATATTCATGTGTGAATGCATATAGAGGTCTGTAGGTGTAAAGAAATAAAAAAAAAAGGCAAAAACCACTGCATTAGCTTTCTTGACTAGCTGAAAATACATATTTTTAGTTAGTTCTAAGGTTTTCAGTTTTTATTTTTTTCCCTTTGGGCTGGGAAGACAGTCTCTGTAGTGTAAGAGGAACACACAATATTTGAAATTGTCTGTTACAGTGATTACTGTCACTATTGGCCTCTGAGTGTGCTTGCTCTCACAGGAAAACTTGGCAGCACTGGATATTACCAGATGCTTGAAGACTGAGTAAAACTGGAGAGGAGCACAGGTGTATAAACCCAGGAGAAAGAACAACTCAGTGAACAGGAATTATGATTAAATGCAAGAAGGAAAGTGGGCTGGTGGTGTTTGAGTGAAAGATGGAATTTTTCTATTGCAGAGCTTGAAGAGATTTTGATGGAAATCAGGGACTTAAAAGAATGGATACCTTTAGACACTTTTTTCCTGAGCAACTCAAAATGTTGTGGTGATTGCTGTTTAACCTGACTGGCACTGTCGGAATGGGAAGGGGTGGGGATGATGTTTGGAGCTGTTGATAAGGATTTGATTGAAATACTGCATGCCTCCAAGAAGCAAGGAATGGAAGGTGAGTAGTTTTTGGCATCAGTCCTTATTCCTTCTTGAATGGTTAAAAAGAAGAGAGTGCCACGTAATCAGAACTGAAATTTCATTAAAGGCACGTAACAGATTGTGTAGCTCTCATTTACACCTGCACAAATTTGGATTTGGTCCATGAAGCCCAACTACACATTGATGGAACTGACCTGGTGTCTTATGCTGGTCCCTGAGCTGGCAGCAGTGGCAGGCGAGCTGCTATCAGGAAATGGGGCATGTGTTTCTGTCCTCAGATCTGTGTGCTAAGTGCCTGGCCTGGCCTGACAGATGTTTAAGTGCCTCTGAGTAAGCAGGGAAATTATATACAAAAGTTTCCTATTACGGCTGGAATAAACAATTTCTTAACTTTTGTGTATGCTTGTCTTTCAGAGAGGCACAGTGCTCTCACTCTGTAAGAACACTGATTAATTACCCCAGTTCCTCTGGATCCCAGCACTTCTGGAACCTGTGAGAAATTCCTTTTCATACTACTACACTGACTTCTCAAAAGGTATAAGTGCTTCATAAGCATAAATTAATTCAGCCAAACAGCATTTCTGTGATGTGGGAAAACCTGTAATGCCTACCTGACACCACTTACTTGACTTGCTTAATATTACAAACTGAATCAGTGATGTAGATAAGAACCAAACTTGGGATTCCTACTTCTGACCTCCTTGCTTCATGCAGTGAATGCAGACATGGCAAACTCACAATATTCAACAAGTGGTTGGATTGTGACTAGTGCACCTTTGCATGACAGTGCAAAAGCAATTCCTTTCATGAATTTCTCCTCCCACTTCAAAAACTACCTTTCGTAAGAGAAAAATGCTCCAAAAAACTCACAAATGTCTCACCGAAACATTTCTGCCCTTAATTTTTAACCCCATATAACTGTGAGTGGCTTTATTTAACATTAACAATCCAGTTTCTGACTGAGGTGGCTGAGTTAGCTGTCTGGCCTTTAGATTTGGTTCCCTCTGGAGTCAACAGACAGGTGTGTATCTAGGAGGTTCTTCCAGGGTATGAGTCAGAGCAGAAGTCCAAGTCAGGTGGTCAGATTTGAGCTAAGTGAGTGCCTAAAGCCTTGACAAACTCTTGTTCCTGGCTGCAAAAGGTGGAGCTGGGATTCATCTGACAACACAGTATAAAAGAAATGAAGTATGTCTGACAGAGAAGAGACCAAGAGATCATGATGTCTGTGCTATGTTTGTGCATCTAGGAGGGCTCTAAGCAATAGGAATAAATGTACAGTGGAGACATCTGTGTTACAAACAACTGTCTAGCTGGATTTGCAGTACTGAGCATAACTCAGAAACTATACATTCGTTTTTGAAGGCTGATTAAAATTGCCAGTTTTGCATTAATAATGGGACAACCTGTTGTCATTTGCCCTCTCCCTTTCATAAAAACTTCTGCCAGACATTAATTTTCCACTCAGGGAGGCTAAATGCATGTGAACATTATCTGAGGTATCTTGAATCTCTTTTCTTAAGACAAGACAATGACATTTCTCTGTACATGTTCAAACATGACTCTCCCATGTTGCAAGGAACTGTCAAATTGAATAACAGGTACAGTGAAAGCACTTCTTTCCCAAACTATTCAAATGAGCATCACCTTAAATAAACAGAACCTGGCTAAGGGTTACATGAAAGATTTGTCATAGCAAGAAGTAATATTTGAATGATAATATCTCTTAATTTATTCATTATTTAAAGTTACTCTTTTAAATAGACCTAGAGCAGTCTTTCCCAGGTAACCCCTGAGATAAAGTTATCAGTCTCTGTCTCTCATCTTCACTGCATCCTGCTGTAAATAATGCCTTTGCACATGGTATCTCCTACCAGTAGTGATTGCAGTAACTCTTTGGCTCCCAGCAGAAGTAGTTGGGGGTGTGGTTAAGCCAGGATGCAGCGAACATGATTCATACAAAAAACCTCAGACCTTGGACTGGTTGTAAGGGATTCCCACGTTTATTATGTGGGAAAGTGTTGAACATATTGTATAAATTATACAATGGAGCTGAAAGATTGGGATTTCCCTGTGTTAGTCAGTTGGTTACTACACTGGATTTAGACCATCATTAAAGAAGAAAATAAAAATCTTTCTTATTATAGACAGCAAGACAATATTCAGGATACTTTTTAATTAAGAGAATCCCAGAGAAATAAGAAAGTGATGCAGAAATTGGAGAAACAACTGATTTGCTTTCGCAAATAACCACAACCTTTGCAATGAAACGGCTTGAAACTTTTTTTTTCTTGAAAGCAGAGTCTCTCTAGCAATTTAGATATACTGACAGAAGACATGACCTTTCTGTGGTATTCAGGACATTTACACTGTCTGACTGATTTTACTTTAGTCATCTCTTATGGTGCAGTTTGGAGGACCCCAGATTCCTCATACTGCCAGTGTAGAAGAGGCAGGCGTGATTCAGAGAAGTCAGACTAAATGCCTAAAGGAATTTGAAGGAGATGGTGTGAATACCACCTGTGCTTCTACTCTGAACCTCATTTTTCAGTAATTTGTAGTTTTACTGTAAAATTTCTCTTGGAGCTCAACCTTTGCACATGAAGTCAGAGACTTGTAACAGCCACCAATTTGTAACAGCTGAGAATCTGGCCCAGGACCTGTAATTTTGTTTTTAATAGCTATTTGGAAGAGATTATTTTACAACTTGTTCTAATATGTACATTCCCAGTAGACTGCTCAGGTAATTACTTGGGCTGTAGTTCAAATATTCCACAGTTTGAAATATACTTGCAGAAAAATCTATTTTTCTGTGTACAGAGGTATAGAACAGTCACTTCTTTGGCATGTGTAGCCATTCCTCTGCAAACGAATCCAAAGTTGTAGGTGTATAAATGAATGAAGATGCAAATATTTTCTGTTTGTATTTAAAAATGTATTTGGAAATGTGTACCTTTACACAGCAAAAATTTATTACCTGGCAATATACACAAGGTTACACAGAATAAAGAAAAAATGAAGAAATGATCATGAAAAAGAAGTCTGACATTGAAGAAAAGTCTTATATGCCATCTTGAGTGCTGCTGACTTTCTTGTTGGCTTATATGAAAGATATTTTCTACCTATACATTTCTCTTATGTTCAAAGGTCAGTAGGGCTTAGTTTAAATTCCTATGCTAAACTTATGTATACATTTACATTATATATCTCCATAATTAATAAGAAGTTAAAGATCTCTGAGCCACAACAAATTAAAGTGATATTTCAAACAAGGTGTTCAAGCCTGATAATTTAGTGCTTTAAAGATCCTCCCTGCATAAATGTGAAATTATTCTAACTGGGCACACTGGATGCATAGGACAGCTTCATAAGTTAATTTTCCCAGGTTAGAGTCTTGACAAACTGCCTCTGTTTGTATTGTGAAATGTATTTCTCAGCCCTGCTCCTGATTTCCCAGGGAACCCTGCCCTTTATATTAGAAGTGAATAATTAGATCACTGGGTTTAATGTTATTATGCAGCTTGCCAAGGCTGGGTGTGCTATCACTTGCTAGAAGGTGTTCTCGGTCACCCTAATGGTTGTAAGGCAAGACCAAATCTTCACTTTCCCTTGGGAATCAACCTCAGGGTGGCGTCACTCAGTCAATGCATGACTTTCCTTTCAGGGTTTAACAAGCCTCACCAAAGACTAAATGCTGTACTGTAAAACCAGACCTGCAAAGTCTCACACACCTAACAAATGAGTCCCACTCCTTTTTGCTTAAGGAAAAATTAAAACAAAGGAAAAAAAAAAAAGGGTCTTGCCTAAAGGGATTTCTCAGTGCTATTAGGAAAAAAAAAATCAAGTCAAACAAATAATCTTTCTCATACCTAGAGACTCAGTGACACTATCTTTTGCATGACACCATAACTGTGCTTTGGTGGTAATGATTAAATGCTGTTCAGCAGGCTAAGCCCTGTCTGAGAAGTTCTGTTTAAGAAAAAGGACTTTGTGTAAAATGAGCTACATTGTGTAGAATTTGGCTTTCTAGCAGTTCAAAAAATAACCAGAGGTCAGATAAGATTTTGAGAAAGATTTTTTATTGCATGATAAATAATTTCAAGATAATTCTAAAATTTAAATGGGTAAATAGTATTGCTACTTGAAATGTTTTAAAATATATTCTTATCTTCCCCCTACACAAAATAATTGGATATGTTACTCAGCACACTTCAACACTCCTATTCTGAAAAAGGACTACAGCTGCAAATTTTGTATAATTCAGTCAAAACTACCTGAATTTAATACTGTCTCAGAAGAGGAGCAAGGAAAAGATTTTTTTAGCACATCATGTGCTTTACATGCTCTAGGGTACATGTGAGTGCTCCAATGAGAGGATGAAACTGGCACTAAAGTAATTCACCCTGATACCAAGAGCATCTTTGAAACAAATTCCTGCTGCAAGTTACAATATCAGTGCTTTGTCTTCATTCCACCTGCACATTCATTTAATCTATATATAATGTAATGAATATCCTCCTAATGTGAAATATTTAACCTCTAAGAATCCTTTGTAGATACAGCTTTACCTTTTCATTTCACACACCTAAATCTTTACTCATATTCAGCCATCCTATCCCCACACAACCTGTATGGGGCATCCACTTTTAAATAATAAGACACATAATTAGCCATTAATATACTAGAGGTTAATGAGTAGGTATAATCTCATTAACATAATGGGAGTTACAGGTGTAACTTGTAAGCAGCCCTAGGCTGCCAAAGAGTGCAAAGGAGTTATTGCTCTCTTTAAATAAAAGTTAAATAAACATGACTCATATCTAAATTTTCTTCATGTACCTTGGCATTCCAGAAAGTTTTATGATTTTAGCTGAGAAGGTTAGTTGCTCCAGCAAAAGGCTAGGGGGCTTTTCCTAGCTGAAATTCCTACTCAAACTGATGCTGTTGATAGGCTTTTCCAATGGGACTCAGACATTATATTTTCCTTTATATATTGCAACTTTTTGCTCTTGTTTTCTAGTAATTTGACTGGAAAATAAAATTTGGCAAAATATGTTTACAATTCAAGATCACAGAGAAAAATCCTGCTGTGTTGTAGCACCCTAGAAAATTTAGGCCAATGTGACTTTCTGTGAAATGTTGTGTGTGGTTGTTGCTATCAACATATACGTTGTGCATATATTGTACTTTGCTGTTGTGATCTCAGGAGCCACTTGTCCAAAGCCTGGTTTGGTTTGGAGCCAGCAATGCAGCTATTTACCTTCCCAAACAAGAGTATTAATGGAAAGGTTTTCATTTGTGATTGCAATGAACTAGTGAGCTTCTAAATGAGACCTCAGACACAAACACTCCATACCAGGTACTTATTAATTTTTTAGACATAATTTTTTAATAGATAATTTTCATGTTTTTTTAAAGAAAAAAAACCCTTACTGTTCCTTAACTAATTTGATTGCATTCATTGACCAGAATATTTCCCTGTGATAGCCAAAGGCACAGTATATTTAAATGTTCATTAAGTTCCACTAATTAATTACATAAATTTCACTACCATATTATTGAGTGAGGGGTTTGCATTATATTACAGAAGAATCCTTTGCCCTATATATCTTTTCTTAGAATGCCTCAGAGCTTTCTTTAAAATTATTAAACACCACTTCAGTGGCAATTACAATTTTTATCATGAAAATGCAGTGCATTTACTAGATTTTTCAATAGCATCTTACTCTTTTTTGAAGAGGCAGTGCAAAATGTAGCATGCTATATACCTTTGATGTCTTTGCAAAATGAATAGTGACTGCAGGGCAACTCCATCTAGCTATGGGTTGCTCAGGTCTCGTGGGAGAAAAGTTAAGTCCTATTCTGTCTGCTACCAGCTGGGAACCTGCTGCTTCCCTCTGTCTGCCTTCTTGGGAGTGTTTCACCTGCTTCCTTGCCAATCCCAGTCTCTTCACACAGGCTGTGGAGCTGCCGATGGGAGGTGGGGCAGCTCAGCAGTAAGTGGAGCGGGAGGTTTGCTGGCAGGGCTCTCTGAATTGCTCCAAGTACTGAAGCTGGCAAGGCTGAGGGTGAAGCAGGTGAAAGGGCGTAGTCATTAAAAAAAAAAGATGGGTGGAAAAAAGGAGTGGGGAAAGGGATTAAGACAGTTAATTTATAAGAGATGGTTAGAGAGATGGTATTCACAAGTATATTCTTTTCCCTTCGAGCTTTATTGCTTAATGATAAAGACATCTACTCTTGAGTTCCTTAGAGCTGTCTGAGAACCCGAACTGAAGACTGCCAGAGATTTCTTTTCAGTCAATGACTGCGAGGACTGACTCCTTTTTCACAAACATCCTCTGCTATGTATTTTGGTTTGTGTTCATGTGGCACTGTGTCTAGGCATAGCAGTCTCCTGTCCCTATCACTGTTGTTTTTTTTTTTGCAAATGTATGTGTAAAGGTTTTGCCTAGTGCAGTACACAACTGGCATACCTATTTCATGACTAAAGAAGCAGAAGTGTTTAAGGCTGTATTTCCAAATCTGACCTAGTATCTGAAGAGATAGATTTCCAGTCAAATTCAGGACAAATTCAGCTCCCATCTACAATGATGTCAATGGATGTTTTCCAATGAATACTGGAATTTGAGACTGGGGGAGATCTCTCAGGCAACAGTCCTCTGCTGTCAGAGACAAACAGGGCATTTTCATGAACCAATATAGCTTCATCTAAAATTTATGTTAAAATTTTTGCTTTCCTATCAGAAGATAGTACCAGAACTTTCCTCCTTTACTATTTAGAAGCTTTCCTATAATTATCACATTGTATTTATCTCAGGAGGATTATGGCTTTTCTTCTAGGTTAACATCTTCAGAGGGGAAGTGCACCTGCAGCTTCCACTGATGAGCTTTCCAGTAAGCTTATTCCTAAAGCTGAGAAAGTCAAAAGAAAATCCCCCCCATGTTCATTATCAGTAGTTCGAACTAAAAAGTGTTCAAGTCAGGAATGAACTCACATTAGAAATTGTATAATCTCATTGATGTCTCCTTTGCCTGGATACCAATTCAAATCCCTTAAGATTATTATAATCTTGAAATTGGGAAGTATCATGCATATGTAATTTTGACCAGTAAGAACCTATGCTGTTGACATTATCATTCAGTAAAATGTGCTGACTTGAGGGACATGAATGCATTGTGCAATGCCTGAGAATTATCTCTTACTAATTAATCCCTCTTTGTTTGTAATCTCATGGGAAATAATTTTTCCTGTATGGCTGGAAGGAATATATGGATGAATCCTTAAGGCAGCCTTAGTATTTTNAACTGAGAAATCGGAGTAATAAAGGACACAAATTGTCCTTTGGAGTTTTTTTTTGTTTTTTTGTTTTTTTGTTTTTTATTTTTTTTATTTTTCCCAGTGGAGGGCCTTAAAACAAATTTACCATGTACATTTTTTTTTTTTGGGGGGGGGTCTTTAATCTTAAATCATTGTAACATAAAACCTGGGTGAATTTTAAACAGAAATTCCCTTCTAGCTAAAAATAGGGTTAATTAACTTCCATAGTTAGAATCCTAGTTTGCCTCTCTTGGCTTTCTTCTTTCATGGATGCACTGAGTGCTGACTTTGCAGTATCAGCAGATTTATGTACTGCCTCAGGTTTTGACTTTTTCTAACTTTTTTTTTTTTCTTAGGCTTGTCATTTACTATTAAAAGCTTTATAAACAAACCAATGTCGGGTTCTGATAATGAAAACAACTTGATGCAGATATGTAATTTCTATGTGTTAGTGTTTGCAGAGTCAGATCCCTGCAACCATTAAACTCATCAAAATAGAGAATAGCCATTAGTTTCTCACAATTAAAAGGTTTGATTCTCATATTCCTTGAAGGACATTTGCACATACTTCAACAAGGTATAAAGAAAAATAAATTATTTAGTGCACTGTGCTACTGCTTTATTACTATTACTGTAATAAAGATTAAATGTAAAATGATTCTTGTCTGCAAGCTTCAATTGAAAGCAACTTGATCAACACTCCTTTTTTTACAAGAACTTTTCTTAACCGTTGCCTTATAATTTTTTTTAAATCCAGCTATGTCTTCGATAAATATGGTACAAGAGACAGAACTGTCTCCAAAAGGCTATTAACTGTATTTCGTGTTCAGAGGATTTTTCCCTGAAAGATTTTCTCTAAGGTAGGATTTGGCACAGCAAGTTCCTTCTTATCTGACAGGAGCTGAGCATTCTCAGTCCTTTCCTGGAGACAGACAGCTCTTCAAGGAGCTGGTCCACAAGCAGAATGGCTGTCTCAGGAACTGGTATGTAATCACCAAAATCAACATCACTTAGTGCTATTTTCTTGTCAGATGACCAGTGGAAGTTAGCCATAGTTTTCCCACAAGAAAATTACTACTTTTCTCCTCAGTCTTTATTAGAATTCATTGTAGATGCAAAAGAACATAGTGTCAAACAGCTGAGGTTTTTTTCAATTATCAAAACTGGCAGTGATTAGGTGAGATGGAAATGATTAATAAAAAGAATTCTGAAAAAGATTATTTAGTTGAGTAATATGCAAAACAACAAATATTTAAACATTGTTTCAGTGGTTATAGATCTGTTTTTCTCAAAGACTGTCAAAGCAGTTAATTGGAGTGTTTCAACATCTCTATGAGATATAAATTCACTTAAACTATCATAAATCCTGACAGGAAAGCCAAGCCCTTTATTTTCAAAACAGCCTCTGATTTTGGTTCATACCATTTCAGTTCACTAGTTTCAGACACACAAAGCTTGATTACCACTACTACTAAATAAATCCTGCCTTTACAACACTTTTTTTTCTGTTCTTTTCTCCAAAATATAAATCATCAAAATTGGCATGGGAATTCCCATTTCTACTCTTTCTATCTCTCCCTCAATATCAAAGCAGGTATTTTGACATATTAAGATTAGTATAGTATGTTTCAGTCTTCCTAATTTTAACATTTTTGTGTTGGATATTTCTTACACTGATTTTGGGAAACTTGGCTATGGACCCTTTTTTGCTGTCCAAAACTATTGTTTGCAACAAACCTTTCTTCTAGTATAATGTGTATAGTATTTTGAGGGAACATTAGCAGTTTCTCTCTGAACAATAGGAAGACTGTGTCTTAGAAAGCTCTGGAAAGGATTTAGAGGTCAAAGAAGACAAGTCACTCAACATGAGTTCCCAGTGAGATGTTCTGGGAAAAGACTGATGTGGTCCTTTGATATATAAGAAGGGGAGTTGTGAGTACCATGAGGAGGTGTTTTTACCTCTATCTGACACTGGGGAGATTAACACTGAAAACACTGCATACTGTTCCTGTCTCTTAGCAATGTTGTTGTAACTACAGTGGTCTAAGAATACGAGAAAGATTTGCAGCAAGGGATGCACTTTTGTTTATTGGATCAGCTCAGATGTTTGGGAAAATACAGAAAAACAGTAGGGCCATATGGGCCTGTCTTCATATCATGATGTCTGTATTGGGAAAAATTTTGCAAGAGTACAGAAAATAAAAATAAAAGTTGTTCTAACCTGTGGAAAAAAAATCCAACTCAATAGGGTAAGAAAGAGAAGTAACTCAAGATGTTCATCATATTAAAAAGAATACTGAGTGCATTAATGTTTTCAATTCAGACAGATTCTGGGTGCTAAGGGGCACTATGACTTGGAGAAAGTCATACTGAGGAGGAAAAGAAAAGCATAATGAGGAATACAGCAACAAACGATTTAAAATAAATAAGGCATAATTATTTAGGAAAAAAAATGCAAGTAACAATGGCATGTGTATTTGTGCATGCATGTAAATGTACAGGTGCCTCCAGTAACTTTTGCACATGTTTCTTTGCAGTCACTCTTGGTGGGGGGAGGTCTGAAAAGCAATTATGTTTCTACAGCTTTCATGAAAGTATTTGGTCAAGAATAAGTGAAACCTCTCTTCGAGCAATCCTGACAGAGAAATCTGTAGTGATGTGAAGTACCGTCAGGGCCATAATGTGAGGTGTCACATTAGTAACACGCAGAGGATCCACAAGGACTTGGGGAAAAGACCTTAAAAATGTTCTGTGTATGGGAAGACACTTTAATCAGAGCTCACAGCTTGTTAGGCATAGAAGTCAATCAACCATGAAACACGAATCCATAGGGAACTAAGCTTTATTAGTCCCAAGCCTATATTAGTTGTGTAATACTTAGGGTGATTAGCTGTAGGGATAAACTTCCAAGGGAGAAGTGGGTTAGCCATCTTTTGAAGTCTTTGGATGTCTTTTTTGGAAGACAGTGAAACACAAGTAATTGGTTTAACAACAGGACTAAGTGAATGCAATTGTATGGCCTTTGTAACAGAGAAGGAGAGCCTGATGACCTGAGGATTTTTTTCTGGCCATAAAAAAACTACAAATCCATGAATTATAAATGCAGAGCATCTCAGATGAGTCTTGTGAGGAACTGGCACAATGTCATCCAGCTAATTAACTCTGTAGCTACTACCAAATGAATGTCCAGGTGAAAGCACCCCAGCCTGGCTACTGGCTTAAGGCGCTGTGCTCTAACATCTTTCATTGTTGTCAGTGGAATGTTAATAGATGACCGCAGCACAACAGGGGTGAGGACGGACAACTGGGAAAAGTTTAAGATAATGTCATCAGAACTGAGGGCTGTCACAGTGTAATGGTCTCCTGCTGGTGCCTAAACGCAGAGGAACTCACGGAAAATTAAACATCAAGGCATGTTCATTTGCAAAGCTGGAGATACGGATCCTATAGCCATCTCTTGTTACAACGGGCTTATTTCTGCCTTACTAAATGAGTGTGGAATCAGTGGACCGATATATTTAGTATTTTTTCTATGTGGCCAGAAACCAGGTGTACTTTATTGCGTACTTCATTTAGATTACAGAGCATTTATCTACTAAATTAAAGATTACAAAGTATAGATTCAGAATGGATTTGGATTCTGCTGTTAATTCTGCCACAATTATGATCTCCTTTAGCTCCTGAGTCAGGGGAATTCTTGATGTCAGAAAAGTCAGTGCAGAACAGGCACTTTAATTTAGAAGTGTATGTAGTGTATCATCATGCTCTTACCATGCCCAACCTCACAGTTTGGACATGGTAAGAGCACTCCCCCAGCCAGTTGCTATTACTTACTTGATAGCTAATAACTTATTAAGATGCAGTATCTTGATCAGTATGGGTTGTGTCTCCTCATGTAACACCTATTGCAGTGCAGGCCCAGGTAATATGCCAGAAGTTTGATTAAAATAAACCTGGAATTCCTCTGCAGATTATAAAGGAAGTAGGACAAGGCCCCAAATTTCCCTCTCTGTACACACAACATGTAGTAATTTATTGTGAGCATTTGTTAGGACATGCTAAAAGAATATGGACAGAAAGATAAGATTTGTATATATTCATATGACTCCAGGAACTAGTACTTCAAGAAAAATACTGATTATTGTAAGAGCTGAACACAGAATAACCATGAGAGTTGGCAAGGATGATCCACAATTAATAATGTATGACAGGTCCAGTAACTAGCAACAGCTACTTGTTATTCTTCTGTTAGCTACGAAACCATGTTACATTTGGATTTGGTTTCCATAAATATCTAAGTGAGTATCTGGATCCAGAATATCTGGCTCAGGTTCAATTATAATTTGAATATTATCTGACTAGCTGGATCCTTTTTAATCTGCATCATTTAATGCAGGGCGGCCACCTAGCATAAATACTGCTGTGTGACTGCTGGCTTTTCAGTAAAGTATTTTTAATCCCTAAATATTTTTTTAAGACTTGCCTATACTCATCTTTTAATAGGTTCACCTTAAACCAGCAATTTCAACAAATTTTAAAAAGAGATTTTCTGAGGAAACCATGTTTCTCTTCTAATAGGTACTAAACTTCCTTTTAGTCAACAATGAATGACTTGACAAAGTTGTCATATTTATGGCCACCTTTGAGAATTAATGCAGGATTAATTTCTCTGGTGTACAAAACTTCGGTATTTCTGTAAATTTTAGCAGACTTGCTGCATTGGTGAGAATGCTTCATTGGGAGAGTCATAATTTTTTGTTTTCATATTTTCAAGGTATTTTTGGTAGTTTTTTTTCCCTCACTGTGTTTTCTAGCACTATGTACTAAGTGGAAAAGTTTCATGGAGCAGTAGTCTTTCAGCATGACACATCATATGTAATCTTTCACTAGTGTCCTTTGTCCTGAAACAGCTGACAGAGTACCTGCACAGCAAATGATGTTTTCCAGACACCAGTGAAAGCCTGATGTTATTTCTTAAGAATGCAGCTGTTACACTACAAACTGGAATGACACCACTCTAAAGCTAATTCCTCCACTGGCTTCCCACCTGCCTTGCTGCAGAAACAGTTGCCCTTGCTGTCTGCAACAAAGATCCTTTAAAATCAGCTCCTGAAAGCTGTAGCTCCTCCACGTGAACGAATGCTGAGAATAAAAAATGCAGTCCTCAAAATGCCAGCCTGAGAGTGCTAATTCCATATGTATTAAGATCAGAGTGCTGGGAGGTGAGCCTGATTCTGCCAAGGTGTGCTCATTCATAAACATGAGAGCCACCCTTCCCACTGTGCATGTTGTATTTCAAACTGGAGGTAGTGGGAATCGTCCTGGTACCTTATCCTGCCAGATGTAGCACATGGTTGAACAGGAACAGGACTGGCTTGTTATCAGAGGCTGAGGGTTCCTGGAAAACACTTAAATATTGCAAGAAATGCTTTCAGCAATAATTTCTGAAATTTGAGAGGTGAATTTGTCAGATTCAGTGTACTTCCTCCTTTTCTCATGTCCTAGTAATAGATACTACTGTCATGCTATATCAAGATATAGACATCACAATGAAATTACCATTATGTCTGTACTAGTCCTTCTGAGCTGGTATTGCAGGAGTGATAGAGTTTAAAATGGTACCATTAGAGCTTCAGTACTGTGGACAAATATTGTCTTGAACTATTAAGTGTATATTTCTTTAAATATATGGATATTAATCCTTTTTTTCCTTAGCAGAACACCTCTTTGAATAATTGTATTTGCCCATCTAAAGTCCACCCTCTGACTTCATTTGAAAACAGAATCTCATTTAATTTCCCCTCTCCCCCCGATACATGACATATTTGTTTTATCTAATAAAAACAAAAAGAACATTTTGGTGATGTTGGAATAATAAATCCTAAGGCAGAAATATCCTTTATATTGCAGCTGCAGGAAAGCAGTTTGGGTATTTTTCACTGAAAGGATAATCAAACTCTGCAAGCCTGCTTCCCAGGGTGCCCAGGGAAGTAATGGGATCACCATCCCTAGAAGTGTTCAAAAACATGTGGATGTGGCACTTGGGGACATGGTTTAGTGGTGAACACAGTGATGCTGAGTTAATGGTTGGACTCTTGGAGGTCTTTTCCACCCTTGATGATTCTATGATTATATTTTGAAGCTTATTCTTATAAAAGCTCCCCTCCCTTATTTTGAGTCTGTACTTAAGTACGTTTGATTTCAGAAGGGTGTGAGAACATACCTAAAGCTAAAATGTGTTAACTGCTCTCCTGAGTATTGATGTGTTCCCAATGCAGGACCTAAGATTAGAAATTGCACTGGTATTCTTAAAGAAAAAAGAACTGTTCACGTTGCATTGTGTGTTCTCCTTTAGGATAACATCCACACTACTGAATAACTAGTAATAATAATACAGAAACTTGTTAATTTATGTGGGTATGTTAAGACATATGAGCTCCAACAAAACAAAAAGATAGATGAAAATTTGGAAATGGTGTGGAAAACATGTCAGAGATAGGTTTGTATCATATATAAATGGTCTGCCATGTTGAGAAACCTGCACATATTTAGCAAGTGCTATTACCTATATTTTCAAAATGTCTCTTTAAATCAAAATTTAAAGATTAAATCTAAAAAAAAAGGTAAAAAATAATGAAATCGTTCAAGCAAAAGCTTTGAAATCAGACAAATCACTCTCACCACCCCTATCACCAAAGCAGAGGTCTGGCTGTGCTTTGAGCAGACAAAGTGCAGGAAGTGTAGAGCAGGAGCTGTGAGTGGAGGCCCCGTGACAGGAGGAGGTGTTGCAGCTGATGCCTATCAGGCACCGCAGCAAAGCCAGCGCCTTCATGTCCTGTGCCAGCGTCCCAGCTGGGTGGGGGGCAATCAACAAACGGGGATTTGGCCCAGTGCCCAGGCATTTTGGCTTTCTGCAGCTCTTAAGGCCAAGGCTTTACCAGCGGACAGCAACGGAGCTTCTCTCTGGTTTGACCCCAGGTTTTCCATGGCAAAGTCTAAGATGTACAGTTCCATAAAGCCATTTAATTGTGGTACAGCAACTGAGAAACAGCTCGACCTGGTGCCTCCAAGGAGGATCTGTCCACCAGAGAGTCTTNAGACATTTTTTTGTTGAAAAAGGTCAGGGTAAAAAAAAAAAAAAAAAAGAAAAAAGAGAGCATTTAGTGTGCCCCGTTTGAAGCGCGGGAGAAAGCCCCAGGGCCCGGTTCTTCCCTCGCACACACATGCACTGCTGGAGCCGGCGGTGCTACGGCTGACTGAGAGGCGATGCGAGACCAAACGCGGCCTTTAATGCGACTGGACAGGACGGGATTAAATGAAGATCGGGTGCAGCCGCGGGGATTGGAGGAGGTTTAGGCTGGGGATCCCCGCAGGCGTGCGGGAGCCCGGCGGGCAGCGCGGCATGAGGCTCGCTGGTCGGAGCGCTGGCCGGAGCGCTGGCCGGGCAGCGCCGGCGCGGCGCAGTTGGGCTGGATCATTCCTGACACGGGGAGCGCGGGAGCAGCCGCGGCTCCAGCCTGTCGGCCGCTCGGCAGGTTGATGGATGTGCTGGCCTGCGAGCGCTCGCCACCCCGGCCAGTCCAGCCCATCCACAATGAGTTACAGTTTCCCGGTCCCCCTCCCGGCACCTCCTCCCCCTCTTCCTCCCCGCTGCCGCCCGCCTGCGAAGGGCTGTCCTCGCACGGCAGTGCCCGCTGGAATTGGCCGGGCTGCTCTGCCCGGTGCCCCGCCGCACGGCCCTGCCCAGTGCCCGGGCCAGGGCAGCACCGCGGGCCGTGCCTCAGCTTTCCCGGTGGGAGGCATTTTCCTCTCTGGCTGGAAGGGACGGAGGTTTGACGAGAGGGCGGATGGTGCACTTGCGTCGCCCGTGACCGGGCCGGGGAGCTGGGCAGTTCTCATCCCGGCCCTCCCTCGGCGGCTCGCGCTCCTCCCGGGAATGTGTCCGCAGGGGAGATCTCCGCCCGCGGGGCGTCCCAGGGAAGTGCGCGGCACGGCCGTCTCCCAGGGAAAATGTGCTCCAGCCCTGCCGTGTTCCCACCAGCTTCTCTTTTCCTCTCCACGCATCTGTTTTCGTTTTCTTCACATTTATACTTTAAAGATGATGTTCGCCCTTCCACATCCCTTCCCTTTCCACCACCACCACCCCTCCCTCCCCCCAGGAAGATGAATTTCATCTGGGCCTTGAAACAGGGCAAGGAACAATAAATATTTATGGGCACCAGGGGAAGGTTGAACTGTAAACCACCACTTATCCCTACGTCTCTTATGAAAGGAATTAGCGTTGCAAAATTTACATTAGGGAAAAAAAAAGAGGAGAGAGAAGCATTTCTATGATGTGAAAATGCTGTGCCTCGTACCTATTTAAACTGGAGCAAAATACGTCTTCACAGGGCCAAATCTGGGGCATGGCCTTTAAACTGTAATGGCCAAATTAAAACAAATGGCCAAAATTAAACACTCCAGCCCTCGCTGAATGTGAAAGTTCAAGTGATGAGGAAATGTGTGTGTAGCAGATCACTTTTCTACACTTCTATTTGAACGAATTCTCGGGGAGTATTTTTGAAACAGTTTTAAGCGTATTCAGAGATACTGTACAGATAAAGATACATAAGAACATAAAAATACCAGTGCATGCAGCCAAGCAAACAGCTTATATACCTCTAAATCCAGAAGGGGCCATTATAGCAGAGTGTTCAGTGTGGGTTGTTAGAAGCCCAGGCAAAGATAAAACTTCAATAAAAAGTATGTTCTTTTATGTTCAGTGTTAGAGGAGAGGCAATGTAAAATAAGGATTTATGTTTGTGGGGGCAGGCAGAGGAACACAGACTCTTTAATAACCTGGTGCTGCAGGAGAGGGAGCAAGCTCCAGCAAGGTTTGAAGAGATTTCCCTGGCAGTGGAAAGGGCCTGAAGGGAACCTGGGTCTTTTGGAGCAAGGCTGAAGGCTTGGAGCTGGGCAAGGAGTACAGGGGTGTTTGGCAGATTGCCTGCTTCCTGGTAAATCTTGGTAGAACACCTAGGCATAAAGACCTACTTTTTCATTATTCCTCACTCATAGCAAAATTTTGGAGTATGCTTCTGGTGACTTTTCTTTGAGCAAGGGTCATCCCCAAAGTGCCTTCACAGCAAAATCAGGTTACTGTTGCCTGCAGTACAAGTAAGATCATGTTTTAAAATGGCCTTTTCAGGTATTACTGTAGAGCTACAAGCAGAGGTTGAAGTGGTCGTGAATACTTCAGCTGGTGCAAGGACAGTAAACAAGGCTTTGTGTTTTCTGTGTTGGTATCCCCAGCGGAGTAACACATAGCTGCTGGTGATGGATATAATAGCATGTGCTATTATAATGGCCTTGAGCTGCTGGTTCCTAACACGTAGCTGAGGCTGAAACTGGAGTTTCCTCTGACCGAGGATGGAAAGTCTCTGCTGCTTCCTCAGAATAGGAAGAATTGGAAGAAACCTCAGTTTCTCAGTAACTTTTACCCTCTGTTTATTTATCATACTTATCCATTATAAGTTCTCCCCAAATCTTTTTACTACATTCCAGTTTTTATAAATGTTTTCTGGCTTCTGTGAGAGGCCAACTGAACAGAAACAGACACCAAATAAGTCAAATTTCATTGTCTCAATATGAGATCGATAACAGCATTTTCAGAGGAGAATGAGTCACGAGAAGTTGCTGGCAAGGGTATGGGAGTTGTATAACATCATCCTAAAAAGCATGGTGTGACAAGGTTTCTTTGTTCCTTCACTTCTCTCCCAGAGACAATCAGACTTGTCATTTGTTCAATGGGATTATTAAATTAGTTATCCTCCTGAGTAAGAAAACTACTGGTAAAATATGCTCTTACACTAAGTCTCTATAAATCATTTGGAGGATGGAAGAGGAGAGGAGGTTTTTTTTTTCTGTCTTGACTCCAGTAATTTTTATCCAAGTAATTTCTTGTGTACAATAGGCTCCAACAAGCCTTATGCCTTATGAAGCAAAGCTTCTGGAAATTCAGTCCATGACAAGGAGCTGAAGCTGATATGGATGTTAATAAAAACCATAAATGAAAAGAAAACCTTGGAATAACTGTTCTACAAACCAGATTTTTTGAGTACTGTGAAGGCCATAACCGAACTTTTATAAGTGAATGTTTGTTATCAGAACTCTTAGAGAACTCCTGATTGCTGTTACCTTTAATTGCAGTTACCCTGAACTGAGGGCTGATAGGTGTTGGACAACTCTCTCACTCTCTCACATACTTTTTTCCTCATTAATGTTGATATGTGAATATAGACTATGCTTCCCAATAGTCTTTTCTTTGGGATGAGAGAAAGACACTATCAGGAAATGCCAGTGTTTTCTGGCTACATGGGATCACTTCTATGGATAGTGTTGGGGTGGTCATTCCTAAGTTTAGGCTTTCCCAGACTTTGGGGGTTAGCTGTGTGTAAAAACTCAGCTCTGTCTCCAGATAGCCTAGTGCTACCTTTAAAGGGGTGGTAGAAGAGCAATAAAACTCCAGGAATGGATTCCCTCTGTGTTCAGAGAGCTTTGGATCAAGACCTGAAATAGTTAAATTGAAGTAGCCTTGAGTATCTAAGTAGCCTTGAGTTTGGGGATGTTTGAATTTTTGTACCAGGGCATATTTGTGTTGTGATGTGTTATATACGTAAAAAATCTAACAAAATGTCAATTTTTCTTTTATTTATGGTACATAATATAGTATTTTTAAGTGGCATGTTTTGTATAAAATCAAGCAATTTCTGGTGCAAAACTGCAGTTTAGAAAAATAAAAATAAAAATCATAAAGGAATAGGGGTTTAATATATAATTTGCTATTTTAGGGAAAGGACAGTCAAAGACTGAAAAATTAAATGTATTAAAAATTTTAAATACTTTAATCAAGATTAGGGAAGGGCATGGAGATTAAGGGAAAATAATTGGTGAAAATGAATTTAGTTTACTTATGCAAAGTATAAAATCAAATAGCAGCTTATGGGTATAAGAGTAATGGAGCCTCTTTGCAATTAAATTCCTCTGCTCACGTTTTGAGATCTGTGGGGCTGTGGAAGAAGAAGGTTCCAGGCAGTTTGGTACTGAGAAGAGAGAGAGGATGCTGTGGAGTGCCTGGTGCAAGAGGCTCTGGCTGCCTAGTGCCGCTCCGATGTCCTGGCGGGGCTGGGGAAGCTCCTGCAGCTCCCGACTGCTGCAGTCAGCAGCAGCTCCTCTGGAGGTGGCACAAGCTCGCCTGAGTCAGTGCTCATGTCTCAATAGGACAGAGAGAACACTGCTGATGCAGGTAATATTTTTCAGAAAAGGTATTAAATATCTTCTTCACAATTACTGGTCTTAAGTGTTCTAAATAGTTTCTCTGGCAGTAAGCAACTTCAAGTTGCCCTAATCCTGGTTCCACCTGGGATCTTTCTTGTTTACCTAATCCCCTCTGAATTTGCAGGTTGGATGTGGCATTTCCTTTGCTTTCCTGTTCAAATCTGTTCAGTCATGTTGCTGCACACCATGACACGTACGTAGCTATCCACTGCAAAGAGGTTGTGTTTCATGAGTTGAGTCTTAATTCGAGTTTACCAAAATATTTTTTCTGGTCTTGGAAAGCAAATTCTAAGTTATCACTTAGTAATATTTACTATGTCATGATGCTTCCATACTGTCTATAATGTTTTGGTTGCTCACCTTCTTGGGAATAAAAATACCTCTAGCTTTCAATGTGATTTTAGATCCTTGATAGGTTACCAGTCCTAGATGCAAATCACAGTGTTTTCCACCTTGTTGCACACTGATCCGTCCCTCCCTGAAAGTGTTTATTAAGCCACAGAATACCCTGGAGAATTGGAGAACTCCCCTGTATTTGATGAAAGGCTGAAATGTAGGCGCAAGTAATGTGATTTGTTTGGCATTTGTCCACCAGTTCAGTGGCAGAGGTGGAAGCAGAGCCCAGGCATTACAGCCTGGCTGTTCTCGCACATGTGCATAGAAAGGGCTGGACTGTACCAGACCTTCACAGATGTCTTCAGCCTGACATCCATGGGTGACATTTAAGAGATTCACCACAGGTAACTAATGCAGCAGGGAATGTGTGCCTGTCCTAACAATGATAAATGTTCACAAGGTTGGACTTCTTGGGAATAAATGAGTTGTTAAACTAGTTACCTAGGGTACTGGTGGCTATGTATTCATCATGGCATGGAGCTTAATACAAAAATATAACTGTGGCATACCTATGCAGGCCTGCTTCACTAGCAGGACTAACCCTAGAATATGAAGTGCATGGCAAATACTAGGCAAGACTGTTACTGTGCCATCCTGAGGCTTTTGATAAAGCAAGTTTGGAAACCTGATTCTGTGCATAAAGAAAAAAATATTTTCATGTGTTTTTGATAAAAACCACAGCATGAAATCTGGGTGGAAGTTAGTCACATCCTCACCTGATAAGGAAGTTTTCTTCAGTAAATGAGTTGAGAAAGCCTGCTTGCAATTAGATGGAACAACTCCAGGTTCTACAACTACTTTTTCTGGGCCCTGATTTGTTGTTACCAGATTTGATCAACGCCTCTCTGAGCACAGCAGCCAGGTAGGGATCAGATCCAAAGCACATGCTGAGGGCTTTTAGCTCTGGATAGCATCAAGAGGATTGGACTTAGATACTTTGGGAAAGGGCTTGCTATCCAGATAGGAGAGGTCATAAAAGCTATATGGAGGGAAAAAAGCCAGAGGATTGAGCTGGCTTGCAAGTGAGTTTGCAAGGTCAGAACATTTCATTTAAAAAGCGATTACAAAACTTGTTACAAATACTGAGGGACCTAGAAAGGGATTAAGTGATCTTGTTAGTTGTATGAACCCTCTTAGGACAGCAAATCTAGCCATAAGCTAATAAGGCTTGTGTGACCGTAATATCTGAGCAGAGTGCAGAGTGACTCTTCCCCTGCAAACAATGATAGGAAAAATGTTGCTTGGCTTTGAAGAGAGGCCCATTGTGTTCACTCAGATGCAAAGCCATCTTGTTTAGATTCTCAAAGGAAAAGTCATAGGCTGTGAGGCTGACTGTGAGTCTGGGCAAAAACAGTGGGGGAAGAGGCTTAGGACGAAGACAGGGGCAAAACATCATTAATGGTAAAAGCAATAGAAGGAAGGTGGCAAGAGAGAAAAAAGACCTAAAAATGGTTATATTTTCAAGAATGTGTATGTGTGTGTGTGTGTGTGTGTGTGTGTGTGTACAACAACAGGTGGTGCACTTGAACTCAAAGGCTGCCTGTTTTTTCTGAAATTACTCAAAGGTAGGTATCGAAACCTCCTTAGATTCAAAAGTCACAGCTATACCTATATATCTTGTGTCCTTACATACATGATTAAATTTCTCTTGCAAAACTGCAGTTTAGGGTTTTCCTTGGTCACAAGACATGACACCACCATAATTTTTCCCAAGTTTTCCTTTTAATGTTGCTCATTGTTTTCCAAAATGCTACTTTATTTATTTTTTTTTTTTTTGTTTTGTTTTTCCAAAATTGATCTTGGCTAAAGAGAGAGTATTTTAAAAATTTGAAAAAGTACACCATAGGGAAATCTGTGTATTTTGATCTCCACGTACATCTTTTCATCAATCTGCACGTTTATATTTCTTTCTTTATGGGGATGGAGAGCAGAATGGAGACAAATAAATAAAAAGAAACATGACATTGCTAATATAAATGACCAGGCCATTACTTCAGTGTCAGAATGCAATTAGGTCTGACCTGGGACTGGAATTTGCTTCTCAGCAGGCCTGCTTAATGATTAGTTTTATTGTTTCTTCATCACCCCTACTGGGGGGTTCATTTTTACTGGTAATGGAAAAAGACTGTTGCCCCTGGATAAAAAGCTGAGCATGGAAGACAAAGGGCTGATTGAGGACTGCTAGGCTTTTCAGCCTGCATACCACCTCTTCTTTTGCTGTCCTGGCTGACAGCAGGAAAAACAGTGAAGGAAGTCAGATCTTAAAAGGCCTTCAGGGTAAGAAGCATCACGCTGTACTCAGAAATTAGCTGGAGAGGCTTTTATAGCTTAAAGCAGTTCTGATCACTGTTGTAAGAGGAATTGAATGAGAATCTTTGCAGCAAGATAGTGTGCCAGACATTGCTGGTATGATTGGTTTTGAATATGAGACATGGTTAACAATGTAACTGTGGTTTGCAAACACCTGCTCACACTCGCAATCCCAGCATGCAGGTACAAGTACACTTCTAGCAACAGCTAGAAATTTCCCAACAGCTGCAACAGGTAAAGACTAGTTTAAATCCTTGACAAAACTCGTGTGCCGGCTGCTACCTGTTCGGAAGTGTTTTCAAAGGGATTTATTATAAGCCCTGCATAAGTAAGAAGAATACAAATAGTTCCTGTTTGTTTGCTTTAGTTCACTGGGTACATGAAACATGTAGTGTGACTCACAAAGTTGTAGGATGAGTCTGAGGTAGAATTACAGGCGTTGTGCTATCTGATATAATGAGATGTAACAGGTGTCTGTGAAGACAATTTCCCCATCTGGAAACAGCGCTTTGGGGAATTTGGGTTGCTGGTGGAGGAAAGGCTGGTTGGTTTGCACTAGTGATGATAGGTGAGCTACCAGAGAATTGGAATTGGTGGTTTCTTCAGCTAATTATCTACAGGCTGAGGTGTGTATTGAAACCACAGTAACTGAATGTCTGAGTTTGCAAAAACTTGATTGGAAGCTTCATGAAGACAAATACAAAGCTGGGAGCCTTGCCAAGAGCAATGACACTGCTCCCTCCTCACACCAGTTCAGTTGGAGAGAAATAAAAATAAAATAAAACTTTTCAAATATCTTTGTACTGTGAATACAAGACTACCTATCCACTGGTGCAACTTAGTGATCATTTGAGGACCAGTACAGCTACACTGATCAAATCAATTGTGGAACTAACCTCCAATGTTTAATACTGTAAGAAATCTCTTAATAATGAACATTAGTTTTTTTATTAATAGATCTGCAACAGAGCAAGTCAAGAGGGAGTTAAAATTACACAGTATGCTTGTAAAGAAAATGTGGTCAACTGTGAACCTCAGACTTGCTCTCTCAAGTGAACTGTGAGTAACAATGGTCTTTTAATTTGACTAAATTCGGACTTGGAAGTGTAGGACCTGAAATCCGAACAAGCCAGGGACATGCCAGTGTCTGGAGTGTATGTGATTCACCCAAGACTGAGTCTTCAGAAAAACATACTCTAGTGATCTATTCCAAGTGGGTAATCATGCCCTAAATATTCCTAATTTGTACAGATAGTTCTTCAGCTCTTATAGATCATTATCATGGTGTCAGTTAGGGCCAAGGCTCGGTGTCCCTAGGCTGAGTGAAATTCACCTCTTCAGCCCGCTGGCAAGTTTCAAACAATCAGATTCAGGGTGGTAGAGCTAGGAGGGCTGGCAGGAGTTGGAGATCAGTGTTGTGCCTCGTGGCAAATTTCCTACAGCACTTCTGAGGTTTCTTCTGTGTCCTGCAGGCAAAACCACAGCCACCGTGGTGGTTCCTCCACACCAGGTGTTGGAGCAAATGAGTCCCCACAAGGCAGGACAGAGTAGGGAATCCCTTTTTCCTTTCTCTGCTGCCAGGGGGTGGACAAGAGGGGGACCTCTGTACTATTTCCTCTAGGTCATCTGCCCCAGAGCCTGGATGGTCACTCTTTGCTTTTGGTTTAGAGGTTTCCCAGGACTAACAGAGAATTGTGCAAATTAGAAACAGATGCTGTTGACACAGAGATTTGACAAGACATCTGTGCAGAGACATGACCAAAGAGATTCCTCTTGATGTTTCCTATCTTTTGCAAAGCTGACATAACAGGATTTTAGGAGTGTAAGCAGTTGCTAGCTGTCTGGCTGCAAAGCAGGTCAGGGTGGACTGTAAGGCTGTTCCCTTATCCAGTGCTTTGTGTGAATTCCATTGGTGGTATCTTCAGTTTCTCCCTCCCCTGCATTCTGGACACGTAATAGTCTGAGAAAGTTCTCCAATGCTCTCTGTCTTTACCTGGGCTTTGCCGTGTGCATGGGTCTTGGTGAGTCCCCCTGGTCCTGTCTATCTCCATAGGCTTCCTACAGGGAGAGAACATCCAAGCCTTTGGGAATACATTAAAGGAACAAGGTAAATACCTATAGGCTCTGCTTGTGTAACACGGTACAGAGTTTTTGGGAAAAGACAGCCCTTCTCCATGAAGATATTAAGGCACATGAAGCCTATGCTAGCAGGTGTTTCCTCCTCTCTCTTATGTGAGCAGCCTGACACCATTAAGTAGGCGTGGCAGTCTGAAAGCTGTTGGGCCCAGTTTCCTCTGGTTCACATTTTCCCTTCATGCTCCCTGGGTTCCCCTGTGCTACAGGGTTAGCAAATAGTGTCTTGTGTCATGTATATTATGGGTGTGAGGTAGGCATGGAAAAGGTATAGTAGAAAGCACTAGAAAATGGTTTTTGGGGGTGCCATCAGATTTTGTGGGACTGATGGCATGCCTAACTGTGCTGTAGGTGATTATGCAATGGCGTGCTCCACCATTGCTGGAGTGACCCAATAGGGCATGTTTTATGTAGCTGAAGGAGCTAAGGACAGCTTGTACTTTTAATTCAAGTAGTGTTTGGTGCTAAGAGTGCAGTGTGTTTTGGGCCAACCTCACATGAGGAAAAAAAAGTATCTGTGGAATAACTGGAGGTTAAGCTCTAGTTCTCAGCATCTTGAATGACTGAAGTCTCATTCTTTTTCTGTATGCAACAGTTCATTTCCTGGGGATGAAGAGAGGTAGTAGTAGAAGGAGAGCTATGAATACCACTAGAGTAGAAGGAAATAGCTGTTGTTTTGCAGATCTCTGGGCTGGTGAATGCAGCTACTCCTAGCCTTACACAAAAGGATGGAGACAGTGTGTATAAGTGGCATCTGTCTTCTCATTTGGCTGAATTACACACTAAAGTAATTTATAACAAAGGGGAAAAGGTGTATTGTTAGTAATTGTTATGTTAAAGAGCAAACCTAGCTTGTTGATTTAGCATCCACTTCCTCTTACAAAAGAGAGAAGAAAATGACAGCAGAGGATGGGGAGACTTGGGAGCAGTGGAGGGAATAGGAACATTTCAGAACAATTTCAGCCATATTTCTGCTATGCTTGGTGGCTTCATTCCCTCATCTAATTTTTTTCTTATTTGGAGTGGAAAGCCCAGCCTGCCCAACAGGGTCTCCACATTAATTCACCATGGGACACAGTGTTAAGCTCAGGGATGGAGGACAGTGAGGTCTCTGTGGAGTATTTACTGGAAAATGTGATGGGAGCTGAAGTGGAATAGTAGAGGACTTCAGGAAATATTCAAATACAGAATCAAAGTGGATGACGTTAAGTTCCTAAAGTTGGTTGAGTTAGTTGCTGCTTGGTAACCTAGTCTTGCATTTTACAGTTATGGATGGCTTGTCCTCTAGTTCTCTTGCTCTGCTTTGTGCACAGGCTGCACTGTCAGAATTGTTGAGCCTGGCTTAATGAAAATGCAGCCCTGAAGATCACATGAAGGTAACTCTGCCTGAGTGGGAACTTCCTCCATGGCTGATGGCATTTCTGAGTTTATGGGCATGCATGCTGCTTTTATGAGACCCTGCAAGAACCAGATGGGGTTGCTGGTGATTCAGAATGTCAGTGTCGTGCTGGCCTGACATGAAAATCTCTTGTTGACGTACATGAGGACCGTCATACTAATAAAACAGAGGATGCCATTCCACTGCCTTTTCATCAGAAAAGGAGTCAGAAACCAAGGCAAATGTGAAGAGGTGCTTACTGATCCAGAACAGTTTGTAACTGTTGCATTGTTAAGTAATGCTCTGTCTGATGAGCTCAGCAATCTTTTCACCAGATGGGAAACCATCAGTCTGAGTGCACTAGACTGTACACCAGAATGTGGTGATTCACAGGGATGAGTCGGAAAACCCTCACAGTGAATAGCCAGATGTTGAGTGAGCCAGGAGGAAGCACTGAACTTCAGCTAGGATGTGCTTGAAGTCATAGCCATCGCCAGGCCTCAGCAGGGTTTGTGGGAAGATTCCTCTAGCTAACCATGATCCAGAGCCCAGAATTCTCTTTGAAGCGTGCAAAAGCAAGCGGGTAACTTCTCTTCCACAGGGTAACCAGAGGGAAGGCTTGCAGATTTGAGTGCTTGTCTGAATGGGGTAGTCATGGGCTCTGTCTTCTCCTTAGTCTCTGTGGAGGAGGAGAGAGGGATCAAGTCCTCCTCCTAGACTCTCCCCCAAGTGTCCTTCTACCCTCTGCAAGATGGGATGACCTAGAGTAGTTTCTTGTTTGTGCTACCATTTGGTGCACTTGTTTGCTACTTGCAAGGACCATGAGGTTCATCAAAGCAAAGTGAGGAAAAAAAAGTAGTGTGAGTCTGTTGCTTAGTGCTTAGGGTGCTCTGTTGGAGGGAGGAATACTGCTTCCAGGCCCAAGTCTGTGTATTATTAACCTGGTGTTGAATGAGAAGCACAAAGATATCAATGACACAAATTCCTCTTCCTGCTTCATTTAAATGCAGTTTCCACAACTGACTTTTTGTGGAGCCCTCAGTTCATCAGTGTGTGCTGGGCTTGTTCTGAAAGCACTAGTTGACTTTCTTTCCTTGGAGGATGCAAACTAGAAACCACATTTCTAAAACATGTCTGTGTTCAGGAATAAATTATTTATCAACACAGATTCTGGCAGTCTTGAACTTTGCAGAAGGAATCTCCTGCAGCCTGGTATACTTCTCATCAGGAAGAAAGGGTTCCAGTAATTTTAGCCATCCTTAAGTTTAGGCTTTTTTTTTCTTCAAACTTTTGCATTTAGGTGTTTCATATCCACCCACCTCTGACGGCAAGATTCTGCATGTTCGCAAGTATATTTATACAGTCTTTGCATAAATTGACTGCAGTTTAGGAGTTCTTTGGCTTAGGAGAGTATTTTCTATATCTTATTATGAATCTATGATTTCTTTGCCTTTTGTATTTGAGAGAAAGAATTGAACTGAAAGAAGAAACCCTCATTCATCCAAAGTGCAGTGCATTTATCTCCTAAAAAAATTAGCTCAATGGAAATGAGGCTGTGAAGTGTGTGGATGTTTGAGTTAGCTAAACCCCAGAAATACTACAGAAATAGCTTTCTCAGTTGTTATCTGAACTTCTAGCCTCAGATAAAATTCACCATTAACTGTTTGTATATTTTAAATTTTAAGGAAGATCTGCTGTCAGTTTTGGGCTGTATAGTTAGGCCTATATTTTCTCAAAAAATAAAATATATATATTTTTCTCAAAAAAAGTCAAAAGAGATTCCTGTCCTTACTTAAAATATGGATATAGACCTGTAAAAAGAGGTCTTTAAAATTTTTCTGATACTGATAAGAACATTTGTGTTCTTATGCCTTTCATATGCTTAGTTAAAATGATAATAACAAAAAAACCCCAAAACCAAAACACCCATGAGATTAAATGATGCATACACAGAAATGTGAAAGGAATGTTCCAAATTACTATTATTTTCCCAAAATCATGTAATTCATTGACTGACTCATGTTTTATAGCAATTTAGGCACTGCAGGCTGATGGCTGTCAGGTGTCAGTAAGCTGGCAGCTTATAAGTTGCCTCTTTAAGTAGCCCCAAACAAATGAATTGCTCACTGTGTGTGGGGGTGGATTCTGGCCCAGTGTTTGCTGAGACACTGTTGGTTGAGGCTCTTATGATACTGCTGGTGTCTGGCTCTGCCTTCTGTGGTACATTTTTCCCTGCCATGGTCTGGAAAAAGTGGTTAGAGGTAAGACTAAGAGGGGGTTCCAGAGAGTCAGTGAGTCTGAGGCCTTATCTAAACAAAAATGGTACCAATTTAACTGAACCTATTTATACATAGAGGTTGCTGAATTAATGCCACCCCTTTTTAAAAAATTTTTTTTCTTTTTCTTTCTAGAACGAAGTCTGGGGAGAAGCATTATTCATACCAGTACAATTTATACTAATGGCTATACAATTTATTCTAATGGCTATACTTCCCCCTTTTTACTCTCAACAGCACTTGTTTTGTAACTCTTCTGTGCATATTCCAGCATATTCCTGGATGGTAAACCAGAAACTGGGTCCCTGCAGCTTTTGCTTTTTCATTTCTTCCTTCAAAGGTTATTTCCTAACCCTTTTAGTGATAGTCTGAATATTGAGCACAAGTCTGTTAGTATATTCACTTCTAAATGTGCTCTCCTGTCACCTTGTTTGGGGAGATGCTTTAAATAATTTTTTAAATTTTTTTGTGTAATATAGTGAATTAAGTGGAGAAACGGAGAGAGTTTGATGCTGTAGAAGGATTCTACAAAAATTTACTGTATCACATGGCAAAATAGATGTTCTTCTTGCAGAATTTTCCCTCATGTCTAGATATTGGCTCATGACTGACAGTAGGAAAAAGCAAGTATTGCAGACAATTTTTGTCAATGTATTTCCCATAAAACAAGTGAGGGACCTGAGCAGAAAAGCATAACTATACGTTAGTTTTCTTTGTTGCCAGAAGCATTCCTGGCACATTCAGTAAGACTTGGTGATAAGTGCTGATAAGCATCCCTTGTGAGCAGGTTTGCACGTTAAACCACATGACTTCCAGGTCTCAGAGAAGGTGTGGTTTCAAAATGGAGAAATCACAACAGCAAGCTAAAAGAATGACTTTTTTCCACTTTGTAATAATAATGTCAGAGCTGTTATTACATTTGGCCCCGGGAACAGATTGGAAGTGTTTCTCAGAAGGGAAGTGCTTCCAGCTCCATGTCTCTCTCAAGCGTTCCATTCCCATGTACTTGCTGGAAGCCTTTCAGGAAACCACATTCCCTTTCCCGTCCCTGTTCAGCAGTGCAATTCTTCCCAGCCACTGTGGCTCACAGGCTGCCTCATCGCCCGGGCCTGGGAAAGGAATGTGACAGCGAGGGGGCAAAAGTGCTGCCACCTCCAATCCCATCCCATGCTGCCTTTCAGAAGAAACCTCTCCTCCTTTGCTCTCCTTACCTTATGAAAGGGTTTTCTGCATCCATAAGCATGTTTAGAAAGATCTGCAGTCTCTAATTTTCCAGTGTGTGGTGGGGGAAGAATGTAATTTTAGCTGGAAACAGTCACATGGCCAGATCCTCAGCCTTGTGCAAATCTGCCCGATGCTCCTGAGGTCACACTGTGCTGTGTTCATTTACACTGACCCAGTGTCTGGCTCCCAGAGTTGCCCCTGATAGCCCTAAATGATAGCTGATGTCTGAGAGTACCACATATGAACGAAACACCACTGCTGTGCAGAGGAAGTGCTCTGAAACTGTGAGCTGGTGCCACTTTCCAGGCAATCAAAAATTCAAAAAGACAGTGAAGAAATGCTGTTTATATTACAAGTTTCAATAATTAAGATAAAGGGGTTAGGAATAAAAGAAGGGATCAAGGAACTGTTAATGATTGAGAGGACAGAATCATATTAGAGACAGAAATGTAAACTTGTTTTGCTATTGCAAAAAGCCCAGGAGATGCACATTTCATTCTGCAGAGAAATATTCTGATCAGTACTTTTTTCTGCCATAGCAGCAGGGAATTTAGCTTGGATCCCAGCCAGCCTTTTCTATCCTCTCTTTTAACTAAACAATCAATTAAAAGAGAACACAAGGCAGGAAAGTTAAGCCAGCTCTGTGTGAACAGAATGGGTTATTGGGCAATGCCATCATGGCACAGAACAATCCCTCCTAGCTTCTGTGCCACAGGAGCAGTTAAAGCTTCCAAGATGAATTTCCAGCCATTGCTGTTTGGATGATTGCACTGTTTTCTTTTTCTTTAGTTTTATGCTGTTTCATTTGCTTGTCATTTTTTACGGTTTGCATTGTGTGGTGCATGGGTGGTAATGATTAGATAGTGATTCTCAGCACAACAGTTTCTCTTGAAGCAGACATTTGTCCACCCTGAGACAATTGCTCTCCAAAACTGAAGGAAAAAAATATGGGACAGAAGCCTTACAGCTACTGGAGTCAAAGAAAAATCTCTTATTGACCTAAGTGGGCAGGAAGACTGGGAGACAGATTGCTATTCTTTCCATGTTTTGAAAGATTTAAGAAGCTGAGGCTTGGAAAAATTAGGGTAAGTAGGTGACCTTTGGAAACTATTTGGAAGCTGCAGGTGCACAGTAGCTCTAAAAATTACAATGCTTATTTAGGCATCAGAAATGGCTTCGGGGGACATGATTTCAGAGAAGGAGTTTAATTTTTATTTTGAGTTTTTAATCTAAGTGGTTTAGACTGTGGACATTATGGTTAAGTGGGCAAGGGTTGGGAAACTACATTTTATTCCAGCTCCCGATGCTCCTTTAATGTGTCCCCTTGCAGTAGCTTTTAACCCTGTTGGACTTGGGAATCATCTGTAAACTGGGAATAACAGTGTTGCCTACTTATGTTTTGAGGCCTGACTAAATAATGTTTGTAAGAAACTGTGTGAGGCCAAAGTCATTCTGAGGCTAATCAGTTGCAGAGATGGAGCTGACACACAGGACTGTCAATAATTTGACACCATATACATTTCCTTTACAGAAGTGGTTCCCAAACTTCACTGGCCCATGGGAAGCCCAGTGAGAAAGTAATGTGCTGCATATAACATATGCTTTACTCTTTTCCAGTGGTTTCCATTTTAACTCTTTAATTTCCAGCAGACACCAGAAACAGAGAGGATTTTAGCAGCAGAATGGAACACTGTTACTTCAGAGGGATTTTAGAAACATAAATGTTATCCCACTTTGTGTGAATTCATGAAGTTGTTAAATAGAGGTTAAGAATTTTTTTTTTTTTTTGGTGTGTGTTCTCCAGTGGGAATTAATTTTCCACCAGAGATCCTTTAGGGAAAAATGAAGGATTTCTTTTCTGTGTGTGTGTAAAACATATTGTTTAATATATCTCATGACTTTCTGCATTAAAAAAAAAGTGTCATCACCTTCACCTCATTCCATTAACTTGTTTTCAGCTTCAGCTGTGCAGTGTTTATCACCCTCTATTGTCATATATTACACAGCTGCAGAATGGCAAGAGTGTTTTTTTTTAAAAAAAAACCCAAAACAATAAAGCCAAATCCAGTCCAGAAGTGAAGCTCCTGGTAGGTGTGAACACTGTACTGAGTAAAATGTCATTAAAAAGAAAGTTTTTACTGAAGGATTGGAATGTCAGTGTTACAAGTTTATTTACAAGATTTCAAATATTAAAATCAGAGGAAATATTTGAAATGCTCATAGTCTGAAGTGTCAGTAAAACTTATTTCCCTTTAATAGCCATGAAGCAGATTATGTTTGTATTAAATCAACAAAGTCAGAAGGCTTTAAGTGAATTGAAGTACAGGATTTTTCTGCCTCTGGATCATGGTTTGGCCCATCTGAAGAGTTGCTGAACTGTAAGATATGAATCCTGTAATCTTTTTGTTGTTCTGCATTCACATGAGGTAACATATTAAAGATTTACCACATCCTTCAATTTAAATCACTTGAAATTAGCTACCATCTCAGATAGTCTTGGCCATAACTGCTTTCTCCTTCTCACAACATCACAATAATAATATGTAGCAGTTATTGCTCTGAAATTATTTGAAACCTTCTAGAAAAAAATGTGCTGCTCAGGTAGCCACAAGTAAGTGAGCAGAGCCATCAGCCACGCTGAGCACTGGGGCCGAGGTCTGTCTGCAGTGCCAGCAGCCGCCACTCTTCTCCCTGTACACAGGGACCCCTACCAGAGGCATGGCCAACTGGCCAAAGGGAGGGTGTCCCTGCCTGGGACTGGGAAATTTCTCAGCTAAGAGTGTGTTTTCAGCCTCGGTACTGGGGACAAAACCATTCACCAAAACAGTGAAAAGTTGGTGTCTTTTATTCCTGTCCCATCTCATGTGTTCTTCTGAGGATTCTCGTAAAACATGAAGTGAATATGAAATCATGTGCAGCAGTGACCCCAGTGAGAGAAAATTATCAAACAGTATTTCCCGTGAAAGCACTCTGACATTCATAATTTTAAATGGTTACAATATCCTTATTGAAATGAGCTGCAAAGTTGGTACATCTGTTTCAGGAGTAAGGTGATATGCCACCCATACAGTGGTGAGACATAAATAATCATGCTGCAAAGTCATGTCTTCTATTAAAGAGCCTGATATCACCTGTCTCTAACAGAGGAGAGGTAATCTGTGAAAAAATGGGGTTGGTAGACATCTGATGTTAAAGTATGATCCCTGCTTTGTACTCCTTTTACATCAACCAACTAGTTGATTTAACCACTTCAACAGAAGCAGTGTTTAAATCACATTTGATTATGACTTGCAAACTTGACTCCTGACTCAATGCACAGAAGCTGCATTAGTATATGTTACTTTTCATAACATATATTTTAATGTATTTTCTTTATGGGATCCTTCCTTATTCTCTGACTCTTCCCTTTATAGTCTGCATTTGAGCAAAGATGTGTTTATATTTTAGAGTCAGCAGTGGCACATGGATATAGAGTCAAACAAGCCCAGTTTGAAACCTTCTAGTAGGTAGCCTCCAGATCTCTACATCTCCCATTCTCATTAAACAAAATCCCTGAAATTTGTGCTGTGTTGCTGCCTTCTAATATGAGGAAGTGGTGCAGTGGATGACGCATGTGTTTGCCTCCAGGGGAGCTGGGTAGTACTCCCAGCTCTGCCATTTGCTGGCTGATATCCTGCAACTCACTAAACATTCTTGTGTCTCAGTTTCTCCAACTGTGACAATGAGGCCAGTGGGCCAGCATTTCTCACTGAAATCAAGAATAGATTCTTACCGAGTTTGGTGGCACTCTAGCACTCTGAGATTTGTGAGGGAAAAAAACCCAACAAAACTAATTGTTGCTTTTAATAAATTTTCCTTGGTTGTCTTTCATTAGTTTTACTTCACATGAGCATGATTCAGATTTATTCTTAGCCTGCTCCTTTACCAGTATGAAACATAACCTCTCATACAAAGGCTTATTGGGATTTTATAACCATCAGTTCTGCTCAGTCCTTTCCTAATGTTTCGTAAATATTTTCCCTTTAGATTTCTACAGTAAAATGCAAACATAATTCCTTACTCCCATGTAATGGAATACAAACGGAAGGGACAAGACAGTATTATTCAAAAATGTTCAGCTTATGAAATAATAAGTATTAGTTGACATGCCCCAGAGAGACATGACTGACCAGCTGCTCTGGGTGAAACAAATAAATAGAAAAATCCTTTATTAATGATGTATTCTGCAGAAGATTCTATCTGGGGAATTCTGTAGAAATGGACGCTTTCTCATCTCCTTCCTATAAATGAACTAAGGAGAAGACTGTGTTCCTGGACATTTGGTAGGCACATAAACAGTGTACAAATACATATGGAACAGTCACATTGAGGGAGGATTTCAGCTTTGGTAACCACTACATCTTGAATTTTCTTTGGCTTCCTTCAGTCGGCTCAAGACTGTGGGTGAGACTTTCCAAATATAGACAACCAAAATTCTGACCAAAAAATACACACATTCTCAGGAGCAGATTAAAGCAGGATTCATGGATTTGGGCCTTGGGCTTGGAGGGGGCCAGTATAACCACAATGTTTGAATTGAAGTATCTGTCAGCTTGGATTCTGGTGTTAGGGGTGTGGAGTGGAGGTGGGAGGTAGAGCTGACAGCCTACAGAGGCGGTTGAGTCATGGGAATTTTTGCTGTAGTTTGGATGGATTTGGTTATTTTATTGCATTGCTCCAGCTTGCTTGAGGCATACTGGTTGGCCTGACTCCAGGTCTTCTTTAGTCTGACTCTGCCCCAGCAGTGGGTCACTTTGTCCCACAAATTGTATGCTCACAGAGAATGCACTGACTCTGTTTCTGGTGTGAGATGGAAGACAGGCTAGCCACAGTAACAGGAAGTTTTGTGTCCTGATACAAGCTTGTTGAATAATTCAGGTTGTGACAATGGTGTTGAGACCGTCTTCTTCAGCTCTTCCTTTTCCAGGCCAAATGAACCCAGCTTGCTCAGCTGTCTTCTCAAGTAACGTACTCCAGCCCTTGGTCCACCTTGGTGGCCCTCAGCTTTACTTACTCCAGTTTGTCAGTGTCCCAAAATTGGATGCAGTCCTCCAGATGTGGTCTCACAAGTGCTGAATAGAGGGGGATAATCACTTCCTTGACTTGCTGGTTATTTTCTTAATAAAACAGCCCAGTATGAGGTTGGTTTTTAATGCTGCAAAAACGCACTGCTGATTCATGTTCAGTTTTTCCTCCAGGAGCCCTGGGTCCTTTTTTTGCAAAGCTGCTTTCCAGTCAGTTGGTCTTTAGACTATCCCAGATGCAGGACTTAGTATTTACCTTTGTTGAACATCATGAAATCATGTGTAACTTTAAGTACAGATGCTCATTTTGCACATACAATGCATTATTGCAAATACAATTATCTGCTTGTACACATATCTACCAGGTTTATAGGATTATAGACATATTTTGCCAGTATTTTTGTTGACATCCTTGTGGTTTCCAGAGAGCAATAAACCAGTAAAATTCCTAAACTTCATATATATGCAGGGAGATTTTTTTTAGAACACTTCTAATGATAAACCTGTTAGGTAGGGTTCTGTTTTGTTTGTCACTTGCTCTCCTTGACTTTTCCCATTGTTAGATAAAGCCAGTGGGGACCATATGAGGTATATTGGTATAATCAGTAACACAGACTTGTCTGGACCTCAGGAGATAAGTCTGTACCGTATCAGCAGACAGCCCCTAAGAAAGCTTTTCAAAGAAAAAAAAGTTTCCTCTATCTTTCAAAGGGAGCTTCCTTCTGTTGTCTTTATTGAAGGCTAGATTGCTCATTGGCCTCCTCCAGAGTTGGAGGAGTTCCTCTGAAGACCCCTTAAATTGCATTCCAATTATACAGGAGGCTGCCCTTGCAGGACCATTTTATTTCCAAGCCACCCTGTGGCTTCTCAGAGGTGATGTGGTTTTGGAATCCCCATTTCAGGTAAAAAAGAAAGTCCTGTTCTGTCAGCCTCCAACAGACATATGCCTGAAAAGGCATATCTAATTGATTTACAGAGAATCAAGTGCTCTCTGTAGATAATGTTTGCACAGTGTATATCTCTCACAAATTAGGCATTCCAAGGAATGTGTTCATCAGCAAGGAGTTACAGGGCAACACTGATCTTTAATGGCCAGTAAATGCAAAAGACAAATGATACAGAATAATTTGATGTTACAGACTTAAAATGTTCAAATTTTTATTTCATGTTTACAATGCAATTTTCAGATGTTCTGGTTGATGCTAAAGATTTCAAAATCAGCTGATACAACAGTATAAATAAGATGTTTTGAGCTTAAATGGCTTTAAAAAAAGGAAGCAGATCCTAGGATAGAATGAGATGGATTGAAAGTATTCCAGGATGATTCAAATGCCAGACCCCAGTCTGGGTTTGGGCCATGTGTAAATTTTGTTTGGTCTTTCCCAGGTCCATAAGAGATGAAGTCGCTGGCATTCTTGTGGGAGACCCTGTATTTCATGCTGTTTGTCATTCTTCCGGAGATCTGGAGTTTGTCCGCTATTTCCTGCAGAGAAAACCTTGGTAAAAATCGCCCAGAGAATCTCAGTAAAGGAGACTGCATTTTGGTAAAAGTCAAATGAGAAGTCCTGTTGCAGTGATTTAATAAATGCAACAGGTTATATCCCTATTGATTCTGGCTTATTTCCTCTACATAAAAGAAGACTTTTTGCTGCCTTTGATAATAAAACATATACCAGACTCTTATTATTTTTATTGGTAGAAGCCCTTGCAGTGTATAACTGTTAGTACAAGAATGAAAAGTTCTGGGTAAAAGAATAGAGGGAAAGATATGAGTGGAAGTTAACTTTTCTGAAGTGTAATTAATATATATAAAAACACAAAATGTTTATTTTTCAGTTTCCTATCACATTTTCCATCTGGTGTCTGCAAAGCTTTTAAACTTCCACTTCCTCTGTGCAGTTTTGCAATATTCCTATTCACAGGAAGTAAGAGGAAGAGCTTTATGAGAGATACATTACAAATAGACTGTATGTAGGTGTTTGGACAAAATAGCTGAGCTCAAATCTGATCTGGTATAAACTGAAGACCCTTCAATGGAAGTATAAAATTCAGCTTGTTTGTGACCTGGTGCTTCATTCTGCAGTGCTGGTTATTTTTTGTACAAATTACTGTTATTTTTTTTCCTGGTGCTTTTTATCTGTGATCTCAAAGCACCTTATTAAGCAAGAATGAAGGTCTTTACAGTTTTCAGACTTGGTAATTGTAAATACAATCAGTGCCTAGGAAGTGCTTCAAAGGCCAGGACTTGGTAGCAGACTTCACTGATTTGCTGAGCCAGGTCCCTTTATTCCCAGTTCAACATACTATCAATACACTGCTTTCCAGTGTAAATGAGTGTTTCATAAACAGACTGAAGAACAGCACAGCTCTCAACAGCTTGTGAAAACAAGAATAAAACAATCAATTATAGCTTTGTCTTGATTGCAAAAAGATTGGTCTTAGGACTCATGAGTGTGACAAGAACATAAAGGCTCGGGTGAATTGCATTGTTCTGCTCAGATTTCCCTCAACAACAACAAGATGCCAGTGAGGAGTGGCTGATTACTTGCATAGTTTTGTAACAGCAACACTGAGGTTATTACAAGGTACATGCTACATAGCAAGGCTGTAGAAGCCTACATAGAGCCATTTTTTCCTTTTTTTTTTTTCCTTTTTCATTTTTCCTTTCATCACTGAAGGCAGCAAGAGCCTTCTAGTGTGAAATTCAAGAGGAGAGCCAAGCTTCCTCTCCTTTAAATATTCCAAACGATTGATGAATTCAAAATCTGCTTCAAGATCAACATCCAAGTTTTGCAAATGGTATCTATCTTACTAATTAGCTGATCCAAACCTCCAGATTTCAAACTACAAATATAAATATCCCATGACTTTAATCAATTTCCAGTCCAGCTACAGGATACTAACTCTGTTACTCATTTCTTACAAATTTCCCTTCTTCTTCATATTACTTTTCAGAAGAGTAAATTAATTTCCTTAAATGCAGAGTGATTCAAGTTTTGTTGTTTTTTTATTTTTTTCCTGAAAGCTTGAAACAATCCATTCACAAATCTTTCCTCCCTCTTTCGCCTTCTCCTGCCTTCCCTTTTCCCAGCCCACAGGTATAACAAAACTGCCTTGCAAGATGAGCCTTAAAAGTCTATGAACATAAGCTTGGAAATCTGGGTCTTGAACAAGCTCTATTATTTTTAACTGCTTTTGTGTAAGACAGGAGGCTATGTAAAGAACAGGATGTTTTGAACATTGAACTCTGGTGCATTACGTAATACTGCTGCTACAGATTTGATGTAATTTCTCTGCAGGTGTAAAAGGCATCATAATGAGCATGCTACTGAGATGTTAAACATTTAGTACATATAAGCCCAGTGGAATTAGTGATATAGTTTTTTTATCAGCAGAAATTGCAAGTTTGCAGTTTGTGTTATATTCAGTTGCAATTACAAGACAGCCTATTCTTGCAGTCTATTTAGATTTTAATGTATTTTGAAATAACTGTAAGCAGGATACTTAACAGACTTTTGTTAATCTCCACTTTTTTAGGAGATGCATGAGGTGAACCACTTCTGTATTCCTGGGGACCTAGGGCTGCTACATTTTCCTTAAGTAGGGAAAGATAATTGCATTTGTATCTACTCTGCACGATTGCTCTGCAACCAGGTTCTGAGTTGCTCTTGCCTCAGTCCCTCGGGGAAATTCAGTGATACAGAAACTAATCCTTCCAAATAATGCAGGTGTCAGAGGTCTGTGTAAGAGGAAGGCTTGGCAGAATCTCTTGTGAAAATTCACACAACATCTGCCCACACAATGGCTGGAGAGTACTGTTCTTCCTTCAGTTGTCAGGTGCACTGGAATGTGTATAGAAAAAAACCGAAAGAAAACAGTAGACCCAAGATTCTAATGCATGAATAAAATGCAGTTATTGTTGGAAATACAAACCATGATTCATTTTTCAAGCAATTTTTCTTGACTCATTAGTACCTTCTGTCTTGCAAAAGAGCACTTTGCAGTAATTGAGCCATTAAAGAAAGAAGATACCATATTTTACTAAGGTACTCAGTTAATTTTTGTTATTTTTAAAATTTTGTCTGGGAAATCTGCCTTTCTGACCCCCAAACCAGAGTGTAAGAGTCTCTACTTACAATACACATGTAAACAAGGGCTTGATTTTACATGGTAAAAACATGGCTCAAACTAATGTGGAAGAACAGTGTTGTAGTCAGCTAGGGCAATACTCAGAGGGACTCCTCTGAAGAGGGAATGCATTATTTGTTCTGCTGTTTCTATCTCTCTCACCCATTCAATTTCAACACCCTCTTCATGCTGCACTCATTTTGTGTCCTGACTTCTAGATACATTCCTCCATGGTCACTTAGAGTTGTCTGATATCATGTTACCATCATACACGATTCTTTACAGACAACTATTATCAGCTTTACGCTCACTTATTCACAAATTAGTGCCATTATTGTGGTGGATGAGCTAAGAACTGTGCTGCTCCTCATGTCCTCCAAGTATCACTTTTCCCCTGGGCCACTCATTCAGCATGGGGTGGGAAAAGTCACATTCCTTGCTAAATTCATTTACTGTCTAATGAGACCCGTCTGTGTTGCCTTTCTGCGTGGAA
Source organism: Bombycilla garrulus (assembly GCA_013400315.1). NCBI lineage: Eukaryota > Metazoa > Chordata > Aves > Passeriformes > Bombycillidae > Bombycilla > Bombycilla garrulus. Next base: position 368,002 of record VXBU01016443.1, on the reverse strand, counting down.
ATTCTGGCCGTTGAGAACACCTGTTCCATCACCCAGTTCGTATTTCTGCCTGCATGAGGGAAGTCCCAGTTTTACATTTACCAGTGTAAAAAAAGGGACAGCCAGCCTAAAAAGGGACAGCTTTTGAGGTAATTTTGATCCTAATCTCTTGCCTTCCTGATTCAATACACTTTTTTAGTGTTTTGTCCTGACATAAAATGACTGTACAAAGCATAAAGCAATGATGAGCTGTCTCTTGGGGGCTGGCTGGAGCACAGGCTAGACACTTGGATGAGAAGAAAAAGTTGGAGGCAGTGTCCTCCTTCTGGTCCTCACAGAAGAGCTCATAATGTGACACATATACTTTGTACAAGGACTTGTCCTCAGTAGCAGATGTGTTCCTGCTTGCTGGGGTCTTGTTGAGCTTCTCTATTGCCCTGCATCTAAGAGAATGTTCACAGTGCCTTCAGTGATGAAAGCCCAGTATGAAAGTTATGCATAAGAATAGTCATATCTAATTATTCTTTCATCCATGATTACATATGGTCAGAATCAAAGTACTTCATACCTTCCAGGAGGTAAAGGAAGAGAGGGAAGACAGCTCACTGCCCCATCCAGTCCATGGAGTGCTAAGGAAAATCAAGTCCCCTAGAGAACTCTATGTTGTATTGCCAAGTCTTAAAGTTTTGTTAAAAATCCAGTGATATTTGATACTTTAAGCCTTCATTCCTTAAATCAAGGGATACTGTGAGAATCTGAACATTCCTTTTAAAAAAGAAACTTTATTAATCTTACATCGTGTTGGGAGGGTTTGGAAACTCACAAATTAGAAGACAAGAAGGGATGCTGCGTATACTCTTTGAAAATTTTATAACTTTTTCTCCTGCAGCCTTGAGACTTTTCAGCTTTGATTCACAATTTTTGAAAATTTGGAACAGCTGACAATATTTCTGTCCTTTTAAGGTGCTGCTATTTAATGCAGATGGTATCTGAGGATAGCTTCTCTGGCAAAGAAATGATTTTAAAATGCATAGCTCATCTTTTGGAGTGCTTGGCACAATGGGGCTGTGAGCCTTTGCTGAGAATTTCAGGCACAACCACAGTAAAAATAATAAATAAATGAGGCATCTCATTCTATCCAGAGATGCTGTATGGAACTGCTGTTAAAGTACACATTTGCAAATAAAAGCAGCCTAAATTTAACTATGACTCAATTACACTAAATCTGACCCATTTTTGTTCTGTGTTTCAATTTAACACTTATTTACATTCTTAGACTTGGCGCTGTCGGAAGAGAAATGAGGGGGAGCAGGCATTTTCATCCTCTGAATTGCTATAAAAAAATGGTGATTAGGAAAACACAGCTATAGTCAGCCTGAAGCTGGGTAGCTCATTTGAACCCACTATAAAAGAAAAGATCTTTTTCTCATCCTATTAAAACCGAGTTAGCAACGGCTGCGTAGGCGGCAGGAGATCAGAAATGAACGTCCAACTTGGAGTTCATACAACTGGGGTCGGGGCCAAAGCAAACTGCCTGATTAGTGAAACAATTTGTTTTTTACAATGACAGCAAATAGGTAAATCTTGTGAACGTCAGGAAATCCTGGAGGATTTTGAATGGGAGCACTGACTGGTTTGCAAGTTGCACTTTGATTAGAAGGCATTGTGTCCTCTGGTTTTCATGCTCATGTTGCAGGGACATAAATAAGAGGGACTCAGTTTGCTAGGGGCATTTATTTCTCTGTCTCTTCCTCTCTCTCTCTCTTGTTTTTACAATCTATGTGTAATGACTAATTGGCTGTGTTTTCCCAGCTATTTTATGTTTCTCTTGCCCTGGTTAAAAGTCATACTAAGGCAGTATATCCACAGGGACCTACAGACAGCCAACATTGCCAAATGATACGCAGCATTCCCCTTTCTCTCTAAGTGTAAAACATTTACAAGTAAATTTACAAATGCATTAAGAACATTTCCTCAGTTGACTGTTAGTGTTTATTTCTTCCCCTTCTCCTCCCGGGAGCAGACACCTTCCAGCCCCTCAACTTTCACACACTTGCTCTCCCGTTATTTGCCTCCTTCCCTCCCTGTCGCCCCTTTCCCTCCTCTCCCTCCTCCTCCTCCTCCTCCTCCTTTTCCAGTTCAGCGGCGCAAATTTCTGTTTGTGCCAGTGGGGCGGCCTGGCGAGACCGCAATTGCTCTACCCCACAGATTGACGAGCCCTCAGATGCCGATTTACTGTACATGGCAGCCACGCTGGAGCCGCGGCACATCTGGAGTGGAGTAAGCTTACTCAGAAACAGGGGCCAGCTCCAGCCGGAGCCAGCGGAGCCGAGCGCGGCGCTGAAAGGCAGCCCTCCTGCCTCCCCTTCCCTCCTCCCCGGGTACATTTCCTAATGTAAACAGAGGCCAGGGGGGAAGGACACAGTAACTCTTTGCTGCGTGTTTGTCATTTCATGTTCTTTATCTGCTTGAGGTCAAACTGGAGCTCTGGAAAAACAGAAGCTTTGCTTTCATTCTAAATAGCTGAAAGCCAGCGCTGCTGAAGAAAAAAAAAAAAAAAAAGAAGAAAAAAAAAGAAAAAGAGTTTGCTTTTGTGTTTATTTGTTCCACTTTATGGTAATTTGGGGGATAATTTCATTATCTGCAGCCAAATTGAAAACAAGCTGTTGTCTATGCTAATGATACCAGTGTATTATTTTCTGTACAGTAGGCGTGGAGCTCTTTAAACGACGAGTGGACTGCATTTCTGCTTAGAGCTGTACCACTTTAACTTCTTTCTTTTAGAATTGCAAAATGAGACTTTCCTTTTATTATCTTGATACAAAAAAGATTAGCCATGGCTGCTTTGTTTTACAAAATGATGAATACCTCTCACCACCCAGTGCCAACCTGCTGTCCCACAAATGCATTGTGCAAAGAACATTACTGCAAAGCAAAAAGTGTAGTTGTTCTGGGGCAGATATGCTGATTTTATAGTCCAGTTCACTGGACTGCTGAATTTTAATATCTACATGTAAAGAAGTGGGAGAGATTTTTGAAGCATTTACTGACTGTCAGCAATCTGGAAGAGAACTCTGTGATTCTTTACAAGTTTCATATAATTTTTATTTCTTCTTTCTAATAGCAAAATGATAAAGTTTATGGGTTAGTTGTTCAAACAACATGAAATCATTACCAGAATCACAGAATCAACTAGACTGGAAAAGACCCATGAGATCATTGAGTCCAACCTATGACAATGCAAATATGCATTTTAAAATGGCTTTTCCCACTCAGTATTCCTTGCAACTCAATGGATTTTGCAGCCAATAAAGGAGAGAAAACAAACCTCAGAAAACATTGCTGATGACATACTGATGCTGATGTTGACTCAGCTGTCTTTATAGCAAAAGTCTGATTCAGATGAGAGCACTGGTTTATCTGGTATGGACTCAAGTGAAAAATCTCGCTCAGTAAATATATGAATAAACTACTGTGTGTCAGACCCTAAAGTATTTTTGTCTAGAGGAGTAGAAAATCTTTGACCACCACATGGTTTTCCAGGCATGTTGGTTCGTTGTTGCTTCTCAGTTCACAGACCATGCTTAGTATTTTGGCCTTCTGGTGGATAAAATTCCAAATAAGCAGGTTGCTTCCTTGACTCTCAGTGAACGCAAACCTCTCTATCACATAGGAAAACTTCTGCTGGGCAGAAAGTGTGCTGGGCACAACAGTTTTTGTACCATGCTAGTGCAAAGTTTCAGTGCATAACCCACTCCCCCACAGGGCTCTTCCAAATGTTGTTGTATGTTCTGGGTAGGTATACTACAATACCTACACAAAAAATAGCAATATAGGTTTGGTATTTCTTTATTACTGTTTTGTTGATTTTAGTAATTCCCTAACAACTGTGTTTTCTTTCACTTTCATGGTGTTTCAGATCCCAGTAGGAAAGGGCCAAAATTCCTCATGAAACATCCTGCCCAGGTCTCAGCTTTCTCACCAGGGGAAGCAGTGAGCATTACCTCCTTATGGACACTTAGAAAATGCCTGTAAGGAGGGGACTCTGCGAGGGGGAGGAGTCGGTCAGCATGGAAAGACTGAATTGCACATCTCCAAGGTCCATAACGACCTTTCTGTGCCCGAAGTCAGGAGCAGCATCATGGGTCCAGGGAGAAATGCAGGGATGGCACACCATTTTGCATCATCTAGGTGATTACTGAGATGGATAAAATGGTTTCTTTGCAGTGAAATGATTTATTTGGAAAAAACTCCACATGTCTACACGGAAAGGCTGATGGAACCAGTCTCAAAAGCAAAGCTGTTTGGCAAACTTCAAGGGAGATCTTGGCAGTTGACTGAAATCTAAAGTTTTTCAGGGACAGTTGGATTTTAGCTGAGTTCTTCTGGAAGCCTGCAGGGCTCTGGCTGGCAGGCCATTGCTCAACTTTTTGACTGCCAGGGTAGAGGATTGATGGCCTATCATTGCAGGATGGCCCACCAAGTAGCCTACCTTTGAACTAAAGACCTCAGGCCTTCCAGGTTTCAAAACTGGGACAACACTTGTTTTGAAACTTTTTTGATGTGTTTTTGTATTCACTGGAAATATTTTTATAAATTACCAAATCCTGACCCCAAAAAGTGTTCCATAGGAGTTTTCTGAACAGCTCTATTCTAGTCTAGGTTTAATGACCCTGAGGGGCGGAAAAAAGTTTCTCCATAAAGGAGAAATAAAACAAAATCCAGTGATTTAGTCTGAAGCAGTATTTCTCTGACCCTTACTTACTGGGCAACCTTGCCTGTAATCCCACTGGTGTTCTTGGACATCCAGTATATTGGTTTGGGTTCAATTACACAGTTCTAGTCTTCATTTTGAACATGATATCTTGGTAGGAATTGCTTAAGTATGTTTGTTTGCTTTTTTTCCCCCCATTCCATTTAGTGCACATTTGAAGTTGATTCAGCTCCCTGTTTTGCACTTATGCCAAAAGTGTCCATGAAGTCTCAAAATGAAATAATCTTGGTAGATGACTACGCATCCTACTGATTATACTATTGTTATATTAATAGCATGTGCTCCAACTTAAGCAATGTGCAGGTGCAAAACTCATTCAGCAGTACATAACTCTTTCATCTGCCTTTTCTTGCCAGTAGATTTCCTGCCCATATGAATGTTTCTTGTGAAATTTCTGGAGAATAGCTGTTGGAGTTTTGCCAGTTGTAAGAGAAAACAAATTCACAAACAACCCCTTTCCAAAACTCAACCAACTCCCTCTTCCCCAGGCATCTCTTTTTGAAAGGACTAATTAATGATAGATGTTCTGCATCTAACAAAAATTACCAATTGTGACAAAATAAACAGTGTGGATTAATGCAATGTAACAAAGGCAAAAATAAAACCTCTCCTAGTTGTGCCAATAATGTCACCTCAGTGTGCCTGTATATTGGTATGCCCTTTTGACTTATGTGGGTACCTCACTTTAAATATGTGCCCATGCCTGTCCTCAGTCATTCACTCCATAACACTTCCTTCCAATCCTACTCATATACATAAGATTTAAAAGACAATTGCTTTTTTCTCAATAGAGAAACCTTAACTGTGTGGGGATTTTTTAGGTAAGCAAGAGTTTATCTACACGCTTGCTCAAACAGGAGTGAAACCTGTGGACTGGCATTCAGAAACTGTATTTATTCCAGTAGGCTTCATGCTTTGTGACCATCATTCAGAAATGAAGACAGAAAAGCACTTTGAGAATCAGAGGGGATTTAAGGGTTTGAAAAGTGTATCAGTAGGTGTTAGTCTGCAAAAACATATGTGTGTGGGAAAAGGGCAGTTAAACTAACCCAGCTATTAATACTGTACTTTGAAAGGCAATAGGTTTCTTTAAGATCTAAATAAACTGAGAAATCTGCCTATAAGTTAAAAAAGGAATTTCCAGTTTCAAGTGTGTTATTTCCTTTCAATATGATTATTTACAGTATATCTTTTCCATGTTTTTGCAAAATATTATTGACATCTGGATGATATTTCAGCATATTATGACAGATCTGAAATTCAAACACCAATATTTGCAATATTTTTGACTCCAGTATAAACTGTAAAAAATGATCCTGTTTATTCTCTTTGCCTGCTTTCAGTGTTTTGTCTTGTTAAAGCAGTAGAGGATTCATTGAACTGGAGCCTGCCATTTCTTATTGACATTTCTCCGAAGAGTAAGAACAGTCGTCAATTATATATTCTTCCAACAAAAACATAAACTCAGTTTATAAATGTTCAGATTTTAATTCCACCCCAAATATATATATGTATGCTAAAAATAAACCACAATAAATGTTAGACTAAGCAAAAATAAAAAATAGTGAAAGGATGAAGTAGAGGAAAAAAAGAGGAAAAAAAAGTAGAAAGAAAACCACAACAATAAAAAATTGCAGGCATTAAGTCATATAGTGGCGATGAAAAAAGTGGGTAAAGATGAAATTAAGAGACAGACAAAGGAAACTATCCACAAAATTGTTGCAAAAGCACAATTTGTTATTACCTGGTGGGTGAAATTGTCATCACAGTCATTGCAGTCAAGTCAGGTGTCCTTAACCACAAAAAATAAAACGCAAGGGCTTTTAAATAGCAAAGATCAAGGGAAGATTCCTGAGAATTTAAGTGATCATCAAATGATGATTTAATAACTGTGTTAGGCCAGATTATTTAATAACTGTTTATGGTTTTTAATTTAAATTTAAAATTTATCAGGTTTAAATTGAGTTATACAAATAAGAATTTCTATGTTCTAAAGAATTATCCCCATCTCAGATTTTTCTGAGGGAAGAAATAAGACTTGGATGTTCTGATTTTGTGAGAGAGAAACTAATGCATTTGGGGCCACGTTGGTGTTTTGAACCTCTCTAAAATGAAGATGTGTTTTGGTTGGGACTCTAAGCCAAACCAATCTCTAATTCTGTTGTCCACAATTAAGAAAGTATAATCAACCTTCTATGCAGAGCATGACTGAAATATGTGAATCTAGATTATTCCTGTAACTGAATTTGAACAAATTTGGTGCATTTTAGTGGATTCAACCCCACCACAGGACTCAATTTTTTTCATTAGGTGAACACGTGTGTCTCTGGTTAATCAGTAAGGATTGTACAAGTGTGACAATGGGCAGAGCAGGACCTGTTATTTTTCATTAATTTCCTAAAGTCCAGTTGTAGTATAAGTATGTTCCTCATTAGTAGTAGCACTACTGTATTGGTTTTCCAACAAAACTTGCAAAATATTTCATTACTTTTTGGTCCACTGAACTACTGAACTGCCAGTTCCTAACAGAAAGGACCTGTAACTGTATCACTAGTAAAAGGAGCAGGAAATTAGATAAAAGCATAGCACTGGTTTTACATGCCTAAATGAAAAGGTGTTAGTTTCAAATATAGAGCCTTTCAATATATTTTCCAAATCTTCAAAAGTGCCTGACTTTTGTTATTAAAAGGCTGCACTAAATTAACTGGTAGTGCAGCACTGCTCCTATGATTTGCAATGATTTAGTCCTTGTGACCAAAAAATAAGCTGAAAATTCCTTATATCCTGATAGGCAACATGATCTCTTTGGAATTAAAAAATTTTAGGGGTAGCATGATTGCAGCATGCTTATTGGATAGACAAAGGTTTATTTTCTGATAATTACATAACAGGACATTACTTGGAGGAAGACAGCATTGTAGCCAGATAAATACCCTTGTTCATGCTGCCTGGAAAACTGTGGTGGGAACAGTTTTTGAGACGCATGTAACAAACACTGTAGAAAGAAAAACCTTTTAAACCCTCACTTCTGGTAGAGAGGAAGAATTCTAAATGCAGGACAGCAAACTAGGTTGGATGAGAGTCCTCCCACCTGAGGATTAGCCACCTGTGTTAACTACACCCATTTTAGGTTCCCATTAGAATTAGTGGCGGATGAGAGATGTCCGGAAGGTAATCTGTATTTTGGCTCTTTGAATGGTCAGCTGCTGGAGCTCTCTCTCCATCGACTGTAAAGGGCATTTAGGGGTACAACAACCCCTACAACCCATGGGTAGCTGCCTGTATTTCTGTGGGATGAAACTGGGACATCCAGTATACACCATAAATGTAGGACATATTACAGAACTGCATAACAAATGGAGTTCTTGGTCCCATCTAGGAAAACCCAAGTTAAATTTCTCTAAGTTAACATCAAGCCAAAGTCCACTGCTAGGAGTGGAGGAGAAGGAGGGAAGAGAATTCGTCCTGGGTGAAGAAATAAAACATTTTCTCAGATGCTTACTCAATAGTATTGTGCTTCAGGCTCAGGATGTTGCTTCATTGTCAAATGGCTGATCTTTCCTTGTCATGCTTTTCTATTGTTCTCCATTCCTTAAATAATCCTGGCTTTCAGCTGCATTTTCAATCCATTTAATTCATTTTCAAACCCTCTAAAAACAGAGATTAGTTTAGCAGATCAGGAAAGAATTAGAAAAAAAGATTGCATAATGAACCTAGTTAAATTACACAGTTGCTACTTGCCTTTGCATAGTAATAAAGATGCAGTTAATAGCTTCCACTTTATTTAGCTGCTAAATTCTGTTTTGTTTCAGAAACCAATTCCACTGCAATAACTACATTGTTCTTTTCTCATTAATCTCTATTATTTGCTATTCTTTGAATTGTTGTGAAGTTTCAGAACATGGGCAGTCCTCTGGCAGACAGATGAACGTGTTGATCTATTAGATCTTTTAGGCTCTTTGATTTAGACAAAGTACTACTATTATAATGTTTTACAGATTTTAGTGCCTTGTCTTAGGGCTTCACTGTTCAGTCCATGACATCACAGCATCTCTAGAGCAGAACTCCATTACTGCAATTTGTTCTACACAAAAGGTACAAGAACAGCATAATGTGAATTATTATGCAGTCAGTATAATAACACTATATCCAGACCACTTTACTTGCAATTAAATCAGAAAATTAGTAGGGGATTACAAGTAACAACTGACATTAATTTTTTAAAAAATTGCATTCATACAAAATATAACTTTATGACACTATATACTGCTGACTGTTGCCACAAACTTACTCCTTGAACTGAGTCTGGTATCATTATAAGCTGGTGGTAGGAGGTGTGTAAGCAGTTCTAGACATACTATAGCATTCTTCAGAAACAAAGCAGTCCACTGCAAGTCCACAAATACAGATGGAAATGTTGAAGTAGATTATCTCATCATCTTCATGTTTACATAGGTATTCTGTGCACAAAGCACTGTTTTTTTTTTCCTCTTCATGTATTAAAAAAAAATTTGCAATTAATATCTCATTAAACATAAAGGGAAAATCTCCCAGAGAATTCCTTTTGCTCTGACTTCATAATCAATAAATTCCTGTGGAGCAAATGCTTTATTTAAATTTCATTGGTTAGGTTCCCTGAAATCCAGAGTTCCCTATCACCTTTTCTAGTTAATGTCCTTGCTACATCTGATGTTCAGTGGCCATAACTATAATCTCTCTCCCTGTGTCTCTTTAATTTGCCTTTTCCTGTGATGGAGCAGCTCTTGACATTACATGTGTTCCATTTAAGATGTTCCATGTTTCAGTCAACTCTATTTGCTGTGTTTGCTCTCCAGTCTTTAGGGAGGCAAAGAACAGAAAAAGAAAAACAGCCTGAGTTGACTTGTTTGAACTCCTACACAGGAAATATATCAGAAGAGTGTTATTAATTACTCCTGTATTTGTTACTCTTAATGCAATTGCTTACAGCATTTCTGCACTTTTCAAAACATATGAATTAAGGTAGGTGACTGACTTATCTCTGGGACCTGCTGCACTACTGAGTAGCTCTCAGATCACCTGAGATAGACTGTGATGTCCCACTGAGGTAATCCTCCTTACCCAGGGATCTTGCACTCCGGCTAGCAGAAGATCAGAAATCTGATAGTTTAATGCCCAAAGCTGTGGTCTGCTCTTCAGAGTAGCAGCCACTGGGCACCATCAAGTGAAGTTCACTCAGACTAGCTCATTCTTCATGTGTTTCTTTGAATTTGTAGGGTGTTTCTTAAAAAACAAAACAAAACAAAACAAAACAAAAAACCAAACAAAAAAACAAAACCCAAAAAACAACACAAACTTTTATGAGGGTCTATATATGTTCAGAGTCTTTGCAGGGGTGTTTTGACAAAATCATAGTTTTTGTGTCTGAAATTCCAGGAGAGTACACCCACCCACTTGAATATTTGTGAATGGACTCTAACTGCACAAATATGAGTTGCAGTTTAATTAAGAATTTAGTGGACCTTGTATGAACAATATTTGCATGTTGTCCCATCTTTAGTCATGGCTCTGCCTGTATCATGGGTTCAGAATAGCACTTCAGACTGGCTTAACAAATATTTCAGAGTCACTAAGTAGGGTTGTGACTGCGGAAAGTTTACTTGGTTTTCTCAGCCTTTAGAAATGGTACTTGTCACCTATTCCACACAAGTCTTTTTTGCTACCCTGCCAACTTCTTGAAGAGAAAAATGACTTTGAAGTATTGGTTTGAGGTGTTTCAAAAGTTATGTGAGGAGAAATGTCGCGGCTTTTATTTATTTATTTGTTTATTTATTTATTTATTTATTTTAGGAATATTAGCTAAGGTATGCACATCACTTCTAAATAAGCTATAACTCAGGAAGCATTTATGAATTCTCTCTACAGCAGGAATGTTCAGAAATATTCACATCTGAAAATGCTCTTGCACCAGTAGATCTCAATACCTATGTCTTTTTGAAGAGCTTAGTCTTTGGCAAAGTCTGGAAAGCTGTTGCCATGCTTGGAAGCAGAATCTATTTTAGCATCTGAAAAAGGATAATCCAAAGCCCTTCCACCATGAACAGTTGCTCAAGTGAGAAATCTTCCCAATAAAGATGCCTGTAGAGATGTCTGTCTCTGATGATTATAGAAAAAGGACCTTTAATCTAAGGACCTTGAAGTAGATGTTTAAGACTTAAGAAGTTAGGTGAGATGAATCTTTTTGCTTACATTTACATATCAAGCTTCTGCAATGTGGATTTCCAGGACTTGACCTTTCAAGCTTAACCTGATATCTGAGCCAGTGGCTGAAGCCAGACTCCTTGGCATTTCCCACTGTGCTGGCTGGGTGAGAAAAGGCTTAAGGAGTCATATCCAAAACTAGAACATCTATTTACCATGCTGTGTTCATGCGGACATCAACTCTGCAAATCAGCATTATGCAGACAAACTCAAAAGAATCACTTTAGCTAGTAATTCCTAGGCCTTTGACTTTTCCCCTATTAAAAGCTGCTTTGTTGGTTTAAAACAAAAATGTCATTTTGCCTTCTCTCCACCGAGAGTTCCACAGGTGCTGAAAGGGGAATCAGGGTCTGTGGAAGAATTCATAGTTCCACATCAGATCAATACCTTCAGTGCAGAAACTTAGAATTTGATACACAGTCAGCTCTCAGGTTTACTTATCCTGGATTTGATATTTCAGAGTTGGAAAATTTTGTTCAGCAGAAACAAAGATATTGCAAAACATCTATGAACCAAGGAATGAACTGAGTTCCTTTGTGAAAAACATGATACACAGATTTCTGTAGAGCACAGGAGCAGCATTGGGAAAGGCATAGCCAAGTGTTTCTGAGTTGTACAAACCATAGCCCTGTGCCAAAAGGAGTAGCAAAAGGAGTAGTACTTGAAAATGGATCAAATCTACAGTCCCAATAAGCTCTACAAATAAATGGAAAGTTTGTGCATGGGTAGAATTTTGGCAGTCCCATGAACATAAGAATTACCATTTTTCATCAGACCAAATCCTACCTTGGTGAGCATCGAGTCTTTGGCACTTCCTATTCTTTTTTTTTTTTTTTTTTTGCCTACCTGCATCTCAGCTGTGCCCAGAATTCCCAGTAAAATTGAGATACTAATACCTAAGCATATGGTCAAAGTCATTCTCTGCCCCAAAAAATTTACAGTCTGAAACAGGGAGAACCTCCAAATAGTTGGAGCTTACCCTATAGACATAAAATGATCTGTCTTTCACTCTGGCAAAATATCCTAAGCATCTACTTAAAAGGTGCTGAGTGACCTCATTTAAACCAAACCTTAGGATTAGGCACACTGTTTGTTTAAACTTTTTTGAGATCCTGAGATATAAGAAGCTTTGGAAGTGCAAAATTTTTTTAACTGGCTTAATATGTTTTTGTGTTTATTTGTAGATGTAGAACTTATGCAGTATAAAATTTGACAGCTAAGACTAGTCATGAAATGTCTCCAGGAAAATAAAAACCTGTTAACAATTTGCTGACATTCGTGAAAACCCCTAAATGCTTCCAAATCTGCTTCCAGGTATTCATATGCAAGAATCTGAGATCTTTTGCATTGCAAATATTAGCAAATGCTTTTTAAATCAAGCTTGCTTTTCACACACCATTTATATAAAAGCTCTCTGAGTAGCAGCAAATTGAAGTCCTATTAAATTTCAGTTCACCTTCACACTGGTACTTGAGTAAAAATGGTTTTTTGGATATTTTATAGACAATCCAAGAGTACATGTCAACCATTAAGGATCTGAATATAAGGTTACAAATAAGAAAGTATGCTATTAATAATGAATGGGAAATTGCTGTCTGTTTTACACATGTGAGTAGTTCAGCTAGTTTACTAAACACTGTATTTGAACAAAGGAGATTGTGTATGCCTTTTCACCACTTTTTGAATTTTTCTAGTTACGTGTGAGGAGTGCAGCAAATAGAAAATAAAAAAGCTCTTTGGAGTCTTGGGTTAATTACCAGATTTGGATAATATTCTGTTTACGGCAGCCATTTAATTTTTAAAGAATATTTTTTTTTAAAGACAGCAGCTTTTAATTTTATAATCCTAATGCTTCTCAATGGGTTTATTTCTATGATATTCATCCTAGTTTAAATTTAACCATCTGGAATGTAAGCACAAGTGGGAAATGGAGAGAAAATTTTACCTTTTTTTGCTTTCTCTTGTGTATACCAAGTTTGTTGAGCCTATCAGTGGATGATGTAAAGCAGTTTTAATAATTTAGTCTAATTATTCATTAATTCACTTGAGATGATAGTACTTTTTTATCATTTACAGTTTTGCTTCTTAATGGTTCTGCTATCTTACCCTAAGGAGTGCAGAACTGGGCCAGGCAGGGAAATAAGAGCATTTGCAGTTCAGTAATATAAAATGAATTAATCTGGAAGACTGACTGTTACTCCTTATGTCACCTCATTAGTATCCCTTTCACTTCCTTTTCCTCATGTCTCCTTCTGTAGGGGAGCTCCCAGTTGTCTGGATTCCTGGGAGGCAGATGAGCAGCCCTGGCATACCCAGTGTACAGCTGAATCTGCATCCAGCTCTTGCATCCTGCTGGTCTCTTTGGGGACAGAAGAGGAACCAGTCACAGGCATCAGAACCAGAATGTGCTGTTGCAAATTCCTCCTTTTTTTCCGTTTTTGTTCATGCTTCCAAAAAGTTTTACTACAGCTTGAAGCAGCCTGGGCATTTAAAGTTAAGCATTACTCCTGTGACTCAGACCTAGTTGTTCTGCCTTTGTTTTGGGAATTTCCAGGAGATATATGGTGGTGGGGTTGTCTGTACCCTGTATATGCACATTACCTCAGGCCCAAAATCAAGATTGTCTGCTTTAATTTATGCCTCTTCTGAAGTGGAACCTGTTGCAGTTTTGTGTCATCAGTGGCCTCATTTTGGTCTGCTCTAAGCCCAAATCACTGGAGCAATGCATTTGTGCCAAATAACTCTCCCAAATGTGCTGGGAAGAGCAAGGCAATTGAAAGAAAAGCACCTCTGCAACTGCCTTGCAGGACTTCTTTTCCCTGCCCCCATCATTTCTACTTAACAACTTCTGATGAGGAAAGTGGGAATTTGGTGTGGAGAGTGGGAAGAAGACATCAGTTTGGAGAGGTGAGGGAAACTGGGAAGTGCAGGAGCTTGGGAATGGGCTTAGCAAACCGGAGCCTTGGTGAAACTAGCTCTGGAAAAATAGAGTACAGAGCTGACAGTGACTGCAGATGTGGTGTCCCTGCAAACGGCCTTAGTGGCCCAGGCTGTCTTGACAAAAGCTGAATGCATGCAGTTGCCTAAGGGACAATATTAAATCAATCTTATAATTTTCCCTATTTGTATGAGATATCTTGTTTATTCTCTGTTATTTCACATCAGAGGGTCTTTTCCATAAGGGCTTGAAGGACACCTTAATTACCAGCAGCAGTAATGGCTGGCAGGGAAGTAGCAGCATGTGTCCCCTTTCCTGCCCTGCCTTTTATTTGGTCAAGGAAGTCACTTGCACTTTCTTTCATCATTCCTCCTCCTCATCCTCTCTCTCTCCCCCGTGTCCTGACTCCCTGCCCAGATTCAAGAGCTTGAAGGTCTGCTGGTGGTAGCCGTGGTGGCTGCAGGGAGGAGGGAAGGGGGGAAAAAGCAGAGGGAGTAAAATAAGTGTCAAGGAATTCATTGTCTGTTCTCCACCTGTTGTTATTCTGGTCCCAATCAACCTGCTAGCCAGGCTGGAGCCAGTGGCCATCTGGAAACACTGCTCTGTTTATAAACTTGGCATGAAGCAGCACTCCCGGGCCCTGACCTCCCACACAAATCTGGAAACAATTAGAGCAAGATGATAGGCAGGCAGGCAGGGAGAGAAGGGGAGGGAAAGAGCGCGTGAGAGAGGAGGCTGCAGAGAAGGGGAAAAACAGACAGAGTGAAGGGGAGCATGGAGAAGGTGGCAAATATTTCTGAGATGCAAATATTTATGCCCACCTTAAGTGACCGCTAGCTCATTAATTATTGCCCTTGCCAAAACAGCTTTTTTTTCCATGAAGGCTAAGGCATGCCTCTTTACATCCCCCACCAACACAGGTTTTCCAAACTGTATGTTTTACGCTGCTAAAAGTTTGCCTTTAGGAGTCTTAAGGAATTGAGATGAGTCTGTTAGGTCCACACGCTCAGACCCGTACACGTTCTATATGTGGAGGTATTGAAAAGTGCAGTCCAAATACTGCAGCTCCTACCCATCTTTATGAGCAGTAATGTCTTTCTCTGCTACTCGCACACCCCAGCACGCCTCTCCAGAAAGGATGGCTGCCAGTCTCCAGCTCCCTGGAGTGTGGGAGTCATTTGGGCTCAATTCTCTCAAGCCTTCCCTCGCCCCACCCTACCCACCCACTCCTATTGCATTCATCATTCTCTTTCCTGGGAAGGCTGTGCTTTTCCTGGTCAAACCAGACCTTCAGTCACTGGGTTACTCCCTAGCTCCCTTCTGGATTTGGAGCCTTTCCCAGCCCTGCTCCTGCCATGCCCATCCGCAACCTGTTCCCGTGGAGTCTTGAGGAGATCAAGGAAGAGCCACAAAACAAACCCATGCATTTCACTTTCTGCACACATGGGGCGGGCAATCCTGTCCATGCTCTCCGTGGTTTTAATGTAGCCAGTACAGATACCTGTGTGTTAATTCACCTCTCATAATGTGTCCTTTCAGTGTAACAGCTGCAAGAGCGAGTCCTGCCTGGCTGAGACAAACCTGGCATTCATTCCTGCCGGCCTGCCTAAGGGAGGATCCCTTTTGGCTCACCTGACACATCTGCTACTTGCACATCCCAAGAAGTCCGGCGTTGTGTTTCAGGTGCAATAAAACATGGCTCCTTCCTGGTGTGAGGAACTGCTAGTGGTGACATTGATTTCCTCTGAGTGCATCCCAACAGATCCGTGGACTGGACCAGGTGTGGCAGCTGTGGCCAGACCTACCTCTGGATCAGCAGGATCCTAGCCAGTGTGGCTGAGCATGCAGTATAACCCACATCTTTCCATTTCCTTGATTTTCTTCAGGCACCAGCCTTATTATGCCTGGCTTGTGAGGTGCATTAAAGGTTTATCTGCCCTGCAATTCAGCCATAAAAAACTACAGCCAAAAATGCCTGGGATAATTTTTTTCCGTGATGCAGCCTTCAGTAGACTCACCTCTGGTGCATCCCCTCAGGGCAGCCTTTGGCCCATGGGGTCTCCCCAGAGCCAGTGGCTTGCTTCAGCTGTTTTGTACTGGCCACAATACAAACATGGCCCAAGTAAGACCAAGACAACTGACAATTCCTTAATGTTTGTAATACCAGCAGGACAGAAATGATCAGCTGCAAGGTGAGAGTTGTTTGGACTTCACAGCTCTTCAGGAGTGGTTTGTTTTGCAGTGGTGATTGTGTTTTGATGGGGGAACCATTCTGAATGCTACAGGAAACACAAAGGGTCCACTCTGCTTGTATCATGCCGTATAAGTTTCCCCATTATCTAACGATGATTTTCACTCAAATGGTGAGCTGTCACATTTGAATACGTACATAGTATCTGTGGTCTAATTCTATGGGGTGCTGGAAGTCTTTTGGAAAGTGCTTAAAAAGAGATCTCAGTGGTTCAGACTGATTTTTCTGAATGAAATGTTACTATCATAATTAGTGCTAATTGTCAGCTTTGTTTGCAGCCTCATTAGAGCCAGTGATTAGCTAAACAGAATGAGGAGGTTGTAAGTGCCTGATACAGATAAATAAAAGACCTCAAGGTCAATTCCTGCTAAAGCAGCACTTTTCAGAGCACTGTGTTCATGTACTGCCTCCTTCCCTTACCAGAAATTCGTGTTTCACAATCACTGGTTACTTTTCTCAGATTTGCAGCAAGCATCAAGTTATTACGTTAATGTCTGGTGTGGCTATTTCTATGCTGACCCACTAAGGAATGCATTTTGTTTTGACATGGCCGTGGAAACTTAAAGGAGTACTAAATGCACAACATGTAGGCATGTAGAAATAAATACAGGGAACCCACCAGACATGAATAGCAAGAAAGCTAGAAGCAATTCAGCAATTCAGGGCTAAAAAACAAATGGTTTCTTTATGTGTCTCTCCCTGTTCGGTAGCTGTACTTCAGAGCAATGTAATGGGTTTTAATATTCATAAAAATGTTCAGTCTGGTAAACCAATTTTTAGGCCCTTACACAGTCTTGTTGAAATTGGATTCATTTGAACTGTAATATAAAATATTATGTTTACTTAACCCTTGTAAACTGATCTCCTTTGTCTTCATGAACTTGCTGGGCAGTTAAGGATCTAGCATTCCTTCCACAGTTAATAAAATGTTGCATTTTTCTCTCTATTCATATACTTAATTACAGTCAGACCTGGTTAATCAACATTAAATTTTTTTAAATGCTCATTCTTTTAGAAAGCTTTTGATTGAAAAATACATATGAAGTTCATGCACTGAGACTTTGTATATTATTTAGGTTCAAAAACTCTGCTTAGATTTTTCCTGTGTGCAGCCCTGCAGATAGTGCAACGTGGATCAGCTGAGGTCTGATTGTACCTATGATGCAACCTTTAAATCACATCAGAGGCTTTGCCCTTTATAAAAGGCGGTAATCCATTTCTGTCCTCATTTTTGAATCAAGCACTCACTGATGTGAATGGCAGTTCAACATTCAAAGCGGCTTCTCTGTTGTCTGCTCTACCCATTCCCTGAATTTTCATCTGTCTTGCACCAAGGCCCCCAGAGACATTTCATACAGGCATTTCTATGTTACTTGCAAGTGGGCAGGAATAAACTGCATTCCATATGGCCATTAGGTAACCCTTTTGCTACATGTATATTGCATTTCCCAAGGCACTCCGGATTTACAAAAATCCTTGAATGGTATAGTTGGTGTTGATCAAAGAGCCTGTGATTCAAGAATTTATGAAAAAGGATTTTGAGGTTTTCAGTCTGAAATTTTGCAGAGAATACAGTGGCTGGAATAGTGTTTAAAAATCCTAAGGCTTTTACTGGAGTTAGTTGGTAGGTAGGAGTGAAATCCCTTTACAGCCTTAAAAGACGATATAATTTGGTGTGCACTTTTGTTAATTTAACAATGAATGCCTGGAACTTGGTTTGTGATACATGGATTTTTGAGCTCCTGGGGACCATTTCACCACACTCTCAGTGTGGAATATTAAGCAATGTACAAGATTAGAATTTTAGCTAAAAATGAATAGTGAAAGGACATAACACTGCAACTTTGGCTTTCACCTCAGAACTGATTAATGACCACAGAAGATAAATGTAGAAGGTCAAACCTATCAATTTTGGAACACAGAGCAATTACAGAGCTGCCATTTCTTAAGTTCAAACTTCCTGCTGCTATAAGTCCTGCTTGCAGTGGCTTATGCTGAGTGGTCAGTAAGGCTTATAGAAGGCACTTTGCATAAGGCTGAATTTTTTCAGTTGTGAATCAGATACATCTTTGTGTGTAAGCTCAGTATTCTGATACTACTAGAATAAATTTGAAGCTGTACAGAATTTTAGCAAAGCACCTTCCAAAATGAGGGAAGAAAATCTGAGATCCTTTATTGTGTATGCCTTTACATTTGTAATTTATGGAAGATAGCTTCATCTCTGAGGAACCATCTGTATTTCATTGGGGTGCTGTTTTCTACCCAGTTTTATGACACGACTAATCGAAGCACTGGGAGATCAAGTGCCTCACTCAGGGTCAGAGATCATTTTGGTAGCTCTGTCTCAAGCCTAGGTTTCAGCATGACTCAGTTTGTGATAACACAACCCCCGTGAACTTCAAAACTAAAGGCAATATAAAAAACTGTGTATGGTGTAAGCAGCATGACTTTGTTGTTGCTGTCATTGTTGTTTGACATTCTCTTTTAAAACACTCTGTGGAGAGAGAGTACATGAAGAGTGCCCAGGAAGGGAGTAAGTGAAAGAAAACACTTTGTTCTGTGTTCACAAAGCAGTAACAAGGACTTGTACAAACTATATTCATGTTCAGGGCTTGAATATTTCAAAGTCTTTTCTACAGAGTGCCTTGTAATCATTATCCTCAGCATCCTGTTTTAGAGAAGCTATTAACTACTTGCAGTACTTTCCTTCTATTTTTCAGTAAGATAATATGAGGCAAAGGCCAAGAGCTAACGTCAGGTTGTGTCCAAAGCACTTTTTTTTTTTTTTTTTGGAAGAGGTCTGTTAGTGGATATTTTTGAAGTGGCAGAAAGGAAGCACCGGGGCAGTGTCCTTCCTGGCTCTGCACAGCTTCCTGCGCGCTTCCCTGCCGAAGCGTTAGTCAGAGCCCTGCAACAATTCGTGCTCAGCCTCCCACGCCATCGTCTGCCTGGCTTTGATTTTCTGAACTTGTACAATCGACTGGCGGGTCTGGTCTGTGACTTAATGATGAGTGTACAGGTGGCAGAGCAGAGAGGAAGCAGAAATATCTTTGTGATTCAGAGATTGTGAATGATCTCTGTGTGTGCGTCTCTGAATACACCTGCCTTTTAATGCTCCAGTAGACAGGGTTGCGTAATGTACCCAGATTAAAGTCTACAGGGCTCTTGGATAAACCCATTGTGGTAAAAAAAAAATTAAAAAAAAAATTAGAGCTGACTGCTGACTAAACTCTTTTCACGCGCACTTTTCTCATATCCCTGGTGATGAACTCTCTCCAAACTTCTTCCCACCTGTTTATGGCTTGGCTCTCTGGGCCAGGTACTGTTCCCATTGGCACAAGTGCAAACACAGTTACCTGATGTAAATTAAAACCTGTTGGGCTGCTCAAGCTTCACATTGTTGTAGTCATTGTGGAGCCACAATTTGTGAATGGAGTGATGTCTAGCACTGTAATTTCCTGCAAATGATGAAGAAGATGTTGATTTTGCCTGTGGCAACAGCTGCTGAGAAAGGGAAGAGAAAAACCTTTGCAAGAACAGGAGATAACAAAGGCAATGTACAGCAAAGAGTCAAAGAACCTTGATTATCTTTGACTATATTTTCATTGAAATAAACAAGGATTGCAGGCTTTTTGTTTTTCTGCCTCTTGTGAGTGTGCTTTCTATCACATTTCCTTTATTAAAAATATAAACAGACTTTTTCTTCTCCCATTTCTCTTCTAATAGTACCACTATTAGTAAGTTCATCTTGAGAAACAGTGTAGTAATGCAGTTCAATATTTGTTCTCTCTCTTAGCCTTTCAAAAGTCCTTGAGCTAATTTTGTGTTAAAAACAAGCTGTCTCCTCAAAGATACCCCCACTGTTCTGATTCCTGTTATTGTAGCGAGAAATTTTTTTTTATCTCCCTATGGCTGAATGTATCAAGGAAGGCAGATGCCTCTCAAGAAGCCATCAGTCTTCGATTTTTAGAGGATGGAGGACATCAGCAGAGTTTGGGGAAGGTACACCCAGGGGTAATAGAGCTAACCCTCTGCATGTTTACAGCTGCTGTCCTGAGGGATCCCACTGCTCTGCACCCTTGGGATAGATTGCAAGGCACATGTTAAATGAGAAACCAGATATTGAAACAAGAGATGTGAAATGTTATGAGGACAAAAGGATTCTGCTGTTATCAGAAACACCTGGGTCCTCAGATCAGCCAGGGTCAATAAAGCCATCTATATTCTTCCTGCCACATATATATGAAATCTAATTTGAATGAAAAAGACGTAGCACATCATAAGAGATGTGACGTTTTTGCTCCTTCTCCATTACCCTGTTATTAACTTGCCTTGCTGTTTGCAACTCAGGCTGTACCTGTGCACTTCAATGAGAATGGCTTTGTAACCATGTTCTGTAGGTGACTCCTGTAGTTTTGTGAGAATTCACCATTATGTAGCAGGAAACATTAAGAGAGGAGTGGATGGGTTAATGTACTCAATGATTTTAGATTATTAACATATTTGCTGTGCAGTTGTTAAACCAGATTTGTTGCTGTTATTTTTGTTGTTGTTGTTGTTGTTGTTCAATTCCATATTTTCATGTTAGTTTTGATAAAGCCAGAAAACTGCTCACATTGTTTTTGTACTCAGAGCGGTTTACTGTGTGTTTAGTGTATTCCTAATGCAGCCTAAATGTTTGTATTATTATAGTAGCTCTGACATGTTCCCAAATAATGTTATCTGGGATTTGATGAGTGACTACTGTTGATGAAATGCAAATGTGACTATAGCAAAAAAAAGTTTCTTCCATCTCTCTTGGACACTAAAGTTTGTCTGGTACATCAGCTTAATTTTTATACTCAGCAGCTGCTTTAATACCACTTAACACTAAGTCATGAAATGGAGTAGATCTCAATGAAGTGAAGTGAATATTCAGGGCATGAAGTTTTAGATGGTGTACCCCAAATTTTTGGCAGGACCACTCTATTTCTATTTAACCTACGGAAATGTTTTGCTTTTTGCACAATATTGGGGGCATATGACTCTTTCAAGTTACATTTGCTGTTGTATGTGAATGTTGTGAATGAAAACTTGTGGTGCATGGTATCCATTTTGTTGCTTTGCTCATTATTGTGTTACATACCTTTACTCAGTGAATTGTAACTGTCAAGAAATTAAAACTGGGTTTTTTGTTGTCATTTATATTCCCTTGTCATTATTTCAAGATAATTTTTTCAGTACCCCAATGTATTGATGGCACATATAACATTTTAAGTATACATTTGTCTTCTATAGCACTATTTCATAATTCTAAAGATATTAACACACAAAACCCCCCATTCTGCAGTACATAAATTGATTCTGTGACATACATTTAGTGGTGATAAAAATTTTGTTCTGTTGAAGAAAAAACAATAGAAAAATAGATCTAGGAGAGATTTCACCTGCTTCAGCCCTCTGACCCACAGCTTTTCATGTTGAGCATTCCTGACAGCTGTCTGTGGAAGACCTTGAGCTGTTTGGTGCTGTACTGTAGGACTTCCTGATACTTTGTGGTTTGCATTAGTTTAAAGACATCCCTGTTACCTCTTAGATTAAGCTGTGCTCTGCAAGGGCTTCTGCTGTGAGGTGCTATCTGCCATTGCTGCTTTAAGCGCCACACTGGTTAAAACTTCTTCTGTGGTCTAGTGGCAGGACCTGATAGTTTGTGTTGATGCATGGGTAGGCTGACCTGGAAACAGAGACTAGGTAGAATAAAAGGATAAAAGGTATTTATTGAAAAGATTCAGCTTGGGCAGTGCAGGAACCCCTCTGGGGCTACACCCGAGTCAAATCAACAAATGGTCACAAAAAAATGGATGCCTCGTCACGAGGCCTCACACTTTTATAGGTTTTGGTCCATTAGCATATTGGAGTTAATTGTTCAATTGTAGCTTCAGCTTATGAAGCTCCATCCTCCTTGTTCCCTCTCTTCCTTCGCTGTTGTTTTCACTCTTAGGCCTAAAATTTGTCCTTGGTCCCAAGCTAGAAAGGAATTGTTTTGTCTACCTACTCTGTGAAGAGAGCTTACCAACTCAATATGAAACCTAGACCTACACACTAAAACATCACAGAATCTGAAATATATAAAAGCTAAAATGTCAGGCATCATATCCTTAAGGCATCAGTGTCATGGCACATAACAGCGTCACTTCGAGAGGAGCCGTGCTGAGGTTGGCTGTGGCAAGAAGGTCACTCAGATATGTGAGCACACTACATGCCTACCTACCTACCTACAGATTTTCAGAAACAAAAATGGCTTTATAGGGCTTTTTATTTAAATTGATTCTTTAATTTACTTTGCTGCTGTTAGACAGCAAAACCGTGCTTTTTGTTGTTTGGTGTTTACGGGTTTCTGCAAAGATGTAATGGGGATATTTTTTACAAAAAGTAACAGTTGTCATGCCTGTAAATCAATCAGAATAATAAATCGTGAAGATTCTTTTTTCTTTTTGGTGGGGTATTTCTGTTTGAGAGTTGTATTCCCAGTGCATTAAAAAGGACATGTTTCCTGACTACTAAACACCTTTTCCGCTTCATGTAAGTTGACACTTGTGTTTGCACCACCAGAAAAAGTGAAATCAACCAAAAGAAGCCAGGTTTTGGTTTTTAAGTGGTCTATGGGGCACGGATAATTTATACATCATCATCATCAGGTTACATAGGAGTTATGTTTCCTTTAGTGAAAACCAATTTCTTGAATGCTGAAATAAAATCCCTATTTCCAGCAGTACCTAAGACTTCCAATTTTGCTTCTGCTGCCTCAGGAGATCCTCCTTCTAGGAGAACTGATTGCAGGAGGCACACATTTTCCATAAGTTTTCTGCTGCCTTGTACTGCTTTCATCCATGCTCCTTAAGCACAAATTAATTTATGGAAGGTTTGCTATTTATTTCTCAGGGGTAAAACACTTCACCATAGGTGAGATTCTGCAGCAGGAATCTTGGCTATATAGAGTGTTAGATTTTATTACATTATTTCACTCATTAAAATGAAAAGATTACAGTGCAGTTGTTTGAAGACTGAGAGTAAAATTTAATCCCTTTCTGCTACCTGTTTTGTTGTCTCCAGAGCAATTCACCCCCTAAGCCCCCTCTTCCATGACTAAAGCAGAAAATAGGTGGGCTTGGGATGTGATATTAGGAGTGGACTGGAAGTGGAGAGAATGAACATTTCAGGAAAAATGAATTAGTTCTCCAAAACTGTATTTATGGCTTCTTAAACTGTTTGTGTTCCCATCAGAGCTTGTTCCTTCATGGTTCAGATTCTCCCCTGGCTTACTGCTGCAGTGAAATCATACTTCTGTGCTTCTGACATTGCAGGCTGTTGCCAGCATAGAAATTATTGTGATAACACAAATCCACCAGGGATGGGCAAACTACTTCAATAAAAATAGCAACTGCAATAAATCTCAGCCCAAATTTTGAACTCCTCTCTTGTCTTTCTTCCTTTTTTTTTTATTTTTGTTTTTTTTTAAGCTAACATGATTTCAATAAGTACCTCCCTGAAATTAATCATGTGGACTCTACAGTCTTGGCTGTCTTCACTGATCCAGCTGCTGTCCTCAAATCTGACAATTTCCATTGCTTCCCTTGGGTTAGAGGGAGTGAGTACATTTTGGGGTATACCTTTGACCTCAGGAATGCATGGGATAGGAAGACATCAGCCAGCTGAGCCCGAAAGAAAATGTGCCAAAACTGAGACTACCCTGATAAAATATAGCTTAGAAAGGGGAGCTCTTGGAAGCCAGAGGGAAGGAGCTGCTTTAGGTGCGGGGGGGAGGGAGAATGAGGATGGGGGTGAAAAAAATCTGATTATGTTGGTAAGAATAAATTCAGAATAGAAGAAAGCTATTTCAGTAGATTTCCTTAAGCCCTGGAGCATCCAGACCACACTGCCAGATTGTCTCAGCCTGAAGTTGGAGTCCTTAGGGTGAGGATGAACAGAACCTTACACAGTTCATGCAAAAGTGAAATTAAACAGCTTGTTGGGGTAATATAACTTCTGTCTACCTCTGGTGGGAAGTTGTCCCAGACTGTACAGGGGTGAGTGAATGAACAGGCACGACAACCTCAATGCAGGGGACAGGCTGAGCACTCCCAGGGGAAAGGACTCCAACAGGTCAACAGACCATGCAGCTCCAGTGCCCCTTGTAGGTCAGGATCTTGAGAAATCCCTTCTCCTTATGCTTAGGCCGTGTTAGGCATAAAAGATGTGAACTTGCTTTGCTGTACTCCAGGCACAGCAGTGGAGGTTCCTGCTGGTCAGGAACGGCAGTGGCCACATGGCAGACTTGTCCTGGCTTAGTCCTGGGTTTACAGAGCCACATGACTTTTGGGATGCAGCTGGCTCAGGCCTAGCTTGGTGGAATAAGAGCAGAGAAGCAAGGATCTGTCTCACTATGTTAGTGCATCCCTATGGGTGAAATGCAGCCCCTCTTCCTGCGCTTCTCTGTGAAGTTCAGCTGTGCAGAGAAAATCGGCTTGCAAGAGAAGGCAGATTGCTTTTGGACACGACTAATGCAGTTAATTAGCACCTCTGAGGAGACAAATGAAAAGACACAGGAAGAAGGTGAAGGAAATTTGCAGTTAATGGTTGTGTGCTGGTGAGCTTTCCAGAGGGTGGAAGTTTCTCTTTAAGCCACGTAGATGCTGCCGAGCAGGCGTGTGGGAAAGGTTACAGTGAATTTGCCCTCACATAAGAATCACTTCAGAGCAAACAACAGTCCCAACATGAGAAAATTATTTCAAGCCATGAGAAGCTGAAACATTGTTCAAGGACTTTTCAGATCTGTTTTCTGCATTTCTTTTTTTTTTTTCCATGTTCTTAGCTTAGGTAATATTTACAGTTTTAAGCATTTTGTTTATTGGCCACAGTGTTTACTTTAATCAAACTATCACATGCCTTGCTGTGGACTATATTATATCTTATTAGGGGGTAGCTGTGAAGTGCTCTCCCAGCATAAAATGTTCTGGCTTTTAGAAACTGTGCTTCTTCATGACTCTGGTGTTTAATTGCATGCCAAGTGTGAAAATGAATTTGTTCCGTATAAAAAATAATGGTATATATACAGTGCCATTGATCTCTCATTTCAAAATATGGTTAAAGCTATACTGAATAAATCCATAGCAAGTACTTCTGGATGCTTTTTCTCTGACTAATGGAAAGTTTGCTTGTGCCTGACAGCACAGGGGGGGCTGCCAAGACGGTGGTGGGGGAGGAAGGAGGCAGGAGCCCAGGGCAGTTCCTATGGGTCTAGCAATAAAAGGAACCTAACCTCCTTCTTTCTACCCTGGCAGCCTCCTTCTCAGTGCCATCAGCCTCTATGCTGCCCAGGGAAACTTTGCCATGGTGCCACAGGGACTTTCTGGGCTGCCTGCGAGTGGTGCATGGGCAGGGCTTGCCTAGCTGGTGCCAGGCACATCTCCAGGGGTGCCTTGTCCCTCCTGTGTGTCTCTGCAGAAGCCCTGTCTCTGCAGTTGCAGTGTGCTTGAGCTGTGACTCTAATGGGGAGTTAAAAAGAAAAACCACCCCAACCCGCCACAAACTGGGATTAATGGCTCTTCCTGGATCATCCCTCCCTACTGGCCACTGCCAGGACCAACCATGAGGAGGTGGTCACTGAACACAGGCAATTTTCAGAGAACCTGGGCAGATCTCAAGGGTAGATGTGATGAGGACTTGCTAATGGACCTGTTTATTCCATTCTGAATGATGTTTTGCTCTTAAATAGGTATGTACTCACAGGGTACTGTAAAGACTCCCTGAACACTGAAAAAGAGACTTAATTTCTGACTGCGAAACTAAAGCCTCACCTAGTTTTATGCACATTTCTCTTCCTTCCTTCATGCCTTAAAACTCAAAATAAGGTTCAGATGCTCAGTAACCATTTTTCAAAAGGTGGAGGGAGGCCAGCATGTTTCAGTGCTCTTAACCGTGTGTGTGAAATTCGTGAATTCTAAACTTTTAAAGGGGCACTCTGAGGCCAGTAATTTGTACCTGCAGAGGAGGAGTTTGTATTTTAGTTGTAATTCAGCCATTACATCAGGACCTTGGAAGTTAGATTTCTACTCTGCTTGGGGTAATTTTAGAATTTGGCCACAGTGGGATCAATTCTGGATCGTCCTGAAATGGTGCAGCAACATCTGGTGGGAAAAAAGCTATGCTGCAAAGATGCAATGCAGAAGCTGCAGGGAGTGGGTTTCCTCCCTGACTTCAGCAGAACTCCTTACACAATTTGGATCAATGATGTTGTAATACACAGAAAGGTGGATAAATTCACTGGTATGGTTACCCAGACTGGATTGTGTGATTCTGTATTGCCCAAATGAGAAACTGACAACCTACATTACACATAACTTGAAATGGGCAATCATCAGTGCATGAGAAGTCCCCATGGAAGTTCATTAAAATTAACAATTTCATCAATGGTTTGTAAGGAACCCTGTGAATTTGGTGTTAAGATTAATTGTGGATGGCCAAAAAAACCAAAAAACCAACTGACCGACCAACCGACCGACCGACCGACCACTCAACCAACCAACCAACCAACCAACCAACCAACCAACCAACCAACCAACCAACCAACCAACCAAAAAAAGATGGGAATGATGAATTATAAACATAAACATTATTTTATTTCAGCTGTATTTAAGGTTGTACATTAAGAAAGATATTTCATTCTTGGAGAAAGGCAGAAGCTGAGTTGTCTATCTTGAAAAGAAATGAAATAAAAGAAGAAATAAAAGAAGTTATTTTTCTAATGTTCATGAGTTCTCATGTTGATGTTTGTCTGCAAGAGATAAAACACGGAATGTGGATGGTGTTGTATGACTGGGAAATGAGAGACTGTGTTACCTCTGTGAGTGGTGGTGGAGTGCTGCTGTAGCAATGTTATCAGATGTGAAAATTTGAAATTTCAGGGGAAAGAGATTTTGACCATTGGAGATTTCAAACAAATCTTGTGAAGTAGCTGGTCTGATTTTTGGTACAATGTACTTTCAGAGAAGTTTGGCTAAGACTTTATTTCTCCAAGTGTTTTTTAACAAACTGTGGCTTATTAGACAAACTTTTTCAATGAAATTTCCCACTAAAAATCACAAAATGTACTTTTAAATAACCCTATATTTGCTTAGTCGACCTTAGTATAAGAGGGGGAAACATACTGTCACTATATGTTATTAGAAAGTTCAACAGCAATAAATAGAAGAAAATATAGGAACAGGTAGGTTTTTCACATTTTTCATAATAGTAGTAACTGGTGAGAGCCAGAAGGTTATCTAAATGACTTTATAACAATAAGATTTACTCTACATTTACATCTTCTTTTATGGAAAACTTTTATTGAGTATTAAATTTTCCCCCATCCTAAAAATAGCCTTTTTGGAGAAATATAGGAATGTGACTGTATGATCATGAGGTTCTATTTCATGTTAAGCAGACTATGGAATGTCTAAGTTATTGTCCTTCTTATATATTTTCTAATATTCAGTGGCCATGATTTTTATACTATGAAACTTAAAATATCCTCATGCTTATCTGTGCATCCAAAGATTTTTGCAGACTTTCAGCATCAGAAGGTGAAATGGTTCTGGCAGAGAAGTGTAGTCAGGTTGAGGATATGATCCACAACATGCATTTACTTTAAATTAAACAAAGGTTTTCTTCTGCAGACACAGGATATACCAGCATGTGTGTAAAATATTTATACTATCCCAGGCTTCCCACTGACACCAATAGAAGTTCTGTGTATGAATGTAGGGGGATCTTATTCTTCAGGCAACCTCCAGACTTGTACATGTAGAAAGTTCAGTGTTTTCAGTCAAATTCACAGTGGGTGTGAATCTTCACTGAGTTTCTTGGTGTTTGCTGATGTAGAGCAGCAGAAAATTTGGTCTCCCTCTGATTGAGTTCTATTTATTTAGAAAGTAGTAGCAAAGTTCAGCATATGGATCTGACCAAACAAGTGGTTCAGTGAACACACCAAAGTCGGCTTTTTTAAGGCATTTGTACCTTGCTGATGTTGAATTCAACAGAAGTATCCTAAAGCTGAAGCAAAAATTTCCCCCTAATTAGAGACCAGAGAAACAAGACAGGAAAGAGACATATGAATTCCCTCAGCATGTGAAAATCTTGACCTAGATTCTTTGATGAAAACTCAATTGACCTAGATAGTGTGCTTAACAATTTTAAAAAAAGGCCAATAGCTACTTCCTTAATTTATAAATTGCAAGAGATTTTGCTCTTTAAGTTAATAAACAGAAGGCTTCTCAGCATTGTATCCATGATGGTTTTATATCTGCATGGTACCAAAGGTAGTTCTCCCATTGAGGATGGAGGGAGTTGAAGAGAGAGAGACAGAGAGGTCCTGCTGGGTGAGGTGAGTGTTGATGGCTTGCCCAGGTGAAGCAGAGAGCTCTTGGTGAAGCAGAGAGCTCTTAATGGAGAGCTCTAATGGAAACCCTAATGGAAACTTCTGATCCCAGAAGGTTAGGTGAGCCTTTCTTCCTGAGCTTGTGCCCACTTGGTGAGATGAGAGCATGCATTCACCATCATCTCAGACATGAAAAGATGGTGTCAGGTCCAGTGAATTATGCCTGAGGAATTCTCCCATCCTGTGGTGTTAAGAGATCTTCCTTGTCTGTTTCTGAAAAGTAGTAACATCTTGAATTGCCTCCCACTTTCAACTTGCCGTTTGAGTGCTCCTACTCTGCCTTAAGGCAAAGCTGAAGAGGAAACTTTTAATTCCTAGAACTTGCTAGAAATGACCATATGATGTGGTCTCTGTGTGAGCTACTGTTGTCTGCCTGATGTTAGGACCAGGGTACAGGAGCCTTCCCTTCTAGGTTTAATACAGGTTAGTGCATGGGAAGAGTCTGGGCTCCTTATGAAGATCTGTAATTAAATATCTTATTTTGTTCTCTAAAATAGATTGCAAACTTGTACATTGTTTCACCATCCCAACACATTTATTAGCTGTTCCTACAGTTTAGAGTCACTGTGCTGGAGACCAGAACTATATCTGGCTCCTGGATTTGTCGCTTGTCAATGGAGAAAATTAAAGCATATATCAAAGCAAAGCAACATTTCATTTATAACTATTAAAATTAGTCAGCTTGGAGCTTAAACCTGCACACTGTGCTATTACAACTGGAATTCAGTGGAAATGGACCTGGGATCATTTATTTACTAATTAACTGTTGTCATGGAGTATACCTTGCCAACTATACTTTGCCACATCACCATTCTTGAAAGTCACACAGCAGGGAGCATGTGAAAGTGCTCTGTATTAAGAAACACAACAACATTATTTCCAAACCTGCTAAACTGGCATTATATTTCCTACATTATTATATTTGGCTACTGTTTAGGGATGGAAGAATCAGGAACCTATAATTTAAAACCTTGTAGAATACCATGGTATAAAAACTTTTAGCTCATTTAAAGGTTTTATTCCATTTTGGAAAGTGTTAGACAAAGAGAAAATGGTTTTTTTTTTCCTACGAGAACTATTTTTGGCTAAAATGATATCCAAAGTAAAAAGGTTTAATACTTCTGAGAACCCCCAAATTTTTGCTGTCTTCCCTCCTACCTCTATAAAGTCATCTGGTTT
Organism: Bombycilla garrulus; assembly: GCA_013400315.1. Classification (NCBI taxonomy): domain Eukaryota; kingdom Metazoa; phylum Chordata; class Aves; order Passeriformes; family Bombycillidae; genus Bombycilla; species Bombycilla garrulus. The sequence goes on along the minus strand of VXBU01016443.1, from coordinate 338,187 downwards.
TGTACAAACAGCAAATAACCCAGTTGCAGAGGACCTTATAATACCACACAGAAATATGGCTTAGATGGTGTATACAGTCTTTTGCAGAATCAAGACTTCAATTCATCCTCTAACTAAAAATTATAGGAGTGCATTCAGTGATTAGTAGTATCAGATATAAAAGCTGACATCAGCCTTTGGCCGTTCCTTACTTATGGATATTCATAGCAAATGACAGTTTGATTCTACATTATGCTGCTCACATGCATTTGAAGGCTCTGCTTTTCAAAAAGTGCTGAAACTTCTACCATTGTTGGAAAATATGGAATTAAGCTTTTGGAAATGTTACTTTGATTGTGCCACCTCACTCACCAAGACCCACATTTAATGTGAAATGAGTCACGTTTCTTTTGGTGGACCTATTTGACGTAATTCTGCTACTCCATTTTTCTTCCCTCAAACCCTCAGCTGGAGAGTTGTGACTATTCTGGGTACTGGATACCAAGAAAGATATTAAAAAGTTGAGAAGGATCCAGACTAGGTTAGGAAGTCTGAGATATGGGAAAAACCGGAAAAACTGAGTTTATCTCAAAAATGAGACTTGGGAGTACAATGACAGTATTCAAACACATAAAAGGTAGAAAGAAGGGAGAAGGATAAACTGTACATTTAAGTGATTTAAAGTGATTAAATCACCGATTAATTAAGAGTGATTTAAATAATATATTCAGAATAACTTCCCAATTGTAAAGATAATTGAAGTCTTAGAGATGTCATTGAGGCAGGCTGCGGTATTGCTATACTGAAGATGTTTAAACATCAGGATTAGCTGAACTTAAATTGATTCTAGCTTGTGTCAAGGTTTTTTTTATATTACTTCAAATAGCCTTTTGACATCTCTCCCAGCCTACTTCCAATCATGCTGTAATTTTATTTGTTGAAAGAAGAAATCATGGCAGAACATGGTCTTTTGTTTCCTGGCAGAAATTATTTCAAGTATTAGTGTTTTTGCTGAATGTCCTATTTTGATAAAAGTTTGACCCTAAAAAGCAAAAAAATTTAGTATATGCTATATAATAGCTCACAGTTGGTCCATAGTTGTGTGCTGTAGTGTTGTAAAGAGCTGGGTTGGAGTGTGACTGAGCTGAATATTCTGCTTCAGGCAAGGGGACTGTGGGAGAGGAAGAAAGAAGGACAACCAGGAGAAGTGACTTGTCTGTCTCATTTAAACAGCAACAATGATGAGAGGGAGAGGGAGTGAAGTACAGAAACGCTGAGGAAAGGGTACTAAAAGCATGAGATATCAAAGAGTGGAAAAATGCCCATAGTTCAAAAGAGTGTTGAGAAGAGCCTCCAAGGGGAGAGGTGAAGTTTAAGAGGAAGTAGGTGTATATTTTTCTGTATGTGCAAACCTAACAGGATAAAAATGTGTATTAGGTAAGTTTCTCTGGGCATCATCCACATCTTTCCTCTCCCAGCAAGACTGGCCTTCCCCTCAAGCCACAAGTTGCTTTTTCTTGCTTTTTCTTTCTCACTAACCCAAGCATATTTCGTATGCTGGACTGTTCAGTGTCCCAGCTTCAAGAGGTGTGAAGAACATCATGCTACAAGTTGGGATGTATCTTAGCACACAAGAAGAGAGCCTGCTTCTTAGGTTCTTGTATATGAAATGAGTTATGCTGATGTTTCTTCCAGCTGTGATTCAAGAGAAATCATAAGCCTGTTGTGCACTGTTGTGGTTTAAACCCAGCTAGCAACTAAGTACCACATAGCCACTTGTTCACTCTGTGGATAGGGTGGAGAATTGGAAAAAAAATAAATCAGTAAGACTCATGTGTTGAGGTAAAAACCAGTTGCTCAACACCTGCTGACTGATGCTCAGTCCGTCCCCAACCACAGATCATCCCCCTGCCCCAGCCAACACCCCCCAGTTCAAACACTGAGCATGATGCTCTACGGTGTGGAATATCCCTTTGGTCAGTTTGGGTCAGTTGTCCTGGCTGTGCTCCCTCCTGGCTTCTTGTGCACCTGCTCACTGGCAGAGCATGGGAAACTGGAAAGTCTTTGACTTGGAGTAAGCACTGCTTAGCAACAACCAAAACATCAGTGTGTTATTAACATTATTCTCAACACGAATCCAAAAAGTGCAGCACTGTACCAGCTGCTAAGAATAAAACGGACTCTATCCAGCTGACACCAGATGAACACACAGACAGAAATTATATGAGCCTAGTGCAAGATATCAAAGACCAGTTTCCCAAAGGTGTCTTTGGGAAAAATTCAGTGCTTTTAGGTTGAGGAGAGTAGTAGGATGGCAGACAAGCTGCCTTCTTTCTTCACCCATGTAGCGTCCATGTGTGTCCCTGTTGCTGACCTGTGAACCTCACTCCGGACTGCCTATTTTCCTGATGGTGAAGAGGGATGTAAGGCAGAGAGACTTGAGACTTGTCAGTACAGTGGGTTTAATGCTTGCCTTAGTCTGCTAAGGCAAAAGGAAGAGTCACCATACTTACCTTTGTGGGTTTAGCCCCAGATACCTGATTGTGAATAGCCAGCTAACTTAACGCTGCTATGGCTACACATGAGGTACTTTTTTGCTGAGCTAGTAAATTAGCTATATGATATGGACATATTTTCCCTTGCTTCCATGATTCTTCCTATTTGGGAATAATTACTCATATTCAAAAATTATTCTATATCTTTTGTTGTTTTGAGCTTTAATTAAATTGTAATTAATGTATCCATCTTCTTGAAAACGCAAACCAAGGAGCTCAGCATTTTGACACATGTAATTTTTCCTCATCTCAAATTCTGTGAAGTGCTCTAAATATTAGTAGATAATTAAAATGAACATGAAAATGATTCTATATCCTATGCTATTCTTTGACTCCAGAAATAAAAATAATTATTAACTTGAAAGTAATATTGCATTATCATGGTGAAAGGATTATTTTGGGTGCTCCAAGGGGGTATAAGGAGCACTGGGGCAGAAACATTTCCTAACTGTGAGGATTATTATTAGAATAATTAAACCTACTAACTTACTCTGTAAAGGTAGATCAAACAAAACCCAATTTGTATCGTGTGCCCCAAAATACACATCTAATAAGGGAATAAAGTGCTCTAGAAATTAAATTTGGAGCAAGGATCATTTAACAATTTCAGTGAAAACTAACCCAAAAGTTAACGACTGGTTTACTGAAAACCAGACACATTGTGAAACCTTCTCAACCCACATCCTGTTCAAGGTACTGTGCAAGATGATATTTGGAATACACCAAAGCTATGTGCCTTTAAGAGGGCCCTGGTGTAGCACTATTAATAACTTTTTGTTGTGCTACTTCTGGTTTAATTTGTTCTGTACTTTATTAGACTCCTTTAAAACATAAGCTTTATTAATCTCCATTTGTAACAGACACCTGAGTATATGCCAGGCTATTCCTGGAAGACTGAAAGGCAGGGTAAGTAGAAAAAGTAATTTATTAAACAAGAGGTAATTATTCTAGGGATTTTGTCATTGTTTGGGATTTTTTTGTATGGTTATCCCTGAAGGATTATCAAAATGAATTTTATTTTAAGAAGATATATGTTAATGTCATTGCTTACAGTTATATTAAGGTAATGTGCTCTTAGTTATATAGTCTTGCTGACACTGACTAAAAAAAAAAAACCAACCCAATATTTTTCCCCTTTATTAACATTCTTTATTTTAAACAAGGAATTTAGGCCCATTGAGAACACAGGACTATGAAGAATTTGTTCAGGTAAGCAGGGCTATTTGGGACCTAATCTTGCTGTCTTTTATGCTTGAGGTCTTGCACCCAAGGCTTCAGTTGCAGAGTGGCGTCATTGCATCAAAAGGCCTACCAGAACCTTGAGAATGATGAGATTTCTGAAGTATTGCAAACAAACTCTTGATAGATTTTCAAGTCTCACAGTGCCTATCCATTGCAGCATGAGGAAAAGCATTTGAAGGGGGAATTAAATGAAGCTTTAATGAGATTAGTTTTTACCACTAATAGTCCCACTGGAAAGAGTCGGCCTAGTTGCCTTAAACTGGGTTTTTTCTGCTTTTTTCTTTTAATTACTTTTTCTGATTAACAGGCAGCATTAGCATCCTAAGAGCCCACATAACAAAATTGTGCATAATTTGCTTGCATTTTTATCTCCATTTGATTTAGACTGTGTACCATATGTGAGATTCAGAAAGAAAAATTCTCCTCTCTCCATGAGAAGCCATGACATGTGGCACTCATTTAGACAAAGAATTCATGCAGAGACATGGAGCAGTCTTTTTGATTTTTCATTTCTGTTATGAAATATGCCATTTTTGTTAAGCAACTTCATACTCAGAGAATCTCCTTCTTATTTCACTAATCGTAGTCTTTTCCAAAGTGAAGACATCTTTCTTCAGAGTATGTGAATAAAGGAGACATTCATGTCTGAATGAGGTGTAAGGAACATGGGACAAATGTATTTTATTCAGTGAAGAAATTAAAAAAAATTATATTCCATTCTGCAAAAATGACCCACCCAATCAGGTATTAAGTGTGAAATTATTTTTCCTCTCTCCCATTTTTTTCAACTCCACCCCATGAAACATCTAGTTCCAGACCATTAAAAGAAGAGTTCATGCTTGATGGGAATCCAGAGGAAAAAAAAAAAAAAAAGGAAAAAAAGGGAATGCTTGGGAGATCACCAGCACAACCTCTTATGAACACAAAAGGAAACTTCTGCTCCGTAACCAAGTCTTTTATGTTACTCCTTAGTCAGAATAAATCGTGATTTATTTAAAACTGTATTTTATAAATTGAAGAAAGACCTTAAGTAAATCTTTATTAGACTGGTATAGTTGCTCAGCTCATTAAGAGCTATACCAAAAATAACAGAGGACAACCTCTTCACAGAGTAATGAAATCCAATTGAAGCTGTTACTTTTGGCATTTCACTTAATCTCTTATGCATACATGTGATGTCAAAGTTTCTGGACTTGAGAGAAATGGATAATTTTTCTTTTTTTACCTTTTTGGGAACAGCCTCTATGTTCTAACGCACATGTTTATGCATAGTGTCCTGAAGTCTTTCCGATGTAATTTTAGGAACAAGCACTGCAATTGAGTTACTAATCGCAAAAGCATGAAACTGGATTTCGCAATGTTACGTATTGAGGAAAAGACTATTCTTCAGATTAAAAAAGTTTTCTTTTCCCAGATGAGAGCCTATGGCTTGGAGTCTCCATGACAGGGTACCAATGAGTCTCTTGATGTGGGAGGAAAGCTCTCCAGGTGTGTGGGTGCTTAGGGCACCTGGCACTGGCACTTGGTCTGCACCACTGGACTTTTTTCCCATCCTCACACGTAGGTGGTTTGATGACTGGCAGGTGTTACCTGCTTCTCAGATGGTGGCTCCACATCCTGTACACCTGACTGACCCCAAATGTGATGGATGTTTCACGGCAGTGTTTCAAGGTGACGAGGCCAGGCCAGCTCCTGCCACAATCCCTCTCCTGCTTGTTCCTGCTGTGTTTAAGTGGAAGCCACAGCTGTGCAATGCGGGAAGGTGCTCACATGGCTCTCTGCATTGTTCCAGTGGGAAAATAATATGAGCTTTATTTTTTTTCCTCTCCTTGTTTCATCTTTGAGACCTCAGTGTAAGGAGTTCAGTGTGCTGCTTGATTCTGTATATAGTCATGTATTGATACTGCAAAAGAAATCCTGGAAATTACAATTTTATCCCTTTTAAATTGTTTATTCTTATTAAAAAGAAAAGAAGGATACAGCAGAAGGAAAGAGTTTTCACAGTTGTATTTAAGTATTGGCGTAGGTGTGAAGTTGATAAATCCTATGTTAGCTGTTCTGGAGAAGAGGTTATACCCACAGGGAAATCAGATACCTGCCTTCTCCCTAACTAATTCAAGTTAGGCACTAAGATCCCTGGCTTGGTCCAGAAGAAAGTCTTGAGATCTTGCAAAAGTGAGCTTCATGCATGGTTCTGGCTTTGGCTGCTCATTCCTTCAAACTTCTCATAGTTGTCAGCAGTGCTGGGCCAGCTCTGTGCTGCACATTTCTGGCACTGGGGAGACAAGTGTGGCTGCAAACCACAGGGACAGCTCTAGTGCCAGAAGAACTGAGACACGAAGTGTTTGGCCTTTTTGAGTTTTGGATCATGTTAATAGACCCCCAAATGGGACTAATGGGATGTGTTGAAGACATGCAGAAGTCCAAGTCTATACTGTCCTTAGTCTGGGATGTGTTTTTCTTTTTGGCCTTACAGATTTTTTTCTTTTTCTCTATGTGTTAGGCAGAATGTGATCCTAAACTGAGAATAGACCTTTCAGTGATCAGGCCTAAGGACGTGTTAGTTTAGTTTTCTGCTATAATAACGAGTTGTCACAGACAAGTTTTGTAAGAATGTACCATTGTCTCAAGACTACTAAATGATGAGGTTTCACAAAGCTGGTTGTTTATGCGTACCCAGGAAACACTGCATAATCTACAGATTCTACTTAAAAGAAGGAGATTGTGTTTTTGAAAATGACTTTGATCTCAATTTTGCAACTTCACTATCAAGCCTTAAATGAGCCACAGTATACAGTGAGCTTCTCTGTAAAATATGTGATAAGGACTTGTCTTATTTTCTATCTTAAAGAGAATGAACTGGACCCTCTCCTGTAGTTTCTCAGACAGGCTTTAGGAATTGCGTAAGTGATGGAAATGTCTTTATCTAGTATTTTATTTTAAAATACCAGGCTATGTCTGAGACAAAGTTACAAACTTCCCAGTTTTCTTCCACTCAGTTACTGAGTAGAGCCATGTTTTTAAAGAGGCTGGGAATTAGGCAACAAGGAAATGTCTGATAAAGTGAAATAGCACCAGATTATTGGCTAGCACAGAGAGGGAAGCTTGTGTGCTGGGTTAATGCAGATTTGGACCAGGGCTTAGTAGAGTTCTAAATAGCAAAGCTTTGTTGATGCCTTCAGTCCTGTACAGGTGCAGCTGAGCAGCCCTAGCACATGTGTACTTTTGATTGGTAGAATATATACCAAATGTCCAAATTAGGGATTTGGCATGAGGGAGATTTAAAGAGAAAGCAGTACAGCTAATTCTGGTGGTCTGTCATAGGGCTGGAGAGCAGATCACTTCTATTCATGAATTCAGGTTTGGCTTTGCAGGACCAAATAGCCAACCTGCACCCTGGCCATCTTTCCCAGGCCAATCAGAGATGGAACTGGAGGACTCCTGAGGCAGATACTCTTTTCTGGTGTTGTCCTCCCTGTCCTTCATCCCTTCTCCATCAGACACACATGACAGAGAGCTGGATCGTGCACCTTTAGCCCTGTGTGCATGACGCATGAGACAGGTCTGCTTGCACAGATGTACCCAGCACACCACCCAGGCACGTTCCAAGTGATGCCATGTGTCTGGATGCATGCCTGTCGAGTAGCAGGGAGAGCATGGCATGCTGACAGTAAAATGCATGTGTTCCCCATGCAAATTACTCCACTGCTCTTGATATTGACTCTACATTTCCCTTCTGCATGCGTTAGGAACTGCAGTGACCTGACTGGTTTATCATAGCCAAAAATTCAGTGCACTGATGGGAGTCCTGGCAGTTCTGGTAAACAGCATTTGCTCAGATATATGGCCATGGCTGAACTGTCTGCCTTCCCTGCCTTTGCAGCAGCAGAGCAAGGAATGCGAGAAGACTTATTGTTAAAGTTTTAATTTCTCCTTCTATTCCTGGACAGAAAAAGACAAAATATGCTATTTTTTTATTATTTTTAAAGAAACCCACAGCCATCTTTTTTCTTCCTTGTAAAGTCAGAAAAATTAGGACTGGGTTTGGTTAGGCCTTTGGATCAAGATTTATGATGTTTCTTGGTTTATTTGCCAGGTCCTACTTTAGAAGCAGTAAAATGACACTGTAATTCTGGTGACCTATTCAGTAGATACTTGCAGGAAAAATTCTATGTTTAAATAAAGTGAAGGTTATGACACAGGCTGAAAAAGTCAGGAAATCCACACTTAAGTCTGACACTAATGCTCATGTGGAAAATAAAAGACACAGTGAGTCAAATTCAGCAGGGAATGCCAACCATAACTCTGAATTTCCAGGCTTTGTGTCAGGTTCTGTCAATATAATGTTATTTAAATGGAGTTTTATGCCTGTGAATTCACTTGTGTTTTAACGGCAGGATTATTTCAAGAGGAATAATAATAGAAAAAACAAAACAAAACAAAACATGTTAGGAGAGATTGCTTGTAAAATGTCTGTTCTTACATATGACAGACCAGAATGGATAATCTTGTAGCAAAGCCATATGTAGGCACCAGAGTAGAACTGGCTTCCATTCCTGGCCTTGCCAGACATTTCCTGGGTGTTCTTAGTAATTTAGTTCACCTGTGCCCCATTTTCTCAGTCTGCAATATATGAGGAATAATACTGACCTCCTTCCTGATGTGCTTTATAAATCTGCTGAAGGAAAGTGCCTTATCCAACCTAGAGCTGAGCAGAGCAGCACTGTCTGTGCGTGGGAACATAGCATAGCTCACACCTCTGGTGAGATATATTTCACCCATCTCCTCATGCCACGTGCGTCTGTGCTGCATTCTGAGGCCACTGAAGGACTCCTGACTTGGGCAGGGTTCCCACCTGGAGGTTACTGTCCAGGGTCAGCTACAGCCTGTAATTCATCACTCATGCCATCAGCCAGCAGATCACAACCCACCAGCAGACCCAGCACCTGCATGGCCTCCGAGGAGAGCGATGGAGGCAGCCAGCTCAGCATTTGAAGGGTTTTTCTCTCTCCAGCTGCTCTTGCAAAGGGTCTCCTCTCCTCCTTTCCTTTTCCTTTTGATATCATGGTCTCCTCTTTTACAATTCCACTGAGTCTTGTGTCTCTCATATGTGAGGCCTGGAAAAATTCATATTTCTGCCACTTTTAGATGAAACAATGGAGATCAAAGTTTGCTCAGTTTGTAGCAGAAGTCTCGTGTCTTAGAAATTCAACTTCTATAAGAATTTAGTGTGGGGGAATGAATTTGTTTGATGACACCAGCTAAGAAATTGCCCACGTACTTTTGCTTATGTTATCACTCCATCACTCTTTTCTAACGCCAAGGAAATTTGATAGGGGAACAAAGTCACAGTGTGCTATCTGATCATAGTGATTTCTAGGAAGATCCACCATAACAGGCAACAGGAAATTCCTTTGAAAAGAAATCTTTCTATAATACACAAGGAATTGAGTGGAAAGACTCTTATTAGCAGTGAAAGTTAGATCAGAGAAGGCACCAGGCAGGAAAAGCAGAACAATCTTGACATCACAGTACAAGTAAAAGGAGAATGAAAACGATGCAGTGCAGCCACCATTCCCCACTTTGCACACTAAGGCTGCTATAAGGAAAACACCTGTAAGGATAACATAACAATGACTCCCATAGGAAAAAAAGGATGGTAAATAGTATTTGTTAAGCTGTTGCTTTGGGGTTTTTTCACAAGCACTTACAGAATAGTTATGAAAAAATACCCAGCCAAAATTCAAACATGCAGCAAAACTGCCTTTTGTAACAGTGTTAAGCAGCTGTCCATAATCAAGTAGTAACAGTCCTGCTCTTTACAGGTTGGCAGAGTTTCTGCTCATCAATAAGCTGAGCAAACAAGCTCCTCTTTATGTACTGCATAACTGCAGAAGGACTTTCCCCTAGGAGTTTCTTTGGGGTGATTTGCTTTTCCTAAGCATGTTAAAATTAAGAGGGAAGAGGATATAGGAAGGCAGAGGCCAACAGTGTAAAACAAGAGCAATTGTAGGAATTGGTGATATAGCCTATGAAGGGAATTAGACTTGGGAATAAGTAAACAATGGGTAAGGTAAATCTGTTTCCTCCATGTTGCTTGTCTGTTGCCTCAATGTGCATTCACCTGAAACATATTTTTGCCTAAGCAACCATTTGCTTTCTCCCTTATGAAATGCACCTGGGGAACTCCTGGTTCCTGTGGAGGGAGTATAAAAATGAGTCATGGTCTCCTCCTGAGAAATGGAGGAGAGGGAGCTCTCTGTGTTCAAGGACAATGTAGGATAGGATATTGAGTAATGAGTTAGGGAAAGCTCTGTAATGAGAAAGAGCTGTCAAGGAAGCACAGAACCCAGGGAAATTGTTTTATGAAGAGGGAGCAGTCACAAAGCTGTTAGACCGAGATGTTGTTACAACTCTCCCTAGAATTTCAAGCTTTGGGGAAGTAAGAATATGTTTGGAGAGAGTGGTGCTATGCCAAGTCAACAAGAATTATAGAGAGAGAAATATAAGTTATAGATTCCATCCTTTCAGCTATTAGATTCACTTTAATGTGATACTGCATTCCCCATGCTCAACTAAATATAGGGGGATTTGGTTTATATTAAAGGCCAAAGTTGGATTTTTGTAGCATAAATCTTTGGTGGAGTAGCAAATATCTTCTTGAACCCTGCTTTACATAAAAGTCTTTAATAAAACCTCACAAAGCTTTTTTTGTTGCTTTTTTTTTTTTTATTGCTTTACCTGAACTACTGAATATGAGACAGATGTGTCCCAAGAGACTAGTGACAAGATAAGTTCTCAGGAATTTTCATGACTAAAGTGCTTCAAGTAAGAAGACTGTACCCCTTTTGTGAGGCTGCACAACTCCCACCAATTTTGATGGGAATTTTATGTACATATGTACACACCCTCTAAGTGCATCCGGATTCTGTGGACTGGATACGAAAAATTACTTCTGTTGTATTACTTTGATATAGATGTTTGAATTGATTAAAGCTGTGGACAGCAATTTTTCCCATTCCCTTACTCTGGTACATTGCAATTATAACTCTTTGGGGTTTTTTTCTTCATTGAGATTTTTCTGAAGTGTCAGAGATATTTTCTGGATTAACCCTACTACTAACAGTATAGAATTGTAAGAGACCTCTATGTCATTTCAATTTCTATAACCATAGAATATTAAGGATTGGAAGGGACCTTAAAGATCATCTACTCTCAGCACCCCCTGCCATGGGCAGGGGAACAGTCCCTTAGACCGGGTTGCTCAAAGCCTTATCCAACCTGGCCTTGAACACTGCCAGGGTTGGGGTATCCACAACATCTCTGAACAACCTCTTCCAGTGGTTTACTACCCCCACAGTCAAGACTTTTCTCCTAATATCTCATGGAAATTTCCCCTCTTTCAATTTGTACCCATTGCTTCTTGTCCTGTCACTACAGTTCCTGATGAAGGGTCCCTCTCCAGCTTCCCAGTGGGCTCTCTTCAGATACTGGAAAGCTGCTGTGAGGTCTCCATGCAGCCTTCTCTTCTCCAGGCTGAACAGTCCCAAATTTCTCAGCCTGTGTTCATGGAGCAGTCCTATTATCTACTTTATGGCACTTTTCTGGGGTGCCTCTGTTTCCTTTATAGAGCAATCAGTGCCTCTTTAAGCACATCTGATAGCTTCTCTAATACTTGTGATGTCCACATGGCCTGAAACAGCCTGTTCATTTATAAGTGACAATTTGGATTAAGCATCTAAAACCTGTCCAGGTGGTTTTGCACTCGGAAGTCTGCAATCTTGAGCCTTTTCCTTGCTCTCTGGCCCCAGATAGGCTCAGCCCCTGGAGTATACCAGAGCAAACTTAATAACACATAAAGTGATGTTGCCTTGTGAATATCACTTAATTACATCAAAATGAAGTTTACAAGGAGTGTGCTGTATATCCTGTCTACAGAGACTTTTTTTTTGTAGTCAGTAGGAAGGCATTTTCTCTCCCATGAGACGGAAGTCCCTTGCCAGACAATGCGAAGCAGCCTCTCACCTTCCCCTCCAGTTGGAGAAAGGAAGCAGAAGGGTTGCCAGCTAGAGTAGGGGAGGATAAACATGCCACAATACTTTGACCTCAATGATCAAAAACCCAAAAAACCAAGCAAACAAAAAAAACCCAAACAAAAACTAACCAACCAACCAAAAAAAAAAAAAATTGTTGCAATATAGTTTGTGTTTAATCCCACGGTTTTACAAGAAGGAGTTTCAGCATACTGAATTCCAAATGAAGGAGATTCAGCATACTGAATTCCAAAACTCCCATTCAGCCTAAATGTCAGCTACATTTTCAGTTTAATTGAAGTCCTGAATAAGAAATAAAAAGAATAGGAGATCAGCAGTGGAATTTTTTTTGTGATATAAACCTTCCTTTCCACTTTTAATCAGGGTGGAAGAGTTTTCTGAAAGGCTGGTAGTCAATCTTTATTCTGTACCTCTCTTTAGCTATCAGGCTGTGGCATTGGTGAGCATTACTCTCTGTTCATTTGAGGATAATGCTGTTAAAGATGTGAAGTCAGTGTTACAAAAAGTAATAGAACATGGATGGAGTTAAATTTCATATGCTTATGTTTGCATCCAGTTTGCATTATGGTGACTACAAGGATGTTCTATGTCTCATTAAAGGAGAAAAAGGGTTTATATTAATCCTTGAAATATTGTATATTTTTGGATCTAGAGTTTGGCTTTTCCAATTCCATCATGTTATAGAGGTAGAACAAGATGGAATATGAATATGGAAATGGATCCAAACATCCTTCACATTTGGTTTAGGCCAACAGTTAGGTCTAAACTTCCTCCAGGTGCATCCTATCCTAAATTAATTTACTTCTTATTTTCCTGGAGTAAATATATTTTGCCCCAGGCTTTCAGAGTTAACAGGATTTTGTGAACTATTTATTAGCACAATTAGAGCATGCTTGTTTGATAGTTCATTATTTATTTCCAGTAAAAATCTCTATGTCCCACAATAGTACATAAACCAGGCAGGCTGTCCCTATTAAAGTTCATATTGTGAGACATATAAAATATCACTGTAGCAGCAGAACGTGGTGGTGGTATCCAAAAATGGAAGTTTATAGCTCAATAATGCACGTGTATTGGGGACCAGGTGATTTCTGGTGTTTCTTCATTTCCTCTCCAAACACAGTTGTTTTATTGTCATAATTAGGAGTACAAGGAAATGTTATTGTGTGTTTTGGAAGAGTATTAACTCCATATTAGGAGTTAATCTATTTCTGCTCAGCATCACAGAGAATGTTCAGTGGGTTTTGTTTACTTTAGTTGTCTTCATACAGCACAATTTGGTTTCTTGCACTGCTGTTAATGGGCTTTCTTTTGTCCTCAATATAGGGTCTTTAAATGAAATTCTTAAGAGGGAAGCTCTGGTGAAGAAAAGGTCAATAAAAGTTAAAGGAAACCTCGGTGGCTAACCTTTAAAAAAACTAGGATACTGAAAGTGTTAAAAAATGAGTATGTGAGCAAGGTACCCTGGTCCAAGCAATGAGATATTTTATGTGGAATTTATTGTAGCTAATTGTAAACAGGTGCATTTGAACCACCAGATGCCAACCTGCCAAAATGTGTCATGGGTCTAAAACTTAGCCAGATCCTAATGCATGGTGAGGTCTGCGTGCTGTGGGTGAGCTGGAGCCTTGCTGAGCTGTTGCTCAGAGTGTCTCTGTTGGACCAGGATAGGTGTTACAGAGACACCCACAGCCACCGCCTGCCTGCTGGGGCTTGCTGTGTTTGGGGCTGCAGCAGAAACACTCAGGAGTTCTTTCCTCTCCTTTGAGTACATCTGCTGTTTGATACCCACAACTGCCAAAGCACTGTTAGGATTCCTTCTCCATCAGCAGAGGTGATTGTTTGCAGTGGGTTTATTCTGTGTGTGACCTTTTGCTCCAGCAGCACTGCTGTAGAGCAGCTCCTGAAGTGCAGAACCAAAGATGTGCAGTAAAACGTGATTGTCTTCAAGCTCTCCAAGTGTGTCACATAAACCTCTTCAGTATACAAAAGACTGGCTGAAAATTCATCTGGGCTACCTAAAACTATACAGTCATGACATTTGTTTCATTGGTAATAAGTACTCAGAAGCATAATGTGGTTTGTGAGTGCTGAGCTCACTTGGAGGTGTTGGACTGGCTGCCCTTGATGTCACAGCCCTGCTGATAATGTCCAGCTAAAATCTGAGTGCTAACTGTTTCCTTACTGAGTATAAATTCTATTTCATGACAGCAATAATATGTTCCAGGCAATGCATTTCAGGGTGATAATTATACATCTTTTGTGTTAAATTTACTCCACTTTAGTTGTGTGAAAAAAAAAAATACTGCTGTACCGCTGGCAAATATGGGGGAACTTCCCGGTTTCCATGAGTTTAAATAAAGAAAAAGTGGGAAGGGAAGAAGGTGAATTGTGCTCCCTTCCCCTTGCCCTTTTTTTTTTTATATATATTTCACTGAGATCCTGGCGGAAAAACGGTGGGATGTAAAACGAGTTCAGATTTCGAGGTAGGGTCTGTGCCAGCATGTCCAAGCTTTTTCAGCCAACTGGCCCCTGTCAAACCTCAAATTCTTCTGTGGACCACTGTCTGCCCTTGCCATTCAGCTTTTATTTGAGAACTGTACTATAAAGATGCACTTTGATAGGAGTCTGTGACCTCAGAGGCCATCATCTTTCTGTGGACTGTGATTTCACAGGAACACAAGAACAAAGACCTCCAAGTGATGAACATGGAAAGACAGCATCAACCATAATTGTATTATATCTTACATGTTTGATCACTTCTTAAGTGTTTCATTTTGAAGAGTCCACAGTCTCCTCATGTGTTTACTTCAGATCTTCAGCATTCATACTCTTAGGGAGCCTTTGTTAATACAAAATCTTTCTAACCTTTCTTTTAACCTAGTCCTAAACACTGAGGGCATTAAAAACATGTACTTTGTCTTTGCAACTTTCTTTTGCATATTTAAGGCCATTAGCATGTCCCCTCCATCCTCTTTTTAGTAATCAAGTAACCTCAAATCTTCAAACTTTTCCTCTAAGGCATATTTTCTAGGCTTTTAATATGCAGTTCTCCTGTCAGTTCTTCTGTCAGTGCTCAATACTTTACTCAGCTACAGTAGCTGAGGTCTCAAGCTCTGAAAGAGGAAGAAAGAGACTCTAGTCTCCTGCAGACTGTTTATCTTCTTTTGCAGGCTACTCCAGTGTGTCATTTGAAACACTGCATCATTCACCCTGTCGATCCACTATATAACCCCTAGTTGTTTTCTATCTAAATACTTCTCTAGCTGTTCATGCAACAGTTTATTCCTGTAAAGAGGCAATAAATAGTCCTCTGCCCTATGGGGAGTGTGCCTTTCTGACTGATAAAATGAATGTAGGAGGACGATGGCTTATTTTATATCCTCTAGTGCATTTAGAGATTGTCTCATTTGGTATCCTCTTCAACTTTAATGAATAAGTTGGTTTCCATATGTAATAAAAAGTTTTTGCATCTTTTATGGATCATTAGTGAAAATAGTGAGAAATACTGGATATAGGAAAAGCCCTTTAGCCATTGGTTGTTCCCTCCCAAAAAGAGAATTGTATTTCTCTTCCACCTAGTCTATGCTTCCATAATTTTCTCCAGAGCATATCATGTCATACAGTCTGGCACATTTCTTCAGATGAGCTATATTACAACTATGACTTCTTTGTCCACAAGTTCTGTTATGTGGTTGTAGGAATTACTTTGGTTTTGCACAGTTTGTTCTGGCAAATGTAAACTGGCTTATGCTTATCATATTGTTTATTTTCTAGGTATTTACAGATGGTTTGTTGATTATTTGTTTAAGCATTTTTCTGGCATCCTGGAGTTGTAGTGTAAAAATTTCCCGTTTGCTCTTCTGCTTCTTTTTAAAAAATGGACACCATTGTCCTTGCCAGTCTTCTTTTATCTCCCCTCAGAGACATCTTTCCTAAAATATCTGTCAGTAGTTCCAAGATTTAATTAGTCAATCTGTGATGTATTTTAAAAATTTTATGCATTTTATAATCTTATGTGGTCTATAATCTGAGTGTATTAGCTCCAACCATTTTAAAATGGAAATCATCCGAATTCTTGTTAACCTCTTGTTTTACTTGAAGCTCATGTCTCAATTAATTGTAGGAATCAGTAGTATGATTTTTGTTCAGAAAAAAACCCCAAAAATTAAACTTTGGCTATCTCAGTAGAACATTTGTGGGTCTATAAGAAAGTAGCTATTGCTATGTAACCTTATTTCTATTAGATATGACCTAGCAGAGAGATTGTGTTACAAGGAAACAGTCTGGGTGTGAAGTTAAAATTAATGCAAATTGGTCTTCTAGCATTTTCTAATAGAACTTAAGTAAGACTCTTATGTATTGGCTGTATTTATATTTTATTTACTGTATGATCTGTACATGGTTTGGAACATGAGGAAACTAGGACAGGAAACATTTGTTTTCCAAAGTTTCTAGCAGAACACCTTGTAATCTAGAGTCCATTTATCACTTCTATGCTTCTGAGAAATCCTCTGAGGCCTTGCTATTTGATTATAAAATACTCCTTGGATTTCAGCAAACTTCAGAATATGCAGTAGACTTTGCAAACCTATGAAATGAAGAAACTGCTGATCTTGAGTCCACTTTTCCCTTGTGGGATTTTTCTGTGTATATACATCAAGGGAGCTGTATGCTGCACCCAGGGCATATCCATTGGTACTTCTTACTTTCATTCAGCAGAATGATAATTTCCATACATTCAGGAATATCAGAGGAAATTCTAGTTAAAATGATGTCTCTTTAAAACCCAAGTATTTATCAAGTAAAAGGAAGACACTCTCCAGCATCACCTTCAGGCTGAAAACCAAGCAGATGAAACTTCTAATGCAACCAGAAACCATGAAATATTGTTCTAATATATATATGTTCATATATTTTCCTATTCCCCAAATTATTAGGGTTGTATCACAAATACTGCTGCTATTGTTTTATATTACCTTCCTTGAAATCTTAGATCTTACTCTAGTTTCAGAGGATGCAGGCGTGTCTGAGAGAGATCTACTCCATACTATTCCTCAGGCTTTTCTCCAAGTTAGTGGTATCTGGGAAATTATTTGGTAGCACTTGTTACTTCCGAGACTCCTACTATTGTAGTTTCATTTGTGAAAGGTCACCATTCTCTGAATTGTATTCAAGAGCTGTTTCAGCTTGTCTCCTATATCTAATTTTGTCCCTTGTCCCAGGGTCACACTATTCTGCAGGGTGATAGTGTTTTTGGTGACAACAATACTTATAAATAATTTCCAGAAAAGTATGTATCAATTTCTCCCATAACAGGTTATTTCCCAACATCAGTGCTTAAATGCAACAAGTGGTCACAGTAGCTAGTTAGGAAACATTTCTCCTGAAGAGTTTATTAGGTTTCGGCATCTTCCCAAAAATGATTTTTTTTTGCTAGGAATCTCAGAAAGCCATTGCCAAAAATGTATTTTGTAATATTTTTAGAGCCAAACTGGGATTAAATAGTAGTCAGGGAATGGTGCATCAAAACAGGAAGCTGGGTACAAGTTGACAAGGAGAGGATTGCTCTGCTGATTTTACACAGGGTCATGCGATGAACTTGTGTTCTTCGGCACCCTCCCTACCACATGAAGCTGCTGAATGAAAATGTGTCAGAAGCAGGAGCACAACACTTCAGTGCTGCTGCCTGCTAACTGGCCAGAGGCAAGCATCTCTTTTTTCCAAACACTGCCCTGGAGGAAAAGATGTATCTATGTCCAGCTGGTCTTGCGTCTTCACCTGTGTCCCTGCTGCAGCCACAGGTATGTCCCTGTAATGCAGGGACTTCTGAGGAGAAAAATAATATGTTATGAAGGAAGCTGGAAATCTGTCCTGAAATAAAATTTAAGGAAGGCAAGGCAATGTAGTTGAAAAGAGGAAATTTGAAAGTGTGGGAAGAGGCCAGGGTGAGGAAGGCAGCCAACAGCACATCATTCAGTTTAAGGTTTAATTATTTACAGTGCATCATGAGACATAACACTAAGCATGGAGAGGGAAGGGCTGTTACCTTTGCAGCTTCTGTAGCTTCCTCGGTAAGCCTGTGTTGTTTGTGGAAGCAAACAAGTCAATCAGTTGTTGCATAGCAGGAGCAAAGCAAGCTCCATCAGCAGCAGTACGTCAGCAGGGACAGAAGTCCCCAGTCTCATGCTGGGTCCATGGCTCACTTGCTGCAGTTGGGAATCAGGCCTCTCTGCTAAGGGACTCTAGGACTCTGGGGTATTTTTACAGGAGGCTAAAGGTTTTTAGGATCTATTTGTGGCCAGGCCGAGGCAATACTAAGGAACACAGTTGGTCCTAGACTATGCATCAGCTACTCTCTCTGTCTAGAAATGGTTTGAATCTTCAGTCATTTCAATGGACAAATCTGGTTGCATAGTTTTTTCCTGTCACTCAGGGTCATAATCTGCCTTAAAATTCAAATTTTCTCTGATAAAAGAACAATGAGTGGGACAGGTTGTTTACATTATAGTTTTCCTGTTCCTAGCAAATGAAGGTTCAGAAATTATAGTGTGCAGGTGGAGCATTTTTTTAACCTACAAGCCAGTAATTAGCACCTTTGCTTCATGTTAGCATTCAGCATGTGGACCTTATTGCTTCATCAAATGTCTGAGGGTCCATCTGGTTTTCATTAGCTGAACAGCACTATTTGACAGTGAGGGGGAAAAAAAGCAGTTTTGCTAGCAGCAAAAATAATCACTTTTCTTTGCCCACATCTCTTTCCCCACTCAATCTCTCCAGCAGCCATCTTCTCTTCTTCCCCCTTTCCAAAGAAAATAATGTGAATGATTCCAGTAACTTATATATAAATCCATAATGTTCTGGTGTCATAGGAGAATAGTACATATTGACAGCAGGGACTACCTCAGCTTCTCCACCTGGATTTGTGAGTATAGGTGAGAGAGTTTTCTTAGGAAAATCAAGGGTACTACTTGAAACAGTAGTTTGTGGCTCCTTATCTGATTTCTCTTCAAGACTTCTGAGGTGATCCTTTGCCCTAAGCATCTTCTTAATGCAGAAACTCATTCTTAGGAGTGGGATTGTGTTTTTATCATTTTTTAAGCAGACTCTGAACAGCTATGATACAGAAATTATGTTGGTCTATGGAGTCTTCTTGCAAGGGACTTTTGTGCTTTTAGCAATTAACTGTGACTGCCATTCATGTACTTCTAGTATCACTCATGCCGAAGGTATCGGGTCTCCTCACAAGACCAACACTCCTGAGAAAATGGATCTGGCCCATCCTATTTTCAAGGTTTTAGAAAATGGTTCTCAGATAATTTAAACAGAAAGTTATGACTTTTTTCTACCTTACCCCCCTGCTCTCCATGCCCCCCCTCATTAGGCTGCTATGTCAAACACTGAGTGTGATTAATGATGACAGAGGTTACTGTGAGCATAAAGTTCAAGAGCTCAGCTGTTTATTTGTTTAAGAAAGTTGTTTTCTGAGTGTTTCTCTATATATCTAGCCACATGCTTAGACTGAAATACCCCAGCACAATCACGGGTTTGTACTAATATTGTTTTGACAGCAAAGAATGCTTGTAAACATCCAAGATGGGGAGGGGAAATATTCGGTGTCTTAGGACTCATTCCATTTTCATGTGGTTTGTTCTTCTGTCCGTGGTGTGGGAGGAAATTCCTGTCAAATAACTGAGGGGACACTGTGTGTGGAAGTGCTACGGCTCAGGTGAGTAGTGCCGGAACACAGGCATGAGGTTAGAGGCAGCTTCTGGCCATCTTCTTCAACAAATTACCATGGAAAGCAGACCCAAATTGAAAACTTTCAGTAACAGGTCCAGAAGAAAAAAACAGGAGATGGTTGTGTCTCTACATTGCCCAGGAACCCTGCCTAATGTCATAGCTGACAAGCCAAGTCATGGATTTACATAGTTGGCTGCATATATCTGTTACCCTGTCATTTCTCAAAAATGTTTGGTTTAGTTTTTCAGAAATGAAATTTGCTCGAACTTTGCTTGGTCTTCTAACACCTTGAAACAAAGCTGTTAATTAGCTATTCACCTACAGTACCTGTCTTTCACTTATGGGTGTAGCTGAGGTCAAGATTTGACTCATGAGCTGTAGATGCAGAGCTTTTGATTACATCTTGAGCAGTGGGAAAGCCAAATGATTCTTCCTTCCATTCAGCATTCTCCCTGGCTGACCACTCTGATTTACTAAGTTTGATTTAACATCTTAGCTCTTAATCAACAATATATTAACAAAAGGAAGGAAAAAAAACCAGCCCAAATCACTTTCAGGTGAATCTAACTGCTTTTCTAAGCAGCTCTGCTCTTGACTATTTTGTTACAAATTTGAAGCAAAGCTTCTGGGAAAGAGAATGGCTTTTAAATTATTGCTTCCTTTTTAAATCTAGCCCCATGATGCACACATCAATTTTATGAGAGCAGTTCCTTTGAAAATTATCTTCTTGTGTTTTCTTTCTTTCAAAATTTATTCTAACTGAAAATAAACTGATTTTTCATTATGACACTAATTTCTCCAGAGAATGGTATTGTTTTTCTTTTATTATTTTCTGGTTCAGTCCATTTAAGTCTTCCTCCTCCTCCTCCACTTCCTTAATGCTCTAAGCAGAATTAGGGGTTAGTTAAGGAAAGTAGTGTCTGAGTTGTGTCCAATTGTAAGCTCAAAAAAACCCCAAACCCCAACAAAACTAAAAACAAAACAACCCAACAAAAAAGCCCCAAAAAACCCAAAATAAAACAAAGAACACCAACCCAAAAACAACCCAGAAAAAAGAAAACCACCCTCAAAAATCCACCCTTGATTTTTTGTCCTTAATGTGTTGATTACCAGATTACTTCTGTACAATTACAGCACTTGTTTCCTGTTTTCAAAGGCTAAAATCAGCCACTTAAGCATGACTGAAAAAAAAAACCACGGGTGCCTAAATTAGTTTGCCTAGTTAGAGCAATAACAGTCCCATCAGACTGCAGGTGTCACAATATCCACACACACACATAGAGCAAACTTAAAAACAGGAGGCAGCCTTACTGAACCCAAAAGAATCTTTTTTAGCAGAGTTCATGCTTCTTAGCTCATGAGGTCAGGCTATAGAAAAGCAGCTGACACTATGATATTGAAGGCTCCAGTGGTTTTCCTGCAGGAATAGATGGATGACCTGGTTGTTTTGTATTGCTGACTTTGTCCATTAAAACAGCAAAGTAAAAACTGGTTTTCCTCATGTGGGTTTCTTCTTAATGAAATTTGTTCCTTGTCATCAAACATATTTGTATGTTTTTTTGCCCCCTTGGTCTCATTTTTCTTAATAGTCTCTTAACTTCCTGGCTTTACAATTTCAGCTGTCAGGATATAGTTCATTCAAGGTTAAAGTATTCTGACACAATTCATGCCAAAAAAAAAAAGGGAAAATCAAAGAATTTATTAGACTTTATCTCTGTGCCATGTCATTTCAGTGCATGGGTTAATTCTTTTTTAAGTTCCTCAGATTCTGAAGAATCACAAATGATCAGACGTATCTTCAGATAATAAAACTGAGGCCTATTCTCAATGCTAGGTTTCAGCATTAGTGACTGAGTTCTGAGGTGTTTTGTGGGAGGTTCTACTGAAGTTAATCCCCAGAATGTAATGCAAATATTTTGAGAGAGGAATCACATATATATTTAAGAACAATCTTAATACAATTCCTCCTACATATGGATTGTACTTGGTCTTCCATAATGTCTTTTCCCCCCACAGGTAACTTTGTCTTCACATCCTTAAAAATATCAGGATTAGAAATATAGGCATTCATCTAACCTCACATCATTTTCTTACTATTATGATCAGATCAGTCATTCAGACAACTCATCATATAATTTAGGGATAACTTGAGTCTACTCCTTCCCCATTCTTTCTACAACCATATCACATATGTCATATGTGTAGACAGAAGAGCTTACTCACTAAAAACTAAATCCTTTCTTTAAGAAAACAAAAGCTAAGAAGGAATAAAGTGCAACAGGAAGAATACTTTAGAGAGCTTCTGTTATGTGATAGTAGCTTTTTAAGAGAAGCTGTTTCATTTTTTATGACCTGTTTATGACTGCAGAAGAACTGTAGAAGAAAGATGCTGACCAGTATATATTTCTCCTGATAAGAGAGACTGCATCAGCATCAGAGAGACCAGAGAAAACTGTTCGCCAGAAAAATCCCATGTAGGAGTAATTTACTTGACTTATACAATTTCTGTGTATAATGTGCTCTATGTATTACTTTTTTACTTAAGTCTTCCCCTCCAATACTTCCTTTTTGCATGCTATAGGCATACCATAATTTGAAGTAGTTTAATTTCTGAATTATCTAAGCCTTCAAACTGATATTTAAACTGAAATATTTCTTAGTAAGGGTAAAAAGGCACCTGAAGTGGAAAACTTACCTAGTGCTCCTGACTAGAATGAGGCTACATATTCATGCCTATACATGTTTGATTTCCTAGTGTTTCAGAGTTGGTCTAGACCCCTCTTAAGTGCTGTTTAAAACACAGCTAAACTCTCACAATAAAGATGATTTCAGTAGAATCCTTCTATTTCAGAATTGAAAGCTATTTCATTTTGTTTTAAGTTCAGTCGAAGGTGCTGTCAGATTATTCCTCAGTTTGGCTTTGATTTGCAAACCTGAAACTCAGCAGCAGGTAAGGACATCCTGGTCTGTGTTCACTTAAAGCTCTGGTGACTTTGAATCCTGGTGAAGCCTTGTGGAGAGGAACCTGTGTTCTTTTGGGTTAGCTACTTTTGAGCAGTTTCTCACCTGCAGGCCACATCTGTCTAACTCATCAGCAGAAATGGGCATATCTGTGCCCAGGAACAAACTGCTTTGAGATGTTAATGGAAAATCTAGGAAATCCCTGTCAGTCCCTATTACTATTTGGCAATCACTTTCCCTGGGAACCTGCTTTTGCTGGAGCAGACAAGCTGTCAGCCCTGCAAGAGGTCTTTTTGTTTATGTATCTTTTCTGTTCCTCTGTTTACTTAAAGAGACAGAATTGTCAGATCTTGTAAGGCTGGTCTCTATAACTGATGGCCTATCCACCTCAGACTTGCATCTTTTAAACCTTTAAAAAAAGAAAAGAAAAAAAAAAGAAGACTCTTATCCAAACACAAGGGAAATAGGCAGATTTATGAAAGAAAAGAAGAGCAAAGTGGAAAAGGAAGTTTATGTTTTTTGTAGAGTCTTACTGCTGTGCAAATGCACTGAAAGAATCTCTTGGCTGTTTGGGCATTTGTATAACAGCTAGAGACGCAGAGCAATTAGATTTTCTAAGTATAAGCAAGAGAATCTGTTTTGTTTATACAGAAAAGTCCCCCAGAAGAGAGGCAGAAGCAGAGACATAAGTAATAAGTGCATATGTTTGGAAAGAGTATAATGTACTTATAAATATTATAGTGGCGTCGCTACAGTTAAGGGTCTGGCAAGATTTCTGTTGTAAACCCTTCTTGTCAGAGTTTCAGGACAGAGCTGTAAAAATTCCAGGCTGTAGCTTGGCATGTGAGGGCTCAAGGCAGGAGCACAGGTTTCTCTCCTGCCCTCTCAATTAATTGTTATAAACCTGGTTGTCAATAGGGAAATATTAGGCAGAGAATTCACCTTTCTCTCTGAGAAGCAGAGAGAAAGGTTTTTATTCCTGTCTTACCAGAAGAGCTGGGATACTGAAAATGCACTCTGGGTCATCAGATTGTACTGCAGGAAGAAATGTCAATGTGTTGAGGAATGGTAGATAGAAACAAGCTGTACAAATGAGTGACACCTTTCATTTTCATGTCCAGTCTACATGCCTCTAGATGCTTGATTACCTGAAGAGAAAATAATGCAAATTTTTAGGAAGTTGACTTCATAAAAAAATGCTGCAAAGGGAAAAAAAACCCCACAATTAATGATTTTAGAACTAAACATTTCCTGAGTCTCTTCATCAATTACTGGCTGCATTTTTTTGATAGTTGAACTTAATGACAAAAGGATCTGTTCTTAAGCTGCAGTCTGTAATGCTGTGACATTTTTGTGTATTAACTGGCAAATCTGGCACTGCTAACAAAGGCAAACTTAACTAAGAATAAAAAAGAATTTGTCTGCAATAAATTTAGGCTATCCAATAACCAGTGAAAAAAAATATTTTACATTTGGGCAGTGTATGCGCTCTTTAAATTCAACAAAAATCTCGTCAGAAAAAAATCTACCCTGTCCTGTTCAGCCAAACACCTTAGAATTCCTGCACATGGTATCTGAGCTTGGTCTTCACCACACAGGAGCTACAAATCTCCATCCAAAGGATCAAACTGAACACTGAAAGGGATGGTGGATACATGTGTACTAAACATATTGATAGCTGTAATTACGCAGGGATTTAGGGACCTAGTTTTGGGGCTAACATTTCATGCGTATGTCACTTGATCTGGTCTGTGTGGCTCATGTATATATTACGAACCATTAAATTTTCACTGAAATTGTTACCTTTTGGTAGTGGCTAAAGAGGAATGAATTCTATTAAGGTATCAGGTTGTCAGGAGCATTGTCATGAGAGACATTGTGAACTGCTAAAGCTAAAGAAAAGATCATCAAGACAATAAATCAGTAAGCTATGCAAAATGTTTCAGTTGTGCCAAAAAAGTTTGCAGACTACAAAACATGTGTTTTTACCATGATGGTTGCAAGGAGCATTTAAGCTGAAAAATTGAATGCCTTTCACTAATCTTATTATAAATGGTTAGTTAGGCAAAAATCGATTTGCTAAAGGCGCTGTCCCTTTTGCTTCCTTGGCCACTGCATGAAGTCATCGCCTTTGGGCCAGCATTCATACTGGGAAGCCCCACCCAGCTGAGTGATACAGGGTACAAGGCAGTGCTGGAATGGTCCGCTAGGATTCAATCTGGCTTCTAAGAAATGACACCTGGAGAAGTTATGGTGTCTGGTGTGGTAGTCTGTCTCATTTTGAAGTAAGAAAGTCAAGCTAAGTTGCTGTTGAAGTGATATTGGGAGTCTGACTTAAACATTGAAAATGTGGAGCCAAGACTGACTGTCCAATCTAAACCAAATCTGTATTGCAAAACACTGAGGCATGTGGAAATAAAGTGCAAAGTAGGGCGTAATAAAGCTGTTGATTTTAATACAGATCCTTATGGATTAGTTGCTTTGTTTCTGCCTGTTCAAGTAAAGTGGCTTGAGGGAAAAGTCTGATTTTTCCTGCTTCACAGTAATTTCACTCAGTGTTTACTCTTTCTTTACAGTATAACTGGAAATGGGAAGCCTTTAATACTAAGGTAAAAAAATGTTCCAAATGCTGTCCTTTTAGAGTAAAGTTTTAAACACTCTCTATAGTTACCTACATATATAAGTGTTTTTTAATTCTGTAAGATAAGGGAAAAAATAAAGATCTAGCAATTGGAGGCTGAAGCTATGTCAATACGGACAGGAAATAAGGAACATGTTTTTGAAGGTGACGGTAATTATCTGTTGGAACAAATTACCATGAGGATTTAATGGATTCTCCATCCCTTGCAACATTTGAATCAAAACTGGACACCTTCCTAACAGTATGATCAAAGTCAGCTTGAAGACACAGGTTTGCAAGCATTTCTGGGTGAAATTCAAAGACTGGTGTGTTGCAGGAGGTCAGCCTAATGACTCGTAACTGTCTGTCTTCTGGCCTTAATAATTCATATTGCTAGAGGGAGAAGAGATATTCATGTTCTTAATTTTCTAGAAATAGCCACAAGTGACTACTGTCTGAATTTCAGAAACAGAAGATGAACTTTTGAGAAAGTAGCTGACTTTTCTTTGAAAAGCTTTTGGCCTTCAGCAGGTCTTCCAGTAGATAACAGAGAAAGATAAATAGATAGAATTATATTTTTAATTATTTTAAATTTTTTTAAAATTCTAAATCAAATAATCTCCTTGGAGTTGCCTATCCTGGCTCTATGCTTTACTGACAATTATAATCCAGTAACTTCTCATTCTTTTCACCTAGTTTGCTTTGGAGAGGACATTGACCATATGTAATATTTAAGTTACAAATAGCTATAGCCATATAGCTAAAACAGAAATTGTACTCTCAAAAATGTATATGAAGGTGTGGAAATTCACTTTTCTGTCTGTGACTAAACTGCAGCCAGATCTTGTCTAACATTATCCTCATGGCTCTGAAGGAGCACTTTATGTGTGTGTGCGTGTGTGCGCGCGTGTGTGTATAAATATTTGTGTGTGTGCATGGGCTCATACATGCGACTGAAGTGTAATTTCAGTAAAATTAAGAGAGAAAGAAAAACCATGGAAAATTCAATCCAGTACTACCAAATTCCTGGACAGGTAGTCCATGCATCAATCTCTCCTCACTTCACATTCTCAGGACAGGTCAATGTGCCTGAGGCCTCAGAGGAATTTTTCTCATATGCCTCCAGTGTTTTTATAAG
This sequence comes from Bombycilla garrulus, assembly GCA_013400315.1. NCBI lineage: Eukaryota > Metazoa > Chordata > Aves > Passeriformes > Bombycillidae > Bombycilla > Bombycilla garrulus. The sequence goes on along the minus strand of VXBU01016443.1, from coordinate 311,895 downwards.
ACTGCCTTGGCAGGAAATACATATGTTCTTAATAACGATTTAAAAGAATAATTTCACCTTTCAAATCAAAGTGAAAATGGTATAGCAGGTGTAATTGAGGCAAATGATTATGGTGCTTATCTGTCTTTACAGAAAAAGCTCAAGGGAATTAACTATCTCCACAAGGATATAATATTTTAGTGTATCTTGAGTATATGGTTTGCCAAGAATTCAAGGCGGAGTATAAAACATGCCATTCAAAGAGTGAATATGAGCATTCATCTGGGTGAAGAACAACTTTTTAAAGAAATAAAAACTATAAACAGAGTTTGAAATAGACCAGGTATAAACTGCTTATACAAAATCCAGCAACAAAACTGAAAGAAACATTCAGCATGGGATTTCTGCCCTGGAAATGCAGGAAGAAAATGTTTTTTATAATCAGATGGCTAGCCCAAGGTGCACCTGATGACTGCATTGTCTCATGGTTAAAGAATAGAAGGGGTACACACTTTGCATATGAGTCTATCTCTTTAGATAGCACACAGGTAGCTCCTAGTGTAGTTCGTGGTGTAAGGAACTGTATCTCAGTTAACATCATGCATATTTCTATGATGTTATGAGAAATCTTGGCTTCTAGCATGCTCCAAGTTAATTTTTAGGTCAGCCTCTCACCTTGCATCACTCTGTCTGTTTCAGCTGGTGGTGTGTGTTGGAAAAGTTATGAAGAAAATAAGGGAGCAATAGAAAATAAGGGAACAACAGGCAAGTTTAGGCTTAAAGCAGAACATTTAACCAGCTTTTTACTCCAAGAGGATGGAATGAGAACATAATGTTGTTCACAGATTTCACAACTCCGATTCATGGAATATTTGTTGGAATTATTTACTTTATTTGCCTATCACCATAGCAGCTGATTCCTTCATGTATAAAAAAAAAAATAAGAAACACATTGGGGCCACATTTCATGAGCTCTTGAACGTTACTTTCTGGTGTGTAATTGTTTCTCCTTCATTTACTACTAATCAAGCTGCAGTATGCCTAGTCTTGCAAATCCAGTGAACTTGGAAAATTCCTTTAATTTTTAAAGTTTGCTTGTTTGCCAGGTGGTTTTTTCCTCCAAACTTGTCCAACTTTGAAAATTACAACTTAAGTAAAACCAAAAACATAAGTATCATAGATTGCTGAGGGATTACCTTACCACATTAATATTCAATAATGCCAGCTGCCCTAGTTCAGCACATGAGAACCCTGATTCAGCATGGTCCTGAAATGGGGCCTTGAAACTTTGGTGGAGAAAGGAAGATCTTTTGAAGCTGGTCATTAATTTCAAATAGAGATTTGTTTTTCCCCATGTACATAAAATGCTTACAGCAGTTTCTGTTAAGAGTATGATTTTGGTAATCTTCCTCCGAAACATTACAATTTTAAAAAGTGGAATACAACCTCCATAATTGTCAATCTCCTGAATGGAAACACTTCAAAAAAATTCTAACTATTTTTTATCTCTTTTCTAGTTTCTACTGATCAAACTCTGCCTTTGTGTATATATATACTATAAACACTGAGGCATAAAATGAATATGAAGGGGAGAGATGAGATTATAAAGGGGACCCCCACCACAGAATCACAGAATGGTTTTGGTTGGAAGGGACCTTAAAGATCATCCAGTTCCAAGCCCCTTACCATGGATCAGGTAAGGGCGCCTTCCACTTGATCAGATTGCTCAGAGCCCCATCAAGCCTGTCCTTGAACACTTCCAGGGATGGGACATCCACAGCCTCTCTGGACAACCTGTTCCTGTGTCCCACCACCCTCATAGTCAAGAATTATTTTTTTATAGTTATATTAAACCTACCTTTTTTCAGTTTGAAACCACTGCCCCTTGTCCTATCACTACATTTTCTTGTTAGAAGTCCCTCTCCATCTTTCTTGTAGGTCCACTTTAGGTATTGGAAGGCTGCTGTAAGGTCTGCTGGAGCCTTCTCTTTCCCAGCCTAAACAACCCCACTCTCTCTCATCCTGTCTCTGTAGAAGAATTACTCCAGCTTTGTAATCAACTTGGTGCCCTTTTTCTGGACTCACCTCCAGCAGGACCATGATCTTCTTATTCTATGAGGCCCAGATTCCATGAGAGTGGAGTAGAGGGACAGAATCCCCTCCCTTAAGCTGCTGGACGTGCTTTTTTTAATGTAGTCCAGGAGATGGCTGGCTCTCTGGGCTGCAAGTGCACTTTTGATGGGTCATGTTGATCATGACCAACACCCCAAATCCTTCTCCTCAGGGCTGCTCTCAATCCATTCTCTCCCCAGTCTGTATTTGTGCTTGCGATTGTTCGGATCCATGTGTAAGACTTACTATTATATAAAAGCTTTTTTTAGGTCAGGCAGTATTTTGCAATACATGCATTTGCCAAACCACACTCTGGTGATAGACCCTTGGCGAGTGATGTTTTCTTAGCCGAGAGTTAAAGCATGTTGAAGGTGAAAACAAATTTTGCTGGAGCCAGCACAAGGACTGCAACAAGCCAAGCAAACCAGTCATGCAGACAATTTCCTATTCACTCACTGGTGAGGAAAATGGACTTCAGCTCAGAAGCCCTATGTGACTTAGGGTCTAGAACTGTAGGATAATCCTGTCAACAGAGTGAAGTGCAAAAGGGATGGTCAACTGTGGGGGGAGGTGCTGGAGAGCTGGCGAGTTTTCCTCTCCTAAAGCCTTCTCTTGCTTTCTGCATCAATTGCTTGTGATTTTGTTAGAATCACTAAACCAGAGGGATGGGGTCATGTGCAATTCCTTGCAGAAGGAGCAGCAGGACTCAGGGTGAGAGCTGGCTTTAGGTGGAGAGTTTTCCTGTTTTCAGGAAATGAAGATTCAGCACCCTGGAACTGCGGGCAGAAGGAAGGATCTGTTTTGCCAAGAGCAAAGGTGTGAGCTGGGACACTTGCCTATCTGGCTGTGGGAGAGGGGAGCAGGCAGGCTGCGGTGACGGAGCCATGCCTGCAGCTGAACCCTTGCCCCATGGCTTCTTGTGCTCGGTACCTTGGTGCTCCCACAGCACGAAAGTGTTTCCAGATGAGTGGATTGTGTCCAAGTGTTTGCCTCTTGGCTATTAACACTGCAAGAGAAAACAATTTTTCTCATGGCTAACTAACTTCCTTCAATTCCTTCCCCCCTTGAAATTTGCTTCTTGTTTGTCGTGCCATGACAACATCGCTGTGCTATCCAGAGTGAATGTGTTAATGCAGGAAGAGACAAATCTGAGAGGCTCGACTGGCAATTTTTAAACTCCAGATGGCCATTCTCCAACTACCTGTCAGCTTGAATAGGAAATAAGTCTCCTGACAGGCTCACTTCCTTCCGTTTGCATTGTTTTCAGCAAAAATAGATTTTTAATAACTCCCATAATAATAATCCTGCAAGGTGCGGCCTACAAACCTTAGTCTGAAACAGGACAAACAGAGTGAAATGTCTGTTGACTTTTCACCTATCAGTGGCCTGTAGCCAGTGGGCTGTAGCTGATTAACAAAAAAATAGGAAATAACCTTAGATTAAATATAGCTAAGAAGTGCCCAATATCCAAAATCTGGCAGCAGAACCTCAGCTGATGCAAGCTAGTTGAGGATCTGCTCAGAGGGATGCTGGTGAAATTAATAAAATAAATTTTGTCACTGATCTCCCCTAAGTCATCAAATCCTCTTTATACGGTGTTTCTTCTCAGACATTTCATACCTATTTGCTGTGCATTAATGTATCACAGCTGAGAGTGTGTGGAGCAGTAGTTGGCTCTGTTTATTTGTTTTTAACTGGCTGTATAATTTTTTCAGTGGCTGCTCCATTGTTCAGTCCTTATATTTTCTCCTAGTATGCATAAACTGTCTTACCCTATGCCAAAATTTCGCAGCACTTCTGAGATTTCCATATACGTGGCAGTGGTACTGGAATTAAAAATCTGCACTTCAAAGGGCTCTTCAAAGTTCTTCAAATTTTTTGTACTGTCTCACATAATTCCATCATTTGGGCCAAGCCTTTGATTAGAGACAGCATGTGAAGCTACCCATCCTAGAGCATCTGGGAC
>VXBU01016443.1:115024-295093 GCA_013400315.1 Bombycilla garrulus | reverse complement strand
AAAAAAAAAAAAACACACAACTCTAAAACTGCAGTTTCTCTTAAAAATGCAATCAGATACTCTGTTTTAGCTACAGTCAGGTGGAATGTGTGGTGTCTGCAGGTATCAGTCCTTTGCTAGAGGACAGGAGATTCCTGACATGTGTTATGCCCTTTATCCCAGAGGAAGGCAGCAACACCTAAACATGACACATCCCTCCATTTCAGAGAATTGCAAAGTACACTGATGACACATCAGATACACACTTCTCTTTTGGACTTATTCTATTAGAATCAGCTTTTCCTTTTCCCTTGAGTTTTTTACTTTCTACTGCTTGCCTGTGCTGCCTCTTCTACAGAGTAATTAAAATTATTTTCTCTGGAGCTGTTCCTTTCATATAGCAGCCAATTCATCCACACTGGATGAATTTCCTATTCCCTGGAAAAAGACTGAGCTTATTGACATAAAATAATCCTTGGCTCAAGTGACTGTGTGTGGACGGGCAGGCTGGGAATCTGGACAGAGATCCTGCTCTGAGAAGGTCTTAGATCACACTGTGATTCTGAGCCCAGTATTTTCTCATGTCTCCTCTGCCAAACTATCCTTCTTTTTGCTGTAAAAATCCCCTGCTATCAGCAAAGGTTCACATCTTCCTTACTTGGAGCAGGCCTCACTGACATCTCATCTTATTTATGCTTATAACGTAAACTCTGTGGAGAGTTCTGTACAAAGGTGATAGGAGACCTTTAGAGTTATGGACACATTTGTCTCTCCTCTGCCAGCAGTGTTTTTAATGATGTCCTATTCTCAGCCAGTTTATTTCCATAATTTTTAAAGTTTTCTGTCATCTTGACTAGTATTCTTCCATGTTGCTTTTTATTATATATCTCTTTTTTTGTAGTTTAATATTGCTTTTTCTCATACTGCTGATCAACTTCTGTGAACATAGTCACAAACACAATTTATTAGACATTTTCTTGTTTCAAATACCTATCCCAATAAGATTGGTCAAATTAAGTTGTGACTCTTCAGGGTTTGTGACTCTGTTTAGATTTGAATCTGAAAGTGCTGGAGTTTGATATCCCACACAGATTGAAAGTTGTATTTAAATGCCTTTAAGAGCACTGAGTCTTACATGGAGTAGATTACATCAGTGCAGTGACTCCATTACCTTGAAATATGCATGAGAGTGGGTTGTACTTGTGAATTCCCATTTTACTTGCCCAAGCTCTTCCTAGCTACAGGCTGCTCCTTGCACCACCCTGAAACACAGTTCTCATCTAATCCCTTGGAATATGACAGACAGCCTGGGTCCAAGTAGTCACCACAATTGCTTTCTAGCCATCTAGCAGCTACAAGTCAGCAGGCTGTAGAGCTTTTCTGAAAAAAAAAGTGGTATTTTTGATCTCTTTCTCCTATGGCTTATCTGTCCCACAGATGGAGACTGATCAGTCAGATATTTCAAAACATACACCTGGAGTGGACAGGAACTGGAATGGGAAATGAGGGTAAAAGGATGTCAGGAGGCAAAAGTCGAGAAGAATTTGGGTTTGATGTGGACAGAGACCCAGTGTGCTGTGGCCTGCCTTGTGAGGAAAGGAGTGTGCCTGGAAGGCTGGTGAGTGACAAGCTAACAGGAAACCGCTGCAATAACCCTGCCTCTCCCCTGCCCACTATCTACCTGTAGGCACCAAAATTCCTCTCCCTGGGGAAGTGCTCAGTGATCCATTTGCTTCAGTGGCTGCCAGGGAGAGCAAGGAGCTGCTGAGACAGAAGGAGCTGGGTTACAAAAGGACTCTCCTACACAAACAGCTGCTGACAGTGCACATGAAGGAGGAAAGGAGAGAAACAGGTGTGTGTTTGCTTGCGTGGGGATCAGTCACACAAACAAACAAATAAACAAAACTGCATCCAGAAGAGATTTTTCTTCCTGGCTTAAGTGCCTCTGCCATTGGTTTTGCAAGGAATTTTGCTAGATTGTACATTTCTTGGTGTGTGGCAGCTGCTGATGAAAACAATTCACTCATGCACTTCTGTCCTTTGAGCCTGTGTTTTCAAAGCTTCCTCTGTTTTCCTGTCTCTTACTCATATCACCAAGGGCTGGGACTGGAAAAATGCATGCAGGTCAGTGCCTGCTTCTGAGTCTTCCAGGTACTGCTGAGCTTGAGCAATAAGGTATAGCATAAATTTGGCTTCTTCCATTCCTCCACCCCCCCACCCCCCATGATAGTGAGGAGTTGATCTTGTTTGTAAGTACCTTCAATTTCCAGTCCAAATTAGTAATTTCCTTTAAACTTCATCCACACCACCTCATGTTTTCAGTGGGAGTCTCTAACCATTTCAAAAGCAGGCAGCTAGGAAAACAGATATCCGTGCGCTATCACAGAGTGATGGGTTTGGCTGAACAAATTGGCATCTCTTGACTATTCTGATATCAAAAGAGTTCCTTTGTCTGTTTCTGTGTTTTCTGGCAGCTTTGAAAGGTTCTTCACTTGGTGATTCATCAAATCTTAAGGATTTTGCTTTGCAAAAGCTTCTACTGCTTCCAGCGTGCCCTTTTGCCCTTGCTTTATGGTCATGGATCTGAGCACAGAATGCCCTTGTGGTGTGGCTGTGGTCTCTGCTGATCATGCATCGAGAGCTGGGCTCGGCTACTGCAGGGTGGGTGAGCAGCATGTCACGTGGAGACACACAACCCCAAACTCTGGGCCCTCTCTTTGTAATGCCAGGGGGGTGACAGTGTCCTGCGGGACACAGTGAGCCCTTCGGTCGGCACAGGAGCTGTGCAGAGCAGAGCCCCTGGTACAGCCCTGCTGCAGGTGCTCCCAGGTCACAGCTGTGCCACAGGCAGGGTCCAGCTGTGCCTGCTCCACCTTTCCCGGGCAGGGGGCCTTACTGACCACCAGAAGGTGAAAAAGAGCCTGGAGCAAACCTTGGTGTGCTGTGAGATGGCAATATGGATACACGCTGAGAGCAGTGGGAGCACATGTATCTCCAAAGCAGGAGGACTTGGACACCTAATCAAGGGGAAACCAAGGAAACCAAACACTCAGAGTTTTCAAGTGGCAGCTAAGGTGAGGTTGACATTTTTCCTTCAACCCATGAGCAGAGTCAGACAGATGTGAGTCAGCCTCAAATATTGTCCTTTCTCTGGTTTATGGCAGACACATACTTTAAAGCTCTGCCATATCATCCTCGTCATGAAAAGAAATCTCCTGATTCAGAGACTTCTCTAAACCACTTAAGATTTTTGTGTGTGCTCTCCCTCCCCAATTGCTTGGAGCTCTGAAAACCACAGCCTTTGCTGGCAGACAATAAGTATTCAACAAGAAAAAAAAAAAAGAACAGAAAAAAAAAAAAGAACGGCTGTTGAGGAGGCTTAGAACATGTCCCAACATTTTCTGCAGGTTTTTTTCCTTTCTTGAGGCAATCAGACCAATGCCTAAGTTTTGCACCTGCCATGGGCAAGTGCCTCTGTCTTTTAGTGAAATAACTTTATGCATTTTTAGTGCAAGCCCTGGCCTGCTTCGTATCCTGCTTTACCTGAATGATTATATCTTCTTTACTTTGTTAACTTTTCAATAGGCTGTGAAAACAAAAGCTGTCACTCTGATACCTGCCATTTGATATTCAGCAATGCCTTCAGTGCAAGAAGACCCCCTCCATCTATCAGCCCTCACCTCCAAGCATCACTTGGCATGATCCTGCTTGTAGTTGTTCACTATATCAATATGTAATATCTTACCCTGTCAATGTTACTTTCAGCAACAGCCCTAACACCTGCAAGAATAAACTCTGCTACAATGACATGAGTGAGTTTGATAGAGAAATCAAAATTACTGTCCTGTGATGTATCAGTTGGCTGTGATCATTAGGGCATCTCAGGGAAGTACCTGTTTAGGCAGACAAATCTACAAGGCCGAAGACAAACTTCTCTGTGTACGTGCACAAACTAAAATGTTATAATTTGGTATGGTTGGACTTAAGAACTCTGGGAATTCCCAGAACTGTGTTTCAGATTCACAGAGATCATAAAAATTAGTTCTGTGGTTAGCTTGTGTTCTGTGGCAAAAAAGAAGTCTTCTAAAGTCTGTTTTTCTAAGATATCTAGGTTTTATTTGACTGTATATCTAAATTATTACTTTGAAAGTCGCTACATCTATTCATGTTAGCAAAGGAATCCCTCTAGACTTCTGCAGTCCAAAGACAAGCTCTTGGCTCTTCGTAAGGGCCAGCTCTCAGAAGACAGATAGAGGGATTAGAGTGGGTGGGCTATAACATCCTCATTTATTCAAATAACCATCACTTGAGAGATCCCTCAGATGAGGAAAATCTGCCTGGAAAACACAGAGACCACATAATAGAGCAGTGTACAGTTCAACAGGCAGGAGGGTAGGTAAAAGTAAACAAAAGGATGTGTGTTTTGGGGGAGGAATATTTTTTTTGATGGATTCAAGCTGGAGGTGTAAGGGTACACAGAAAGCCACAAATTGCTGAGGACAGAGCAGTTTGCAGATCAAATGAATCTAATGTTGCTTTGGGATGTAATGGCCCTGATGAACTTATTTTCCAGCACTTTCTCCTGAGAAGACATGGGAGAAAAACTCTGAACGTGCTTCTGGTGACCTCAGCTTTGGTGATTCAGGGAGCAGCTTTTTCAGTCACTGACTTGTTTTCTGCTCTATGTTCACACATGGGTGCAGAGACTAGGGAACTGAAAGTCTGGGTTTCAAGTGAAATGAATGCTTCTGGGTATCCCAGTTTAGAGTGAGCAGCTCTAATTCTGGACGTTAAGAGAGCTATGGTTTGGGGGAGTGTTGAGCCTGAGTCCTCTGAACATGAGTCTTTTTATGTCCTCTCAGGCTGGGCAATACAACAGAATTACCTGTCTTCTGGTGCCAAGGTAAGACAGTTATGAAAATGTAAATCAAATGTTTTTAGCATATCAAATCTCCAGTGATCTGAATGGCAACTATCAGGACCTTGAGTTCTCAACAATTGACAAAATCAGGCCCTTTCTACTTACCAGTTTAACCCTGTATCTACCCTTCTACATGCTTGCTTTTCTGTTTCACATCCTTCTTTCTGAAATCTGTTGTTCTTGCATCTGTCGAAGATGGTTGCAGACATACTAACAGCAAACTGTACCTTAAAACAAAGGATGACCAAACTCACTATTTCAATAAAAAAAATTCTCATAGTTTTCATCCTTTTTAGAAGAGTTAAAGTGTTTCTCTGGAAAAAAATTGTCTTTTCTCATGGGATTCAAGTATCTAGAACTCTGTAAGGATCTTCTGGATAAATGTCAGTGCACCTCTCTACAAATCACATACTATTTTGAGACTGTGGATTATGATTTCATTGGATTTTAGGAAGAAGCCTGTACATCTACATGCTCCAGGAAAGATGGAGAACTCTGAGAACGGACTTTGAAAAGCCTTGCAAAAGTATCTCTTAAAATGCTAAAATTCTTGTCCATCTTATATCACTGGGGTTTAGCACATTGTAAATGGTTTAAACATGAATCAAACATCTCCCTTTTCCCTTGGCTTTGAAACTCTTCCTGAAATTTGACTGGGTCTGTATAACCAATGTCATTAATTCCCAGTGTAATTTTATGTAGTGAATTTTGTACAAAGAACCTGGCACTTTGACAGTAAATAATGATTCCAGGTCAAGAAATATGCTCTTAATTATTTCATGATCTCAGTGTCCTAAGGGAGGGCATTGAACAGGCCCTGGAGCAAGGAAATAAAATGTTTCATAATTCCAAACAAAACCCCTAAATTAATTTCTGGGCTTTAGATAGATAGCAGCTATTCTGTTCTTTAAGGTGTTAAACCTGTGTTTCTTTGCCTGACTCTGAACTCAAGCACACAAAGTAATCCAAATAAATGTTTCATTGAATATGAAAAATGTGGGCATATAACGAATCTTCTTGTTAAAATGGAGAAAGCAGGGCATTTTTTGGGTGCTTCCACTTGGGTTTGGAAGACCAGATTGGGGCACATGTTTTTGTAAATATGACTAATATTTCAGGGGAATGTGATTCCAGTTTTCAAGTTCCACTGTTAGAACCTGTTGCAAGCTGGTGGTAAAACTCCTCTTTTGGCCTCCCAAATAGTGGCCCTACCTACAGTACAAAACATTCCTAGTTCTATCATCTTGGCATTAATTATCCTAATCTCTTTTCTAATGTTCAAGCTGTTAATTTAACCACGTTGTCTAAACTTGCATTGGAAATGGGGCTGGATTTGTTGCCTTGCATGTGCAGACAGAAAAGCTGAAGGTAGCTTATCAAAATAAGTATAAGATAACAGAACTCTGGGTTGGCAGAAAAAAAAAAAGAAAAGGAAAAAAGAAATGGGATATTTGTGAGCTTTTTTTCCTCTAAAGTTGCAGAATTCTGAGTTTATCTGAAGCTGGCCTTAAAAATGGAGCTTCAAGAAATCCACCTTCCTGAGTACTTTCTCTAATAAAGGAAAAGGTAATTTCTTAGCTCTGTCTGTGGGGATTTAAGCACAGACCCATGAGCTATGAACAGGAGTTATGGATGTCAGATTCACACATATCTTATTCTTCCTTTTATGGACCGTGAAAATTGCTCCCGTCGTCCCTACAGAATTTTCATACAAATGACAGTTTGAACACAGAAGTTTTGTAAGCATCAGTGAGTTAAATTCATCTCTTAATTGGCTGGCTAAGATCTCCAATGCAATGCAGACAGAGTTTCTTAATATATATGAAACTGGTAAAGTTCCATAAAAATCCTGGTGTACAGGTGGTTGTCACTAGATTCATTATAAGAAATCTTGTGGGCCAGGCTACCTCAGCAGATGTGGCAGTGTCTGAGTGAGGTGTTGAGTGACCTGTCCCCTCCTTTCAGAAGGTAACTTGTTATCTCTGACACAACTGTCTTTGAACCACTTAAGTGACTTCAGTTTTTATGTTGCCCTTGCCCAAGCTTTAATCTAGAAAACGGTTGGCTTTTTGGTAATGGGACTTGTGAGTTGTAATTGCACAACTGAGGAAATTAGTGTGTGAGAGTGGCAGGGGGTCTGACTGGATGAGTATGATGGTCTGTTCTGGCCCCAGATGGTGTAAACTGGGAGGAGAATGTGACAATAAAAGAGTGGTACCATATAAATAATAGTTGCTCCTAGTATTTGCACAAAAAATATATGGAATGTGCACCTGTACTACAGTGGCTTGTATCAGTAATTTTACATAAAATATTAATTCACATGGAACTGCCTTTTGTTGTATGTTATACAGAATATGTTTTCTACCAAAAACACTGAACAAAAATGCATGAGGATAGGAAGGAGCTTTTAATGCTCAAAACCCTTGTGTCATCCCCTTTCCCCCCACTGCTTTTTCTCCCTCTGTTTGAGAGCAAGGACTCAAGACCTGCTGTAGCGGTCTATGTCCTAGCAGGGCTTTTTGAACATGAGTTTTCTCTCCTTCTGCGCGCTCCTCACTTGGCTGCCATTCCATCTGACTCCAAAAGAAGTGAGTACAAATTAAAGAAAGAATGCAGCCCTAACGCCTACACCCAGAAGCTTTCAAAACAGAAGGCTGCTACACCTGTGGGGATAGAACAAGTGTATCAGTGTCCTGGGCTCTGCCCTGGCTCGTCTGCCTTTGTTAGCTGGAATGTGCCGATGAAACAATCAGGTGCAGTAGGCGCGTGGCAGCCTGCTTAAAAAACGATTCTTTGGAGACAGGGAGTGGGCTGTGAATCATGCATCCACATAATCTGATGATAACAATTTTAAATGTGGTGATTAGTGTATAATGGAAAGTATTGTGCTATTTGGTATGATTTGTCTGCCACTGCACTGCCCTGTGTTTGGAAGGTCCCATCTTCTATGCAAAACCTGATTCATTCTGTTAGCAAAAGACTAAGGCAACTGTAGGAGAGTTTGGGTACTTACATCTTCCTCACTCACATAGCACATGCATGTGTGTGCATATACAGGCAATTTCCTTTTGGCTCGCTGTCCCAGACTAAAAGCATGGACATGCTCCTGGGCAGCTCACAAAGCAGGATACCTTACCGTGGAGCTTACAGGCTCGGTTGTGAACTCCAAGTATGGGCAAAACCAGCCTTCAAGTGCTCTGCAGGCATCTAGAAGTGCAGAAATGCTAGTGAGACTACCAGCCCAGAAATCAAGATGCATCAAGCTGTTCAGCTTGACAAACATGACCAGCAAGATGCAGCATTATGACTGCTCCTTTGCTTCAGGTACCTTTTGCGAGACTACCCGGGAGAACATGAGTAATCATCCATGCAATTGAAGGGTATTGGTGTTAAAAACATTAAAAATAGAGTGGGAATCTCTGTGGTTTGATAGGAAAACTGTGAGGCAGAAAGGCTGTGTTTCAATTGTGCCAGTGATTGAAATACACAATTAAGTTTTTTTCACTTTGGGGCTAGACATGTGTCATGTTTGCTTTTGGTGAGATTAATTTTGGCAGTATCTTGTAGCCTCGACTTTCCATTTTAGGTCTTAGCTCACTGGGCATTTACAATCCAAATAGATTCAGGGCAAATACCTATTGACAGGGAAGAAAAACAAAGGAAGCAAACAAAAATAGAGAAGAAAAGCCATGGCAAAGCCAGGTGTCCTCATGAAGTCCTCTGACAAGATGAATCATGATTTGGGAGAATTAATAACTGTAGACAGCATTGTAAGATTTTCCTTTTCTAAATCACTGAACCTGTGTGTGTCCTTCCCATGAATACATAAGAAATATGATCAGGAAGTGAATTAATAGATCATTTGGATTCTATTTACTCATATACAGGGGTTCATAAAGAATACCTATTTTACACATAGATGTAGGGCCAGGTGTATTTCTTGCTTTGGCCAAGGTTTCCATCATGTATGAATGACACGCATAGGAAACCCAAAAGTGCAATTATTTTGGATATAATGAAAAGATACATAAAATGTATTAGTGCAATTGCAATTTGTGCCTATAAATATCATCTCACTTTTAATCTTGAACGATGCAAGCTAAGGTGGAGGAACTTTGTCCAGCATTGGCATCCTGCTTCTGTTTGACTGAAAAATGTAGCTAGAAAGATATTTCCATAATGAGGCTTTAGACACCCCACTGAAGTGGCTACCTGGATACTCATATAAATCTGACGAAAACTGCAAACAGGTTTGAAACACCAATATAAATCAATTGGATTGTAGACAGAAGTGTTACTTTCCTGGAAGCATTTGTAATGAAGCGAATCTTCAGTGTATGCACACCCACCACACACACACACACACAAAATAAAAAAAGAAAAAAAAAAAGAAAGAAAAGGGGAAAAAAAGGTAGAGACTGTGTAAAAAGGGCAGCTGTTGTTGGCAATGGAAAAGCTTCTAGACTCCACCTGCCTTGCTCGTGCCAGTATGTTTAAGTACCACCTTCCCTGACATGCTGAATTCACATTGCTGTCAAACCTGAGTATTAGGTGGATAGACATGCAAGCCCACACTAGCAGCCAGAACATTTAGGGGAAGTGTCAACAGTTTTCTGCAAACACTGTATGTGGTATCTTGCTGGGAGTTTGCTCAGGAGCACATGCACAGTGTGAAGCAATGTGCTTGTATTTTACAAGCTGCACATTGTGTGCCAGTCAACTGCGCTGCCCAGCAATGGAAAAAATTATATTGGTGGGGGATCTCTGACAGCTGAAGATCAGACTGCCGAGCCTGATGCCAAACAATAATAAATGTACATGTTGGGAAATCTTCCTGGATAACCGAGGTTACACTCTGACCTAAATGATAGAAAAGTAAGTGAATAACTTCTGCACACTAGTCCCTAAATCCCCAGACCTCACTGCACTGTAATAAACCTGACCTGATATTGCCCACAGTGCTGGAGATCCTGTTACTTCCTGATCGTGAGGCTGCAGTTGCACAAGCATTTCAAGCAAGTGCAGGTCTACTGCTGGATGGAGCAAAGCTGCAGCACCTGAGCAGCATCCTAGAGCAGGGTCTAGGGCATGGTTGCTTAGATTTGGAGGAGCCCTGAAATCAGTAGCTTGTTTATACAGCTCAGTCCTGCTTTGTTCATTGGGCTGTGAGGTGCAGGCCTGGGAGGGCGAAGGTTATGTGTCAGGAGGTGCATTTGATGAGAAACTTTGCTGGTGAGGGCTTGTGAGTGGGACAGAGCACAAAGGAGAGTGTTGTGAAGCAAGGTGGGAGTTAACCTCTATTTGGGACTTAGCAGGAAAGGTAAGGTGGGGCAAAATTGTGATGAGCTTTGAAGATAAGGCCAAGATATTTGTGCTGTGTACGATGAAAAAGGGGAAGGGCTTACACCAAAGGAAGCATATAGCCATCAGTAGGAAAGCAAAGGTTAGCAGCAGCATTTTGATTATCTCAAGGGGGACCCTTTTATGGCTGTTGATAGCAGAGCAGAGCGGATTACAAAAATCTGACGTAAGTTGTCCAAGACTTGGACGAGAGCTCTGCCCTTAGATTTGGGTCTGGAAATCCTTGTCAGTTATGCTTAACAGGCATTGTAAACATGCAAGGATAGACTTGTTTCTTAGCCTGGGGAACTTAAACAGATACACAAAAACCCTGACAGCTTTTAAGTGTGGCTCTCCTGTTTGTACTAATCACTGCAGCCCACTCTTACTGTTTCAAACCAAATAAAATGAGGAAATGAAAATGAAAACTAGCTCTGGCCTATGACTATCTTATCTGCTTGTCGACTACAAGGGTAATCTGGCATTTTAAAACAATAGCTACTAGTTTACAAAGCCCTTTTTAATTAATGGAACTGGAGAATCTCTATCAGAGCACAGATGTTAACCCCTTCAAAGTAACGTGAGTAAATTCAGCTGCTCATGATGATGCACAGCTCTCCCAGTTGGACAAAACCATACATCCTAATTCCAGGGTTCAGTTAAGCCCAAAGAATGGAAATAAATGTACTTGTGTTTCAAACTCTTCTCTGACCATTCTGCTTCTTTGTTGTTCTCCAGGGTAGAAAACCATCCATAGAACAGCTGCAGTTTTTTTTCCATTTAATAACAGTGGTACTACCAATAATACTTCCATTATATAAAATAGCCATCACAAGGGAAATTAGGACAATACTGTTTTTCCAGTTGGAAGCAATGGATTTTAATTGCATTAAAAGAACTGAGACAATCACAGTCCTCTCTCTACAGATATTCCTGCTGAAAATGAGGTGGAATACATTATGTTGCAGTCTTAATGCATTCTTTTGATGAAGCTACAGAAATGCCACCAGCAACCTATGTAAAAAACTTACATACAGATTTTTCAATAAAAGCTTCTTAGAGATAAGAGTTATGTAATACTTGTAGCAGTATACGCGGTATGTAATGAATTTATACTAACTACTATGCTATAGAAAACATATTTATATTGACCCAACTTACTTTTAGGGTAAAACCTCCATTAAATTTTGTAATGCTACCATACCATTCCAACTAGCACTAACAGGTATGTAAACTAAGGTAAGAAGATGAATTCTTTTTTGTGGGTCGTCACAGCTTGTGCTGGGGTAACTGGAATGCAAAGATCATACTGAGAAATCCTGTAATAAAGAAGTTTGAATAGAGGCATTGCAGTTAAGTATAGCAGATACACAAAAACATAGCAAGAAAATTCTCAATAAATGCAAGACTTAGGGAAATTTTTGAATAATAAGCCAAACTTTACTGAGTTTGTGTTGATGGGATGAGGAATACAAAAATGTGTATACGCTGTAGAATATGTTGTCTAATTTGTGCAGGCCTGGCCTGCTCCCAAGTAAAACCTGCCTCCCTAAATTGCTGAGGCTTGAGAAATAAAAGAGATACTTAGTGGGCAGATCAGTATTGTCCATGACAGAGTCAAAGAAACAGTCTGGGTGAACAGGGGTCCTGATTAGATCCCCTGTTTTCCAGATTTATCTGTGGTAGCATGTAAGAGACCCACCTTTCTGGAGATAACTGCAGTTGTGAGATGGTCCTCTTTCCCTGACCTCCCTCTTAGCCGTTGCAGCAGGTCTCTAGTGAGGTGGTGGCTGAGGTGTACTCAGAGCCAGCTGCAGACCCACAGCTCTGCCCCCTTTCCCTGCTTAGGAAAAGTGGCAGCTCAAACGTGAGGCACTAAAGGCTGGGGCACCTCAAGGCACCTCCTGAACCACCTGCTGGCAAACATCCCTTCCTCATATCAGAAATAAAATAGATTGAATTGCTTCCCTGTCTTTTGAATTCAAGAATGTTGTTTTGAAAAGTGTAATGTAAGAAATCTACTGGTGCTGTTTTTTTAAAACTAGCTTATTTGCCTCAACAGAAATATTATTTACAGGCATCTGTGCAACTGAAGCCATCATGGAAGAACTTTGGTATTGTAGCTGAATACAGACTTATGGCCCACTAAAAAAGAATAGAAAACTGAAATATATTCTCCTCTTCCCCCATGCCAGCCCACTGTTAGAGCAGTGTGACAGGAACAGTCAGGAGGGGCACTCTTGAATCACTTAATGCTGGCGTATATGACTACACTGTATGGTATTCCTTTTGTTGGGCATGCTGTATTTGAATGCCATATTTTCCTCTTGAAATGCTTTTATTATTTTTTTTCTCTTTTGGTTTGGTTATTTTCCTCTGGGCTTTTATACCTACCCTCCTATCCCCCCCAAAAAGGAGTAAATCAAGAAAAGCTCAAACCCCAGCAAGCTGCAAACACTATGCATAATTTTTTTTACATAGGATTGCAAGCAGAGCTATTTCTTTGGCTTATCTGTGTATTCATTCCACATATGTGGTGTCCTAAATTTTGATTTCCCTCACACAAATCCATTTGCTCAAAGAAACAAGACATTCAATGTGTTGTGTTCAAGCAAGAGCTGTTTAATTTTGGGTTTGCCGTTTTGCTGATTTAGTGCCCTTAGGAAGTATGATGCATATCCATTCATGCATCATCTGTAAAAACTTGTGGATGTACATCCTAGCCTTTCATTAACGTTAATGGTGCCCAACCCCTGAATGTACACTATGTCTTAGTGCTCCACAAGTTAACTGAGTTCATTCCATAAACATCTTGTTCCCATTTTTTGTAGGCTGACTTTTTTGGTGGGGAGAAGTGGAGCTCGGAGTTAAGATCTGCAATCTGACTGTGCACCTGAGAAGTTATTTCCTGCTCTTAAGCTGAAGAGTTTTCAGTGGATGCAGGCATCTGAAGAAAAATGCAACTCTGTTAGCTCCCATTTCAACTATCTCCCTGCAATCTTTTTAATTAAGCTGGTAGCAGTTGTATTAGGTGTGTTATGTTATGTACAATGTTATAGTAATGAGATCAATGTTTAGCATCTTCTGCAGAGTGATGCTTGTACAAGGGCAGGGTTAGATTTCCAAATGAAATAGTATATTTAAATAATATGTGGAGAATGCACTGTGAAATAGTTGGAGCTGATGAAACCTTGAGAGGTTTTGAATCATGTGATACATTTAGACAGTTAAATATGAAGATATCTTGTGCTTTTTTTTTCTTTCCTTAAAAGAAACCCCAACTACCAAACTGTTATCAAGCCTATAGAATCTCCCCTGGGATTCAGCCAAAAATCAACTATAAAGGCAGTTCAGTGCAGATGTAACCAGCTGCAGTATCCCCTGATATAATGGGGAAGAATCTGATGTGAACGTGCCACTGAAAGCTTTTTTGGCACTGTGCTTGTTTGTGTAATCCAGAGCTTCAGCACAACGTTTCTTTAATAAAATACTGATTCTACAGGGGCAAGATAACTTCCTTAGCTTGGTTAACACTGGCCTGACGAGAAATTGAAATACATTTTTCCTAATCCTCCTTCATCTCTGCAGAAATCACTTTCTGATTGAGGTCAAACTTTAGCTTTGGCAAATCATGCAGGCTCTCGTTAGGCTCTGATTGCATGCATATGATTGTCCAAAATGCACAGTAGGCAAAGGGTCAAGGATACAAAGGCTGCTGTTGTTTTTCTTCTTTTCCCAAATGCACCCAGCATTGTGGAAAATATTTATCAGTCTTGGTCTGTGTCCCTGAAGCTTCACTCTTGATGCGCCTTTTCAGTGCTCCCCAAGGAACCCTGTTAAATTTAGACCCACTCATCCATGAAGTGGTGTGTGACTGCTATTATTTCTAAAATAAAATGGGTGGCAAGATGACAGTGGCTCAGAAAAGTTAAATCTCTTCATAGTCCAGTATGTTTTTGTTATGGGATACCAGAGCACATGTGAATATCTGATATACATTTAAATGCTGCAAAGAGAGACGCTCTTTAGACACAGGCTCTTATACCTGAGAAGCAGTGTTGACAGTCCCAGAGGGTAATTTGGGACTGAAGCCTGTGCAGATGAGGGTAAGGAAAGAAATTAGGACTCTCTGTTAGTATGTGGATCCACTTGGTTACACGCTCATCAGTGGTTGTGACTCACTAAATATGTGACGAAGCCACAGATGAGGCTGTAAAAGCCGGTAAGGTGTGTTTGGCTTGGCTTGGCCTGCTCCCACGAGCTACTGGGAAGAGAAGGAGCTTCCATATGGGAATAAGCAATAGAGATATTTCTCTGTCTGAGAAATTTAAAACTCTACATCTACAGATGCATGCTATAGAAATTGTTCTCATCAAATACATTAAAAGCAATCCTCTAACTTGGACTGAGAAAAGAGCTACATTTTGACTTGCTTGAATAAATGTAATTGTTACTAGATAATTTTTATCTGGTAGATGAGGTCTGTTCATTTTCTAAATGGCAACTGATCTCTTTTTTACTATATTAACTTTTTTTTCTTTTTTTTTTCTTTTTTTTGAGGCAAGGAAATAATGCCCTGAAGAGCAGTGCTCTTGAGAACTGACAAAATCAGTACAGGTCATGGCTGGCGGATAAAAATGTTTTGACATGTGTCAGTGGAAAAAAAAATAGTTACATCAATATTGCTTTCTTTTGGGAGTTTATTTGAGCATTGTATCAAAAACAGAGACACATTTTTTACTAGCACAAATTTGAGTATTTCACACTAAACAGAAATATTTTCAAAGCACTTTTTTTGGAGTCTATGTTCTCCTTATAGTTCCTGAAAATTGTGTTTTAAAAAGATCGCTCCAAAGAGAAATCTAAACCACAGTTTTTCCATAAAGGAAATAACTATCCCAGTTGGCTATTCTATCACTGATGCCATTTTTCTTTGTCTCCTTTCTTTTCCTTCTTTCTGCTTTCTTTTGCTTTTTTAAAAAAATTAAAAATGGAATTTAATAGGTTTTTGTTTTATCTTAAAAAACTCAAGATACTGGAAACAAAAATAATTATACTTTCCTCATTTAGAAGGACATTTTAATTACTATTTTTTCCCACCTTGTGTGTACAATGGATATGCTCAAACTCTTCAAAGTGATGCAGCTTCTCTGTTCCTTTATGTAAGTTGAAGACTCTAGCAGCAACTCAATGATAGTGTAATCCAAGCAGTGCTGTACTGGTAGCCAAGACATTCTATAATTTCAAGTGAAAATACAACCCTGCAGATTTTCTTCACCATTTCTTCCCACAAAATGATTTTGAGGGAAATTATAGTAGTAAAAAAATACACAGTGTCAGTGAGTTAGTCCCGACATAGCACATGGGAATGCCAGTTATCATACATATGTGGTATAAAGTAACCTTGGTAGCATATGAAACCATATGAGTTCTGCAGTTTGCCATTATTCACTCAGTGTTGCTTTAATATGCAGGCCTCCATCAAATAAATAAATAGATTCTCTTTTTTTAGTTAATTTAAGCTAGTTTTAAAAATAAGATGATATGAATCCCAAGTTTTACTCCCAGAAGGAAAATGTGTGCTGCTTCAACACAGTTCTTTGTAAAAGCCTCACTTTGATTTACAGCTAGGAATCCTCAAGTGCCTTTAACTTTGACAGCTATTGACAGGAGTGGAGAGCACTCGAGGTGTCAGCCTTCTTTAGACTGACAAGAAGGCTTTGAATGGAGCTATAAAGCACAAGCTGCCATAAAGCTGAAGCTAAAGTCTTTAGCTGGCTGCTTTAAAATCTCATAACCTTGGTGGATCAGGCTCTTGAGACTGGGAGGGTTTGTAACACACACTAACTAGAGGGTTACACACTACAGGGCAACATATCCAAGTATGTGGGACCACAGCAGCATTCCCTGAGTCTGGGAATGGTCCCAGTTTATGTGTCAGCTGCCCTTTCATTTGACATATCAGGTCAGGGACCCAAAGTGCACAGCTCAAGTGCACTGAGTTAGAGTGCCTGAGTTAAGAGCCAAGGCTCTGCAGCTGGGTGCTTACTAACATATATCCAGGTTGGACTTACAAAAGCTTAGGATTTGTAATATGCTTACCAGTGATTAACTGAGAACCTTGAAGAAGCTCACACTTAGAAAACAAGACTGTAAATATCTGTGTAGAGAATTTTTAGGTAATTAATATTTTTACATGAAGCAATTTCTTAATAACAGAACACCTTTTTTTCATGGTTCAGATTCAGGAAAACGGTTATGCTCACACTTAGCACTAAGTACAGTGCCACTCCATGGAGAAAGTAAATGGGCTTGAATATGGCATTTGGTGGTCATTAAAGGATTTGTTTTAATCAGAGCCTTTAACTGAATGAGATTATCAAGATGTATTATGTCAGACATTTTTCTCTTGAACAATCTGCAAGGGTTTTCAAACTGTAACAGAGCTGGATGGTGACTATGATTTCCTCTGACATAGTCAGTAGAAAAGTAGGTCTAAAAAGCATCATAAGTATCTGACACAAACAGCTGAACCCATGCTCATATATGCTTGATTCTTCCTTCCCTTTCTATATCATGAGCAAGAGTCTTTAATACTGAAATTGATAAACTGTATGCCATGTTTCTATTTGGTAAACTGGAAAATAAAATAAGTGCCACTGTGTGTGTTGAACTGATGTAAGCAATAATGTGGTTTTTTTTTCTCAGAATATTTGTTTTTAAAATTATTTTCTTAATTCACACATATGTAAATTCAAATTGTCAGTCACATTGGCTGTGATTCATTTTTACAGGCCTACCCTTTGAAATAAATCTGAATATTTGGTCCTTGAAGTAATTTGTTTATTT
The DNA here is from genome assembly GCA_013400315.1 of Bombycilla garrulus. Classification (NCBI taxonomy): domain Eukaryota; kingdom Metazoa; phylum Chordata; class Aves; order Passeriformes; family Bombycillidae; genus Bombycilla; species Bombycilla garrulus. The sequence goes on along the minus strand of VXBU01016443.1, from coordinate 278,001 downwards.
CCACTGGAGGTTATATTACAATTTATGAGATTAGTTCTACTCAAATGGGATTTTGCACCTTCTTTTGGGAGAGTAAAAAACTCAATTTCAGAGAAATCTTAGTAATTCAAATCAAACATCCATTGCTTAGTATACATTACTTTTATACTCTCTTGAGTCACCTGAAGCAATCCTGGACTAAAGAAGTCAAATTCCTGAAATTTGCCATCAGTTGGCTTCTCTTGGGGAAACATTTGTAGAATTGTCTGAATTGTATCAATGTCACATCTTGGTTTTGTGAAGACATTACCTAAAATAGGAGGGCAGAGAGATGTTTTCCACCTGCATATTCTAGAATATAGGCCCACAAACAGGAGGGCAGCCTCAGCTTTTCTGTGTATGACTGCATTGTTGTACTTCTGATGCTGTATTCATTTGGCTATACGCTATGGATCGAATTATCTGTAACAACAAGGTGGAACAAGAGTAAATATGTTCCTGAGCATTTTGTTGTTCTGCTGCTTCTGAGAGTGGTCTCTCACATTCCATTTCTCTATGCTTTGGTGACAAGTTTGAAAAAAGTAGCTTTCTGTCTGGATATTTTTCCTTGGCTGATCTTCCATTGTGATCCTTGAGTACAGACTTGTTTTAGACCTGTGCTAGGTATCTTCTCTTCTCCTTAATGTAAGGATTAAGCTGTTCAACTGAAATTAGACTTATGGCACTATTCATGGTAAATTCACCTTCCTTAAAGAAGGTTAATAAAAGATGTATTTGCTTTCTGTGATGGAAATCTTTCCCTCTGTGTGCATATCTTAATTTCTGTGTTATATATATGAGTGTGGCTTTGTTGAAACACTGCCACAGTTCTGTTGCTGTGAGTTACTCCATGTCCGATTAGATACAACTTTCCTTTGTTTCAGGCTTAACATATAATGTAAATGCAGTCTGTACCTACATCATAATGAAGGTCTTGAACAACTGATCTATTCTCATATGGATAATGCATTTAAAAGCTGATGAAAACAGTTGGAGAGAGCAGAGGAAATAGGAAAAAAAATTCAACTTCTGCTTTATATAGTAGTTTAACTTGAAAAATTGTTAAATAGCTGTCCTAAGGAGCAATAGTCAAATGCAACAAGCCAGTTCTATTGAATTAACTTCTACTGTTCATTTGTTCAAAGTCAACAAAGCAAACAAAATCTGTTTCGTGCATAATTAGAGAATCATCAGTAGTTTTGGTACTACAAATATTTCAAGTTCTGAAAAATATAAATTGTGTTGCTTAAAATATCATTATTTTCCAACAATATTAACAGGCAATGCAGACTTCTAAGTTTGGTGAGCTGATTCTGCTGAAGTCACTTCCACAAGATCCAAGGACAGAGATGCTGAGCTAAGGATTGCATTTTTACAGGAGGAAATTGTAAGGACTTGGTTTCTTTGTCTCAAAATTAATTTATTCTCTATGCCAACCAGCAGCATGACTGTTTCTTCTTCAGACCAGACTACATTTGGGATATGCCATTATTCTCTTGCTGGTTGGCCTTTTTTTTTTTTTCCAGTTTTTCTTTCTATTTGTTTGAGCGGGTATCTGTCTCCCAGAAGAGGCATTCTTCACAACATGAATTGCTGCTTTTTAGGTGAAATATGAAGGCTTGTTTCTGTGCACCCCAGATGCCACATATTTTTAGTGTGCAATATCCATACTTGCCTGTGTGCATGCATACTTGTCAGTCTGTACAGACACACAAGCACACACACATGTATACTCTGCAACCTGAGTATCCTGGTTTGAGATTCAGTCCCACCTACTGTTTGGGGATTTTTTTCTGTTTTACTTTCTTGGCAGAGACACAGCATTCAGCTCTTCAATGTCAGAAGCAGAGTTCAGACTGGAAGAAAGGAAACTTTCTGTCAGAATATACAGGAAATGTATTACCTATAGTCATCTAGAAATCAGGTAGCTGCCATACCTACATACAGACTAACCCTCACCTCTGTGGAGATCCTCTGACCCTTTCTGTGGCAGTCCTAAAAATAGTTCCCCAGGATTTTTTTCAAGCTATGTGTTGGAGAAACCTCAGGCTTGATTTAAAGTGTGAGTTTGAAAATTTTGAGCAGCGAGCACAGTGTGACAGAAAAATTATGTCCCAAATATGAAGGTATCCAGATTTCTTCAGCAGGCAGCAGACCACCTGTGTGGCAGACTTGAGATTCCTCTAGAGCCACTAGTTGAATTTTCTGTGAATGAGCCAGGGGGAAAACACTGAAAGGGCATTTTCTCTAACTGCACATTAGGGTCTTCTGGTCACTGCCCAAAGTGGAGGAATGATGCCTAGCAAACAACATTAACTGCATATGCTGGTGATGCTCAAGAAAATGCTATTTAGCAGCAGTTTGCCACCAGGAATGCTACTCTGAATAGTTATGAATTCATGCATGATTAACACTTCATTATATTCTTCCAGCACTTGTAATGTACTTCAACCAGATCTCTAAAATGGCAAGTGATGTTTTTTTCCACTTCTCTGTTTGTGTTTTTCTATTTGTGATCCAAATGCATTATTGGCAAGTGCAAAAGGTGTTTAAAAAGGCAAACCAAAACAGTAGGCTGTCACCTCCAAGCACCTGGTGTACTTGTGGAGTTTGAAATACATTTTGAGCTTTGGTATTAAGGGAAATGAAAGCACAACTTTTTACATATGTTAAATATTCCCCCAGACTCTAAAATATATTTTACAATCCATGCCAACTTACCTCCAGGCAAAGGGTTCCACAGGCCTTTGGAACTTGTCTAATTTTGATAAAAACCTGTGGAAAGTGTGTGGATATTACAATAATATCTTGACCATCACAATATAAATTATGTTAGGATGAAACCTCTGTAATAATTTGTAATGATACTAATCTACAAAAGAAAGACAATTTAATGTCTACATCTGAATTACAAACTATATGCAAAAGCCAATAAAATTGGGTTATATTATTAAAAAGAAAAAAGTATGCAGTACACTAGATTTCATCTTATTTGATATTTACAAATCACATACCTTCAGATAATTGTGGTTATAAACATGTGAACAATCCAATTAAAATAGGAACTAAGTAGGAAAATAAGTCTTTTCCCTGAACCAAAATTAATATTTTTTGGGTTCAAAAACACTTTGAACCACACAATCTGTTTCCTCAATTCTTTGACTTGGCTTTCCTGATCCCAGGCATTCACTCTTCCACTGTCTTTCAGAAGTGCACTGACTTCCCCCTCCTTTGTATGATATCTAATGCCTTTTCCTCAGTTTCCTATGCACTGAAAACTTCTGCAGGTTTTTCCAGATGACTGGAAAATTTCTACAGTTCTCCTCTCCTTTCCCATTTCAGTGGCTCCCTTGCCTCCGGAGGACCTCATAGCTGATGGATCCATTGGGATAACTACTGAAAGCAGTAGTCCTCCTTCACCTCCCTCACCCCTACAGCTAATGGGCGCTTTGCATTCTCTGATCAACCACACACTACAATGCCCTGTTGTGTTGGTTTTAACTGGGCTAGAGCGGATCAGAGACAATGTGTGATGAATTGACTGCAGCCCCCATTCACGATTTCCCCTCCTCTGCTAGGGGGCAGGAGGTAGAGAAAAATTTGAAGTAAAATTAAGCCTGGGGATAAAGGAGGAGTGGTTGGAAGGTGTTTTTAAGATTTGGTTTTATTTGTCATTATCCTACTCTGATCTGATTGTAACAAATGCGAAGAATTTCCTCAAGCTGAGTATGTTTTGCCCTTGATGGTAATTTCTGTGTGATCTCTCCCTATCCTTGTCTCATCCCACAAGCCTTTCATTGTATTTTCTCTTCCCTGTCCAGCTGAGGTGATAGAGCAGCTTTGGTGGGCAGCCAGGGCCAGCACACCACAGTACTTTTAGTGATGCATGAGGAATTTGAGACAAGGATAGTAATTGGAAGAGCTAGGGGGTAAGAGTCAAATTAGTTCAAGAATATCGTAGTAACACTTCTCTGGTATCTCCAAAGTAAATCTTTCTCATGTGGGGGATACAAAACTGAGCTGTGCAGTTACTTATATTATTGCTGGAGAACATAAGGTTCCCAATCAGATGTGGCACAAGAAGAACAGCAAGATACTTGTAACATAAACAAAGTCCTTCTCCAATGCAACACTCTTCATAGGATTCTATGGTTTCTGTCTCCTATCAGCGTATATTTGACTATCATCTAGTCACAGCCTTTTAAAATGTACTGAAGAGGATTTTAGATGAGTTTCTTTGGTTTTTTTGAGTACATCTGTTATTGATGGAGTTAAATCAGGACAGAGTGAAGATGAAACCATGATCCTATGTACAATATACAGGGTCTCTCTGTCTGCGCATATATATGCACAACAGTGCTGTGGCAGTTCTCAAAAATTAAGTTTTACTGGTAAGCCTTGAGTAATGTATCCATGTATCCTACGGACCACAGCTGAGGTTCTCACCCAAAAGCTCCTGCCTCGGTATAGGAGGTGATATAAAGCTGACTCTGTTTCCTGTGGCGACTATTTTCTAGGCCAGTTCCCCAGTTTAAGTTAGGAGACCACGGGTAAACAGTGGCATAGTGTATTTGGCAGAGATCTGGTGTTAGGGGTGAAATAGGAATTCACCTGGTGCCCCCTTCAAATCTTCCTCCAGCCACCTTCCATTTCCACAGCCTTGAGTGTTGGGCTCCTCCAGTGCTTGAGCCTTGGGGCATTTTCAAGGTTCCACATCCACGGGTACATCCACATACATTGGGCTGTGTTTTGCTGCTGGTTAGAGTTGCAGCCTTGACTGCATAGAAAATAAGAGGATGTATACAGTTGCAAATACACCACTAAGCTCTATTTACGTGTCTTCTGATTAGAAAGGGAACAACTCATAATCTTTAATTAATGTTTTCTCATATGACTTCTGTGAGATAGGGAAGTAAGAACTAGGAAGAGAGAGATGAATTAATATTAGCCATCTAGAAGTTAGCTATCTAGTCTAAACCATCCATCTGTGCTCACTATTTAGGCAGGACAAAGAAAGAAATACATGGAGTAACTCTGAAGACAAATGGAATAAATGAAGATAAGATGAATTGCCATTGGTTAAATCTGTAGGAAGCCTGGTTTTCTATTGTGGCATCTACTTTTTAGATGGCTGGAACAAGAGGAATTCTTTACAAACAGTTTAGTAAGATACCTCAGGAAGCATATGAAATTAGGCTAAGCTTCCCGACACAAAGACTAGTCTTATCTCTGTCTTATCTATATTCACATAGCCCTGCTTGGGCCATTTTAAGGGCTACCCTGTGCTAGTGATGCAGCACAAAGCAGCTGCATGAAAGCACTCTCTGGCATCAATATCTACCTCAGATTTTGAGTGTAGAAATTATACACATACAAACACTGATGCACATATACTTTGGAGGCACAAAAGGAAAAGGGTTTTAACTCTTTGCAGTTTCAAAGAAGTGATGAATCGACAGAAAAGATACTAAGGGAGCAGAGAAGACTGAAAAGCCCTAACCCTCTCTGCTAAATGTGATTGGTGGATGTTTAAACTATGAATAACTCATTCTGAATTGTTAATCTATTCAGGCTTTGCTCTGGTGCCCTGCTCTCTGTAACTACAGCATGCAGGACTAATATCCTCACTAAGTCTTATGCATTTGGCAATATGCTCTTGCCCAATTTTTACTGCCCCCCTAAGGAAATAAGAGCACTGTGTATTCTAGGAAAAAACACACTTTTAAAATATTCATATTTCCATGGTCGTGTGTGTGTCTGTTGTGTAAGTTTTCCTTGGTGGCAGTGAACAAAGTGCTCTTCTGTGGAGCAGGCTCTCCTGTCTCCTCTAGCAGACTCAGTGTCTGTACAGGGAATTCCTGTTCCTGGCCCAAACCCACAGGCCCTCGGCAGTGGAGGACAAGGTCGGCCATCTCACACTCTCTCTTTCTCCTGGCCTGATAGTTGATCTCCGTGCTGGAGAAATGGGCTCTGAAGGAGAAGGAGAGGGGGGCTGAGGTGAAGGAAAGAGAGAGCACATGTATGTACTTCTAACTTGTCCTAGGAACTTTGGCAAACATTTCCTCCCTAAAGAAAGTTTTTGTTCAACTTTTGCAAAAGTCCTGATAGTCTCTGATTTACTTGGCTCTTCATTTAGATGAATTTGTGATACCTGGCTGTGTTATTTTACCAGCACTGTGACATGCATCATCCAAGCCTCATTTCACACCTCCCATCTTCCATTCTGTCTGTGAGGGGTTCTTTTTTCCCCTTGTTGTAGCAGTGACTGAGCAACAGCATCCACTGCTAGGCAAAAATCTGCCTACAGAGAGCTTCCTCTGTTTAGACTTCAATCAGAGGACGCATGAAGCATATTTTGTGGCTACTTATGGTCAGGGCGGTATGCATAGTTTTTTATAAGCTGCACACTGTCAAGACAGGTAATTGTGTAACCTTAGCTGCACTCTTTTTTTTCCCCCTTCCCCTAAGGCTGGAGTGGCACCTTGCATTCCAGCTGGTGCCGAGAGCCTGGCTAGCTGTGCTGTTCTACAATCAGCTGCAGTCTGGCTCATGTTCTGTCCTTCACTGAGGAGGATGGTATCAACCCTTTAAGGCTCTCCCCTGGTGCATGTTTCTGGCTGACTGCTCTCCCTTTCATGCACAGTACAGGAAACTACAGGGCACAGTGTATGAGGCACCTTTTTCATCCTCTGCAGCTATGCTTTCCATTGAGAGAAAGGGTAATTATCCTATTTCTGTTTCAGTGTCAGGTACCACACGGTTTATGCATTTGTCTCTTCGAAAACATGTTTTGCTTTGATGTTTGCTTTTCTAATGGGGCTAGTTTGCATAATACCTTCTGCTGCAAAAGAATGCTGAATCTACAGATGAGCTATCACTTCTCAAAATACTGATTGCTATCAGCTGGCTTGCCGAAGGCCTTGGCTGTGGCTCAGCATGCGTGTGTCTGTGCGTGTGTGCACAGTCGGGGGAGGGAGGGAGAAGGTTAATTTCCTTTCTTTGACCAGTTTTGACATAATGCCTGAAATGAAAGACATGGATCCATCAGAACACTTACACTTTACGTGCTTTCCCAGAGGAGCATAGCAAGCTCTCTACGTGTAAGGGTGTGGTTATACGTGGGTAAGGAGTGAGATGACAGGGAAAAGGGAAATGCTGTATTTGTGATACTGGTTTCTACAGTATTCTGTCACAGTCTTTTTAGCTGAATTTTGTACCTGTGGATTTTCCCCAGTGTTGATCTTTAGCAGTGAGGATGTCTAGAGTCACATACATAAAACCTACAGATGCAAAAATCAGGTCAGGGGACATGAAGCAGAGTAGTTGTAGGGAGAGTTATGGGATATACATGCATACATATATAAATATATATACACATACAGATACATGCCTATGTGTGAGTGAGTATGTGTGTGATATTTGCAATGTGCTTCTTCCTTCCCCCAAATGATAAATTATTACTCACCCATGCAGACCTCTTTCCTATCTAAAATTCTCTATCTGTTGCCTACTGGCCTGACCTTATTGCTTTTCTGTGCCTAGTCCTGATGCCTGATTAGCATAGCAAGCAATAGGGATGTGGGAAGGGAAAGAACTCCTCATTTCCTTCTCTGGACAAAGAACCTGAACCAGAGATCAGCTTGTTGCTTGCTACACTAAAGCTCTAGGATATTTTTTTCATAAAATTCAGGGACTGTCCTTCCTAGAGCATTGCACACTCCTCTGCCTTCAGGATTCATGCAAAACCCTTAAGGATTCAGAGCCTTATTTCAGTAAATATTCTTGCATTCCAATGCCATCTGAATATATCTGTTTCCATCCCCCAGAAATGGGGTCCAAGTTTTAGAGAAGAAACTTTCTCACAAGATTTTTGCAAATCCTTGGCTTTAGTGAGACAATTGTAAATACCATAAGAATGATAATTAAGAAAAATTTATGCTGACATAATGCCTTCCATCTGTAGATCTGAAAAAGCTTTATGAACATTAATAAATTAGTCCCCTTACTACCCTGTGAGACCAGGATATTATTGTCCTTGCTTTGCAGGGGGGGTAATGAGGGGACTGTTAGGAGTCTAAGGGCCTGGTCTAGCACTCACTGGAGCCTATGGGAAAATTCCCAGTGACTTTACTGGGATCTGGATTGGCCTTTTAGTTACTTACTCAAGGCCACACAGCGAGTGAGCGATAGCTTTGGGAACGGGACCCAGAGCCACAGGACTGCTTTGTTCCTTTCCAACCCCCAACTTTCTTCAGCTCTTTCATTACTTTTCTGTCTGGATGAGGTGCCTGAAGTTGAAAGCATAAGGCAACAATATAGAAGGTTCATTTATAGCATTTCAAACCTCAGGAGAAAGCTTGGCTCTGGTCTGGTCTGAGGGAGGAGTTTTAGAAAGACACAAGTTTTAAAGAGGTATCTAAGTACTCAGTTCCCACTTTTATGGGCAGGAGAGACCTAATAACCTTTAAAAATCAATCTGTAAATAACAACTTTGCTCTGACCAGGTAAACTATCCCTTGTGTGAGCTCCTGGAGAAACTTAGGATAACTGAAACCTAGCTAAACCAAACCTTGCAAACAGGTCAGCTCCCCAAAGTGCGTTCCCACCCTCTGGAAACCTCTCCCCACCCAGGTATGCCCACAGATCAAAGCCACAGCTGCTGCTACCAGGAGACACCTGCCTTACCTAGATACAGCAGCCCACTAGCTCCCCCACCCCAGGGTGGCCCTGGCAGTTTTCCCCCAGGCTCATACCCTCCTTTCCTGGTCTGCCTGCTGGCCTTATTACCTTTCAGACTGACTTCTCCTACCCCCTTTTTAATCTTTTTGCAGCTGGGTTGTTTTCCACCTGCTCCCTGGCTTAACCCTTTCCTTGCCATTACGGGAAAATTGTAAATGCAGATGCATGTAGATCTGTGCGCAGGAAATGCAGATGTACAGGAGCTGAAGTCAGCGCCAAGCAATGTGATGCGACCTTCCTAAGCACCCTGGTGACAGTGATAATAGCAAGTGAGATTCCTGATTTGTCAGGAACAACTTAGTTTTTTATTTTTTACTTGTTGGGGACAGTTTGATGTTCTGAGCTCACCAGGAGGGATCCTGCAAGACAGGGGGTGGGCTGATCCTCCTGGGGCCGATACTTGCACAGCAACCCAAGGCTGGCATCAACCCAGACCCACTCCAGAGCAGGGCCCATCAGGAACTGACATTCTGGTCTGCACTTTCTTGATCAGCCAGCACAAATCCAGGTAGGGCTGTGGGAAATCTATCCTGTCTTTAGCAGAATCTTGTAAAGTTAGAGACTTTCCTACAACACTTTTGAATTGAGACTGTGAAAGAACTTTTGAGCCATTTCCATGTTGAAAGTTTATATAAATTATTATTTTTTAATGAATTAAACCAAAAGAGAATAGCTTAAGTTTTGATTTGAGACCGTGAACTAAAGACAGAGGTAATGGAATAACCCTGGAGACTCCTTATAATTGAATTCAGTAACAGTCTGTGTAGCTGTTTTTGAAGGATTGTAACAAAATCGCACTACCCATAGGGCGAGTACTTACACAGACTCCACAGTAGTCCCTTTCTGAAGCACTTCATACAAGGGAAAGTTGTTTAAGAGGGAGCTATGTTGCTCAGCAACACTATGTATTTAATTTTTTTCTTTTTTTTTTAACGTTTCATAGCTCATGGGATTCTAGGCACTACAGCTAATTTATATGAAGGCTCCACTGTAGTTTTCTGAAGTTTATTTAACTGCATGAAAACGTTTCCAAATAAATTATGTAATCTACAAGATATGTATGTTATTTGTGTGCTGCTTTGCTGGTATTTCTACTAAAGCACCATTTGACAGGGCTTGAAGCTGAACTGGGATCTCATCTGTTCATTCACTGATTGAAATTATTATTTGGGTAGTTTCCCCCAGATGCCCACTAAGAGATAGGGAGAATCCTTTTGCAATTCAACCCACTATTTATCTTTATATGTTTTATACAACTAAAAAACTGGTTGAAAAACATGCAGGAAGGAAGCTCTTTGAGGCTCTATGAGAAGATTACAGTTACAAGTATTCAACCTGATTCCAAAGACACAGTTCCCCCCCATTTAAATAAATACGATAGGCCAATCCCTAATAATTTCCCACTCTCACATGCTCTGTTTATGGAATCACAAGAATTATTTGGAAGTTTATGTGCCTATGTTCACTCTGCTAAATGCTGTTTCTTGAGAGTGACCACTAAGGCGTACAATTAAAGCCTGAAAAAGGTTTGTGGCTATATATTGGTAAGGCAAGTTTTTCTTCACCTAGCTCCCCCTGCTCCTGGAAAGCTTCCACACCTTCTGGCCTCATTACCCATGTTCCTAGTTTCCTCATTACTTGTTCTCATCAACTGCTGGGCAAATCCTGCAAAACAGTATTCATAACATGTGTTCAAAGACAGCCCACACTAACTGACATGCCTCTTTAATGCACTTTCTGTGAACAGGGGGACAAGCAAATATTTGTTCACATAAATAAGGCTGAAAGAGAATCTTCAATGGGTAACCACTGATGTCCATAATTGCAGAAGGGTTGGGGCTTGGGGGGGAAAGGTGTGGAAGATGGGTTGTTATCGTCATTTTGGGAGCACTTTGTGGGTTTGACAGTTAGGAAGTAAGTTATGTGATAACTCCTTGTTTTGTGATAGCTTCTGATCATCATGCTGCTCAGTCAAATCCCCAAATCCTCCCTTCAAGAAAAATCTCATTTCAGAGAGAAGCGTGAGCATGATCTGTTGGTGCAGCTCGACAGCAATAAACTATCTGATACATAATCAAGACTAACAAATGGTTCTGTACCAGCCCAGGTCTTTCCAAGAGTAAGAGTTGAGGCTTGATGAGACACTGCTGAAGACAGAAAATATATCCATTTTTGTTCCCATCACTTAGAGGACTCCCAGAATTAGGTCAGCTGGAAGCTGCCAGGTACTACAGCCAAGGGATCTCATAGCCTTCATCAGGGCCTTTGGCTAGTAATAAACTAAAGGAAGTTGTGACAGTGGCAGAGAGGACAATTTGGTTGGAGACAGCCATTGCAATGTGAGGAGAGCTGAAAAATGTGTTGTTTTCCACAGAGCTTAGGGTATGGTTAACATTTATAAAAAATGAGTGTTTGCTGCTTGAAAAATGAGAAAGGTTATCCTTAGTAACTGTGTATTTGCATTTCAAAGTGGTAATTATAGGTATGTGTACACACAATTAAATAGGCTGCACAGAGCAAAAATAAACAAATAATCAGTGCTATTAGGCAAGGCTTAATGAACTTTTTTGTTATAACATAAATTAATATGTGTTCTTTGAAAGAACAACAAAATGAAGTATTTCTGTTTGAGATTCTCAAGGATCATACAAACAACAAATGAGCTAAAAAAAACCAAAGGTGTAAAACCCTTTCACACCAACGTGTACTTTTAAGCACCCAGAAATTGGACCTGGCCAGCTACCTCTCTGCAAGCTTTTTCATTCCCTTTGGTAATACATTCAGCAAGTTCCTCTGAACTCTAGGCAATCAGACACATAGATGGCATACCTAAGGCTTGCTCCAGCAGGCTCCATTGACGTTTGCACTGTTGGAAGCCATTCTAACACAGCTTTTTATGAATATGTAACATGCAAACTGGATCTTGCCCAAGACCCACTTCAGTTTTAATGACTGTGCTCCTGTTTGCACACACTGGCTGCAAACTGTTTATCTGTAGGTGAGCTAAACAGATCCAGGAAATGTTAGCCATTTTGACTTTGGGGTTTGGTGACAGGAATTGAACGCCAGCTGCTCTTTCTTGCAAACATTCCTCACATTTCTGACACACAGTAGGGTGGATGCATGTTGTGTAACAGCGTTTTAACCTTAGCATTTAACTGGTCAAGTGACAAAATGCTGAAAGAAAACTAGTGTGTTCAAATGACATTGGCCAATACTTATCTCACATACCAAATAACCACTCTATTTACTGTGGCTAGTCCTGAAAAAAATCTCTTCTTGGAAAAAAAAGGGCTTTGTAAAATCCTGTCTTCACTGTGTTATACTGCCTGAGGATAGCAGCAACAGCAGAGTGACCTGCTCCAGCCACATGCCTTAAAGGATTGTCTCAAGAAAATTAGAGTGTAGCTGAGTCTCTGTGTCCATTCAGCCTAAGTAAAGACTTCTGTGCAGAATGTGCTCTCTCAGTTATCTCTGTACTGATTTTAGTTACAACCTAGTAAGTGGACAATTTCACCTTCTCTCATAAAATAATTTTTCACGGCAATTCTCTGCTCCTTCATTTTTTTTCTGATTTCCCCATGGCTTGGGCTGGGGTTCGATGTTCAGTTCAAATATGTTCCAAGCTTGTTTGCTAAACCTCATCATCCTCTTGCATTCTCAGCATGCTATTGTACTGCCTAATCCTTGGTGGTAATCTGCCTTTTCAGATCAGTGCTTTCCTGGTATTATCAGAGAGATCAAAAAGAGTTTTCAGCTGGCTGAAGGCATCACTTAACACAGTAGGGATATCTGGACCTGCATCTACCTATGTTTCTGCAGTTTAAAAATCTGAAAATGCTTTTGAAACAAACCAATAAAAATGAATCAGAGTTGTAGCTGAGTTCTTAGTGAATGCAAAGCAAAACAGAAGATGTAGAAAGTAATTACACTGTTATTATATCACCTTCTAGGCAGCACTGTATTCAAGTCTAATAATTAGTATTTCCATTTCCACTTCCAGATCCATGTAGAATCTCAATTCACCAGACAGCTTAATTAGAAAGGTATGATTTTTCTGTTGGAAAAGAAAAGAAAAGAAAAGAAAAGAAAAGAAAAGAAAAGAAAAGAAAAGAAAAGAAAAGAAAAGAAAAGAAAAGAAAAGAAAAGAAAAGAAAAGAAAAGAAAAGTGTGTTGTCAGTCCTGATCAAAATATTACTTGCTCCCATAACACTTAATATATTTATATATGCCAAAAATATCTTCCTATAAACTCTTTGATTTTTATTCTCCTTTGTGAAAAAAACCCCAAACCAACAAACCAACCAAACATCATACAGTTTTTACAAAGCTTACAGCTTTTTCTTCTCTTAAAAGGCAGTTTCTTGAAAAAAAAATCCAGAACTTTTTTGACCAGTCCTGTCTGTTGTTTTCTTTGTTTTGATGTTCTTATCATCTCTATTCTTAACCTAGCCCTCAACAGATAAACCATTATAAACTGATAGAAGCTGCTCACTAGGATAGAAATCAAGTGGTTTAACCACCTGTGGGAATTTAGAAATGTTGCATGGGTTTTGTCATACAGGATACCTTCCAAAATGATGTTTCCTATCCCTAAACTGAAGGCTGGCTGTGCAGGTGCTCTGATTTTGCATACAATTATGCTAAATGGTATCAACCCCTCTACCAGATAAAGGCTGCAGCTCCATTGAGCAGGGAATGAATAAACGTCTATGAGCATGTGAAGGCATAACTGACTTGAACCACAAGTAGGTCCTGTAGAAGTCAGCTGCAGCTTCTGTCATGTCAGGGAGGCAAGGGGGAGGCAAAGCAGTGGATGCATCTGAGACCAGCCATGCTGATGTCCCTGATGCCCATTAGCACACTTGACCTGACTGGAGCAATAGTGAGCAGGGAAATGCCTGTGAAAGCGCTGCCAGATCACCCCTGCTGCTGTTCCTAGAGCTGCCCTTCCCTTTGGCACTCTGAGCGAGCTGTGTCATCTCTGCTTTGCACTCACAGGCCGTCTAATGGGCTTGGCAGGTTGCTCAGGCTGTTGAGAAGTGTTGCCATGACTAATGTAGGAGGACAGCCTTCCCTTAAAGCTTTTGTACTCCAGAATTCCTAATAAAGTGGTGCTGTATAAAAATGGGACAAAATAGGAGATAAAAACTGTTCACTAAATCTTCCCAGACTGAAACAAGTTTGGCACCATCAGCTTATGCTGTGGCCCAAGTCCTACAATTGGATGAGTGGAGCAGAAGTTCAGCCTAGTCTAAAAGAAAAAAGATTTATGCTTATATTGCTCAGAGAATCTAGATAAGGAAGGGTGAGCAAAATATAGCCTAGGTCTGATATTAGACCCTGATTATCACTAAGACCACCACAATGCCCCCATTCCTGACAGCTGCTCTGGAAGGACCTAGTGAACAAAAGCCAACAAAACTGACATAAAATTAGGGGATATATGCAAGATGTGGCCTGTCCCTTAGTGAGGTCCCATTGTTTTCAGGCATCCACAGGATGATATACTTTGCAGTCAGCACTTGCTGCTCCTTGTGGTGTGGTACAACCTGTTTGTGAGTTGCATGTATATTCTTGTACAAAGTCTGTGAACGTGCATTGAACTCCTCTGCCTTTTCATCTCCTGTGCAGGGTACTTGCAATGTTCTTATTTTCTAATCAATTGCACTTGTTGCTTGGGGGCCTTTGCCTTCATGTTGCTATGCTGTACTTGCTGTCACGTCTATTTCTAGACACCTGTCATTATTGCACTTGGTAGAAGACACATTTCAGAGGTCTTTTTCCTTCCGTCCCCTTCTAAAAGGCTGTTGTGTTGAGTGAGAATTAACTTTTCTAGCATTTCTTCTTCCTCCAATAATAGATCTCTAGAATGCTGCAAAATATATAAATTCTTTCCAATGTCTCTTTCTGATGTAACATGTTCAGTTTGAAAACAGGACAAACCAAAAAGAAATCCTCCCATAATGGCAATATCACAGCAACACAGAAAAAAAAAAAAGGAATCAGTCCCTATTGTTGAGATTTTTAGACTAAGAGAAAGAGATTTCCTTGCCTGAATAAGCTAATTATGAGATCTGTTTCAAAGTAAAGTATCTCTAGCAAAACATTTTGCCCATGACTCTGTAGACAAATGTGTAAAAGTCTATTTCTTCCTCATCAGAGCCAGCTTGAATTTTTTTTTAACATGTGAGGAGTTAGACATCACTGTTCTGGACAAAGATGTGAAAATGATAGTTAAGGCAATTAAGTCAGTCTTTCCTTCAAGCATTGTACTTGCTGTGTTAAATGAATTTCTTTATGTTAATAAGCTATTTTTTGTGGCAATAGAATTACATCACAATTAGAAGATATAGCTACCAAAGTATTTCCTCAGTATGTCTGAGATGAGCAAAACTATTATTTGTTTTGGCCATTGGCCAGTTCTAAACTTTATTCTCAGCTCTTTGATAGGCCTGCCCATCCACAATTCTAGGATCCTTACAAAGAGGTTGCAAAGGAACACTTATTTCTGTAGTATGTAGAACAAAAGGGGACAGAAATACAGAGTAGGAGGAGGAATATGTGGTTTTATGTGGAAGTGGGGAATAATTTGGGTGAAAAGTGGACACTCTTCTAAGTTGTTTCTACTGCCTGAGTAGTTATAAATGAGAAATTTGGACTGAACTCCTCTTACATGTTGTATTTCAGCAATATTTTATATATACTCCAAAGGTAAACCAAAATTGATATTGAATGCAACCAGGCAGCAAATAGCAAAAGTTATGTTCAAAAGTCTTCTACAACCAAGTCAAACTCTTCCTTAAATTATCTTGCATCTTTTCATTACATTCCTGAAGCAAAACTATATGGTTGGTGGTTCTATTATTCCCTTAAAATATTTGCAGCATATCCCTTTTGGCATTGTGTAATATGAACATGAGACGTACATGAATATGAAATCCTGTCCTTGAAATTTTTGTTTGCTACAGAATCCTTCTCCAGGGTAGTGACAAGTTACTAGAAAAGGCACTGATGAATCTCAGCTTAAATCCTCTATGCCAATGAAAACTGATTTTGTACAAAGAACAAATTAGCCATTAGAGAGAGCACCAGAGAGTGCTCCTGTGGTGCAGTTCACCTAACACACTTAACACTCACCTGAGAGTTAAGAAACAAAAGTCCAAGACCTTATTCTCAAGCAGATAGAACAGAAATAAGTTTTCCCACACCCTGGTAGGTCAACTAACCAAAAGGGCAACCGGGGACAGAGTTTCCACAGTTGTTCCCAGTTATTTGTTTGTCTCTCCCCACTCTCTGCCAACCCCACCCTTATATTTTGACCAAAAAATGATCATCACCCTGAGAAACTTTTCCTAAAACAAATCTAGTGAAAACTCACACAAATAGATTTGGTTTCAAGGAATTTGTGTTGTTTTTTTTTAAAGAAAAAAAATCCCAAACCAAACAAATCCCCAAACATTGAATTGGAAGATATCCAACAGGCTCTGCTTCAGTACTGTGTGAGTGGACTATTTCCTATGACATTAGAAAAGTAGTCTGCGTACCTGTCATACACTCATGATTTCTGTTTAACCAAGTTTCGGTGTTCTTGTATGCCTGGAGATACACTTGGACTCACCAAACTGCCGCAGATTCTATTGTACAATGAAGCAGAATTCTGCCCTCATTTGCTTCTGTAGCACTGCTCTAAATAGTATATTTGCCTTTTATTTTAGAAAGCTGAGGGAGAAAGAGAACCTGACAAAATGACCACAAAGTTTTCAAAGACTGATGTACTTTCAAGGAGATTACATAGGTGTAAAAACCAAATCAGTAATGTGTTTGTAAACTATTTCAGTATTCTCATTGTGCTCCCAGAACAAGATATTTTAACATTAATGGAGATGGTGGCCTTTGAGGAATGAAATTTTCTAAAAAATACTGTTGAATTTCTAAGCTATAAACTCAAAATAGATAAAGAGGCTTTGGAAAATGAAGTGAACAAAAGGAGCTCTTTTAATGATGTTGGTACGATCACTGTTAAATTATACCTTTGGCGTTATTAAGGCATGTTAACAGACTCTGACAGAGTCATGAAACAGGCCATTTTCCACCTTTTGTGGTGCCAAGGAATAGAAGCCTGCTTCCCTCAAAACCTGAGGAAAAAGTCAGATGAATGCCCATGAGGAGGAAGTGCTGGAAACTGTCATGTTTTGGGAGCCATGCAAGGTCCCACATGATGTTCCCACAACTCTGCAGGATGGTCTTGGCCAACCACCACCTCTGGAGAAGCTGTTGAATTTAAATGTTAAGACACACTCTCCCTGCCTGTGTACGGGTATTACTACAGTCCTGGGAATCAGAATTGAGTTAAGGGATTTCTGGTAGTCTTAGAGGAGAAAGGAAGAGAAGGTGTCCCACTGTCTCCCATGCATCCCTACCAGACGTGTGCTGCTCCCAGTTAGAAGTGATTTCAGTGCATGACTCATGAGGTGCCGTTTCATTCTGCACTTGGTGCAAGGTTCCCTGAGCCTGCCAGATTTCCCTGTGACCAAAGTGCAAGTGTAATTCCCACCTAATTTTTTCCCCAATCAGAAGTTTTAATTGGGTGTCAGCAGTTCCACCCATTTGTGAATATCAGAGCAAATCTCTTGACATTCAGTCATTGTTAACTTTTAAACTAAATATAGAAAATTTCATTTTTCTCACTTTTTGTAGGCGAGATTCAGCTTTACATCCAGTCTATGCAAGAAAAATAAGTGAAACTTGTTAATAGAATATGGCAATACTACTAAGCTTGTTATATGACTCCAGTAATGGTGATTATATGAGAGGACAGAATGAATATTGTCCTGTTAAAGAAGTCTTTGCATAAAATTAAAAAAAAAAACCCATGTAAATTTGTTATTCAACTATTTCAATTAATTTCAAGCTCAGTGATCAAACAAAACATCAAACAGGGGCAAAAAATCTGGCCCTAAATATATATTTGTTAAAGATGAGTGACCAGTGTTCAAACATGCATATCTAACTTTGAAGCTAGTAGTTGGTTTCTAGGTAGGTGCAACAAGTACAGCTAATATTGTGTCCTTTTATTGATTATTTCCCAGAGGACATTTCAACATTTAATGACAATCTAAACAGCTGGAAATGTTAGACTGAGAAAAAGAGGGTTAATTTTAAGTGATGCATTATAATACGTTGGGTTAAAGTGTTTTATGGCTGAACTTTTTGCTATAGAGCAGGTTTCTTCGCTAGCAGGCATCTGAGGAGTAGGATTATCATATCTCTTCCTTCTGGCCACAAGTAGTATGTTGTCTGAGTCCTTGGCTAGGTGGCCTTGCAGCTGAAAATTAAAAATTATTTCAGGTTCATTTTATCGATGAATGGTTCTTTTGTCTGGTCACCTGGAGGCTGAGGTTTTCTGAAGACAGGAGAAACTTCAGACGTAAAAATTGTACTAATTCAAGAGCTCTAGTTATCTGTCAGAATGTATTTTGTATGGAAAATTTTCAATTAGCTTTAGCTAAATTCTTTTTTTCGTGCTGGCACAACTCTTCATAAGAATGAAGAGAGTATACATAAAGTAGCAGGCTCAACCATTAGAAAAAGGGTCTTGTAATGGGTTAAGTTAACTTTAAAATTTGCTTGCCAGTTGGAAGGTATAATAAAACATATCCCCAAACCAAGAGACAGCCAGCGGGTCTAATTTTAGGGTTACCAGCTGTTTATATTTGGTGATGCCTGTCATTACAGAACAATTTCTGTGTCTGTGGCTACAGATTCTAGTGCCAAACTGAAGAGTAATAGAGAGAGAGGAGCAGTGTAGATTGGTTAACCTTTTCTTTGTGGCAAGCAGATTATCTGCTCATCGGTCTTACACTGTTAGTGGGTACTGGCCATCGTCATAGGCAGTTGGCTAAAACCGATCCCCAAATTAAGTTTTCTGCCTGTGTGAGCAAGACTGGCCCTTCTTGTTGAACTCTTACTAGGGCTCTGTGCTATGAGATCAAAATGGGATCCAGACAGAAAGGAAAGGGGAAAAAATGAAATTTGGCCGAACCACTTATATAATTGAGTAACTCAGTATGTAGGTTGTTTTATGATTTTTATTGGCCTTTTTAATGCCTAAGTGAGCAATATATGTTGCCAGATTATCATGTCATCTGGTACTTTTGTGGTATCTCCACAAGTTAGGAAAGTCTCATGAGAAAGCCAAATGTCATAGTTTGTTAGTGCTATAAAACACCAGAATGCTGCAAAACTGTGAGGAAAGCATAAAATCATAAGCTCTGTATTTTCATGGTTATTGTCCTCTTTGAAAAGGCACATTTCTGAGAGGCCTTTGGTATAAGCCTTTCATGAGACATTTACAAGAACCCTCGTATCAGTTCCCTCTGCCACAGTTTATACTAGGACTTTGCTAAGAAAGCATGTTGCTTCAGCCTCCTGATGACTTTTCAGAGATAATAAGATTTCACAAAGTCCTTATCCCCCAGGAAAATTCTGGTGAGATGCCTTTTGCTTGTGTAAATATCTAGTCCATCCTCAACCTAACTGAGTAAGAAGATTTACTTGGAGTTAGTAGGGCAGCTACAGGGACATTTTTCTAGTTTGTTTTCTTTTTCCTAGAACAAAAGATAGATTTTGCTCTAGCTGAAAGTTTAAGTCTCTTTAAGAATACCTGAGGACTCATTATTGTTGCTGTTACAGAAATATATGGATCTGTCACCCAGTGTGAATCCTAACGTACTACTGAGTATGGAAAAGATAAGCTGCTGAGAGAAACTGGAGTTTAAACAGACAAACCATGTGCAAAATGGAGGAACAAAGCCATATTTCACAGCTAGGGATCTGATGTAGAAAGATGCCGAATAAGTTTCTCAAATCTTTCACAAAAAAATCATCACTGCTCTAAGAAAAATCTTGATGTGGATCATGAGAAGTATCAAAAACAATGTGGCCAGCAGGACCATGTCAGTGATTGTCCCTCTGTACTCAGCACTGGTGAGGCCAAACCTCGAGTGTGTCCAGAACAGCTGGTGAAGGCCTGTACAATTAAGTTGTATGAGGAGCGACTGAGGGACCTGGGATTGTTTATCCTGGAGCGGAGGAGGTTCCAGGGTGACCTTGTCACTCTCTACAACCACCTGAGAGGAGGCTGTAGACAAGTGGGGTTCGGTCTCTTCTCTTAGGCTATAGCTGAGAGGATAAGAGGAAGGGGCCTCAAGCGGTACCAGGGGAGGTACAGGCAGGATCCCAGGAAGAATTTCTTTATGGAAAGAGTTTTAAGCGTTGGAATGGACTGTCCAGGGAGGTAGTGAAGTCAACATCCCTGGAGCTATTCAAGAAATGACTGGACACGGCCCTTAGTGCTATGGTCTAGTTAACAAATAGGTGATTGGTCAAAGGTTGAACTCAATGACTGGGAATTGTAATCCTGCAATGATTCTGTGAAGTAACTTCATGGAGGTTAATGAGAATTTGTAAATGAGCATTTATCCATAATGAACATCTTTATTGTTCTTTTACCTGGCCCAGAATCAGTATTACTTCAATAATTATGAGTACTTGTTGAAAGCCTTGATGAAAGCAGACAAATTCACCCAAGTCAATGAGGCAAAACTCACTGTCCATGCAAAGAATCTAGTTACAATGTACTTTCTTTTGCAGTGAGCAGAAGGGGAATAGGAAGCCTCCAAGTGTCCTGCTAGCTTTTTTAAGGTATTTGAGTAGGGAGATCTTAGGCTTCTTTCAGTGTGCAGAATGTCAATGTTCCATTGATGCCCCACAAACACAGAAAACATGGCTGAAGTCCATATTCTGTATGCTGTGCAGAGCATTAAATCACCAAAGAGTCCTACTAAGAAACCAGCTACTTTTCCTGAACTGCAGTTGTGCACTAGTGCAAGACTAAAGAGTCCCTTTTAGGACTTTCTTGCATGGGTGGATTGACACAGAAGCTCATTTGTTCTGTGCTAACTTAATGTTGATTTCTACTCATTGTCACAATGAGCAAGGCAGAAGGTTTCTTGTAAAAAACAAGAAAGAAAAGCAATTTATTCAAGTTGTAGTGGAAAGTCTGTAGCAGATGACTAGGAATAGACATTCCTTAATTGCAAAATAATTTTGTTGTTTTCTAGGATTAGAATATAACAGGAGTCCATGGTCTGACGTGAAAGCCTTCTGTCACTGCTGGCAGCTTTCTTTTTTTGTTTGTTTTTTGGCGAAGGATTCATTAGTATTCTATTTAGTGACAATTATGAATGAAGAAAAGTAAATAATTCACACTAGGCACACTTTTTTCCTTTCCACAGTCCCTTTTTGTTTTCTGCTAACTTTCATGTGCATTTTACATTTATTTCATAAGCCCCTCTTACTCCCATAAACTTCCCTTGGGTGTGACATTGACACCAAATTGGATCATAGTGGCAGACAGTTTTTGGGAGCTGTCAGCTGTTTAAGGTATGGCAGACAAATAGGAAGCTCTCTTCCTCTGTACTGGTTTATACCTGAATCGTGCTTATCACATCTGTCTAATTTCCAAGAGAAACAGAGTATGGTATGGCAGGCAGGCATGGTCACAACAGGTTACAGTGAGGTATGTCATTTCAAAGTATGCAATTTCCTCTTTGAGTCATTTTGCAAGAAGGGTTGAATCACTACATCCTCTTTTTTAACTGTGTTTCTGCCTCTGCATATCAATGTCATGATTACATGTGAGATGGATGCACCTTTTTAATGTTAGCAGGTAAATGCCACACACAACAGCAGAATGGCTGTCCCCTTTGCAAAACTTTTGGAAGTCAAAAAAGATGCAAAGTACATTTGCAACTTTCACAACTGATCAGGCATGGAAACTGCTAGACAAATAATATGGGATCTGAGTAATGAAAAAAAAACCTAATCTGTTTTGTTTTGCTTTGCTTTAAATTTGACATGTGAAGAGCTGAAGAATTCTGTCTCACAAATATTCAGGGAACCAGGTTCAAACCATGCTAACCTGCTCTGTCTAAATTAGCGGCATGATTTGCTGTTTTCAAATGTCTCTATTCCCCAGTCATAGCCCAACCAGCTCATTCATTTGGCAGGGTCCTATCTGTTTAGAGCTTTTAGAATTTTCTGTGTCACTAAATCTGCAGCTTTGACATCTGACATCCATTTTTTTTTCAGCCTTTCCACAGAAAGGTAGCTGCAATTCCCAGTGGCAGCTTCCCAGAGCAGAGGGACTACCTCAGTGGATAGTTCATTTGTTATGCAGCATCTGGGATTCTTTTCAGCATCTCCAGTTACTGGCCTGATCCGATTTCCATTAACATCAAGTATAAGATTCCCATGACTTCAGTGGGGACCAGAACTAGATCCTAAACTTCTGTTGACACTAAACATTGGAACAGAAAGTGGACTATGTTGCTGAGTTTCATGTAGAACAAAACAGATCCAAAACTCTATGTTCGTAAGCTATAAAGGATAGACAGAATGGAAACACATTATGTTGTTAAGGGTTGCTTTAATTTTCTTTTTATTATTGTTGTTGTTTATTTTTACAGTGTTTGATGTCTAACATAGTAAAGAAAAGGACGTAATAGTCTCAGGATCATGAACTCCCCGTTGTCATACTCTCTTCCTACACGTGTGAAAGGATGACATCTGTTAATATTCTGATGTCTGTAAGATAAATCAGTGCCAACAGGAAAAGACAGCTCCATTAGAAACAAATGGCTCTAACACAATATCTAGTGACAGGTATTTGCAGTGCTTTGGAGACACCTTTTCAATACAAACTGTGATCATACGTGGTATTTAGGAATGGTGACTTTTCGCTTGTAAGTGGAGATACTGTTATGAAGCAAGAATTGTTATAAAAGACATTTAATTTAAGGGCGACCTCAAAGCTGAGGCTGTTTTTTATTAAGTACTCTCTTCTTAGTGTATGAAGCTACAGCCCAGCTGCTTATTGGCAACACATAGAATCATAAGCAGTGGCAGAATTACTCCCTTTATAATTTCCTTGGGACACAAGCAATGTGATCATTATAAAATGGTGCACTTACAAGCTTAACACATGCAGTATAATTTTGGTTTGATGTACACTGTGTAGGAAAAGATTATGTGCATAATGAGAGTGAAGTCATCTACTACTTGAACAGAGAGTGCCTTGCCAAGTGAGCTTCCCTCCCACAGGGATCCTCCAGAGTACAGCTGGGTGAAATAATTTGCCCAGAGCCTGTTCTTGAGAAAAGCAGAGGATTTTCACTCATATAGTTATTCAGGTTGATTTCAATGCATAATTTTTCCTTGGGAAAAAATAAATCAACAAACAAAGCATCCAAAACTAACCAACCAACCAAAGGAGAAATACTAAACCAAACTCAGATCAAAAAACCTTTCTCATCTTTTTTAGAAACATAAGTGTTTTGGAGCCTTGAGAAATGTAATAAACATAATAAAAATGTGGACTTCAAAGTACTGGTCCCCACCCGGTAAACAGAGGAGTGCAAGTGAGAGTTGATCATGATCCAGTTGTTCTAAATAAAATCTTGGTCTTGCCTGCTTATAAGATAAATCATTTGGGTTGTCCCAAAACATAGTGAGCTTCTCTTTATCCATTAGGGTTCACTCACTGACCTGTGAACATTGTGGCCCAGCTCAGACCAGGGGCCTTTTATTTCAGCTAGCCTCTGAAAATCTCCTGCTTTACACTACTCTCTGAACTCTGGCTTTGCTCTACAAGCCAGGACAGAGAATAAGTACCATTTTTGTGCCTACTAGGACACTTGAGGAGCATCATGATTGCAAGAGTCCCTTCCTCTCCTGAGAATGCAGTGTGTACAATGTGGGCTACCTATCCTTTTGCAGGCTATGCAGTGTGGAACTAGGTTATTGTGCTTTTGCTTCCGTGCTAGTGCTCAAGGCTTACATTACTGTATGGAATTCTGTTGGGAAGGTTATAAAGATAGAGACTATCTGAAAATCCAGGTCCAGGCCTGGCTTCATATTTTAAACCTGCCAAGTCCAAGGCTGTTCAAAGCAAAAATGTTTGCTCTGGCCTCTCATGGCTCTTTGCCTCTCCGTAGGTGCGTATGTGTATGTGTCCTGGTTTGGGCTGGGATAGAGTTAATTTTCTTCTTAGTAAGTGGTACAATGCTGTGTTTTGGATTTAGTATGAGAATAGTGTTGATAATACACTGATGTTTTGGTTGTTGCTAAGTAGTGCAATCAAGGACTTTTCAGGTCTCATGCTCTGCCTTTGAGCAGGTGCACAAGAAGCCAGAAGGGAGCATGGCTAGGACAGCTGATTTGAACTAGCCAAAGGGATATTCCATGCTACAGAATGTAATGACCAGTGTATTAGCTGGAGGATATTGACTGAGAGCCACTCATTGAGGGACAAGATGACATCAGTGAGTGGGGGGGGTGAGTGATTGTATTGTGCATCACTTCTTTCTCTTGGGTTTTACTCCTTTCTCTCTCTACTTGTCATCATTATTATAATATTCCAATTATTAAGCTGTTCTTAACTCATGAGTTTTATCTTTTTTATCTTAATTTTCCTCCCCATCCTGTGGAGGGTGGGAGGAGTGAGCAAGTGGCTGCACGGGGCTTATTTGCTGATTGGAGTTAGCCCATATCAATGTGAATACACCAGGCAGTCTGTACAGTGTGTGGCTATGTGTGTGTGCTTGTTTACATGCCAACATAAACCCCTGCATGTGGGTATAGTGAACACCATGAATGCAGAGATACAGCAGCATTATTCTTCCTATAAAAGAGGCAATTGAGTCCTCTTTGGTCTATATGCTGCTTAGTAGAAGACAGCAGAAGTATAGGTTGTAACATGACAGCAAGACCTGATCCTCATGCCTTCTTTTAAGCAAATTGTTCTTGCAGCAAAGCCAACAGGTAGATAGTTTTTTCAGAAAGAAAAAAAAGGGATCTTCAGGGGCAGCCTCAGGAGTGCATGTGAAACAGTGGAGGCAGCCACCTGGCAAGGGGGCCAAAGAGGCCCCCTCATGTGCTCCTTCTCCACAGAAGAACACACCAGGCAGCACAACACAGCCAGGCAGTGTTTGTTGAAAGGGCAGGGTCACTGCTGTTCGCCCCTATGCGGTCTCTGGCTCGCCTCAGTGGTCGAGGTGAAAGCAGGAGGGGATGTGGCACAGCTGCCTCACCGAATATCACCACTTTCAAATTCCACTTCTTATCTCAGCCCTTCTTCCTTGTTGCTAATTACCACCTACTCCAAGATGTCAAGAACATACTCCCAGGAATAAACTGCTAGATAAACAAACCCCAGACAAACATCAAAGCTTAAAACAAACTGATAAGTCCCTTTGATTGATTTTAAGGGTCGGTGGGGAGAGGTGTGTTTGGATTGGAAGGTGCAAATGTTGAGCGGAGCAGCACCTGCTGCCTTGTGATCTCACCAAACCATTTGGCTTGAAAAGGCCAGGAGATAGGGAATCAGAAATCCATTTGGAGTTACAAAAGCAGCAGGGGAGGCTTAGATGAACAAAGGGGCTCTCCAGGCAGGGCCGTGTGCTGCTTTTTGTCAGCTTGGTATCACATTCCCTGCCCTAGCGTGACAGACAAATGCCAGGCCAGATGATGTGATACGATCGGCCTTGCTGGGATGAGGTCTGTACCTGTATTATATGATGGCAGCAGATGCTGATTCAATATGGGGCAAGCACAGAGTAACCAAGGCTTAAAGTTCTCAGCAAAAGTTATTTCCAGGTAGTTGTGTCAGGAGGCGGGAAGGGACTTGTTCAGATACAAGGACAGGCTTGCAGTGTGCCTGTGTAGGGACAGAGCACTTATGAAAAATGCTCAGTTGAAGAATAAAACATGGATGTGACTGCAGAGCTCTCCCACCCCTTCCTGGGGTCTCACAGACTCTCAGACCTGCTCTGCAGAGACTGTGCTTACCTCAGCTGACGTAGGAATAGGAATCCAGCTCATGCCCACTAAACCAGAGATTAGTAGCGAAAGCTTAGAAAGGCCTAAATATGCCTAAGATCAAAGTGATACAATTTGCTATGATAAAGCAGGATATCTTTCCCTCTCTTAAGTTCCAGTGCTGCAAAAATACTTCCATGCTCTTAACTACATACATACAGTAATGCCACGGTTACTGACAGGCTCTCGATACGCTCAGCTAAGCAAGTAGAATTCAAGGACTCAGAATTCAAGACTCCTATCAGCTAATTTTATATACTTCTATTGGTGCCTGAGGGTGCCTAGGGGTGTTTAAAATGCTGCAGTGATGTGCTGAGGTGGATCTACACCATTCAAGCTTTAGCATTTCCTCAAAAGGTGACTCTCCTCTGAGGAGAGCAATTGCAGTGCAAAGGAGCACAACATGACTGGGAATTCAGCTTTGATTGTACTGTGCACAGTTGAAAGTGAAAAAGGTGCAGCCTACACAGTTATTTTACTTACTTGCTTCCATGAGTAAATTAGCTTTCTGATCTCTTACTAGAAAATGTTAGTTTTGTCCTAGGTTTTTGGGAGATTATTTTTTTCCCTCTGGCAATGAGGGGGAAAAACAGAGGGAGGGGAAAAAGCTGTCCCTTTTTGGTTATGAATTTGCTGTAACTGATGGAAATTCTAGTGTAAAGCTCATGTTTACCAAGCTCAGAGGTTGTAAAAAAATCTTTCAGTTTTCCCTATTTCTTCAAGTGAAAGAAAAGGAAATGGGACTAAAGTGATGGGTGGGTGAAAAAGACAGTTCATGTTACTGAAAAATGGAAGTGGGTGGATGTTTCAGAAATGCTTGATCAACATTTGCAAAAAACCAGGACCAGGAAAGTAGTTTACCCTCAGGAATAACAGGAGAAAAGTAATTTTAAGTGAACTACTGAAATTCTCAACTTGTATTTTCATCATACAAATGCAGCTCTTGGATCATTACTTATCCAGTTATAGACTGGGAGACTGTACTCGGTGAAAAACAAGAAATGGAGTTTAAATTTCTGCAAATGAGTTTTCAAAACCATATTTATTTCAGGACTGAGTGACTGACTCAGTCCTATTATTGGCATTGCCTACAGTGTTTAAATGGTGTTTCAAGATGCATCCCTCCTCAAGAAAATGATAGTAAAAGTTCCCAGGCATGCTCCATTTCCCAGTGATTTTCACTGAAACCCCTTGGAGCATGTGCAACGACTTTAATATGACTGAAGAAATATTGATGTACATTGAAGAGATCAAGGAGGGACATGTTTTTCTGACTCTCTGCTTACACAAAAATAAAAAAGCTACATCACCTCTCTGTACATTAGACTTTCTGTCTACTGAAATGGCACAAAAAGAACATCTCTGAGGGCTTTCCAGTGCCAATAGGGATGATTTATAGCTTCAGCGCTATTTGTTTTAATCTCGGAGGGAGGGGAGGAGGAAGGGAATGGATTCGATGATACATAGAGAAACATTATTTCCCAAAGGCAGATTTTATTTCTTTAACAATTTATAAAGCTCCAGAAGTGAAATATCACTATTTTGGGACTGGTGTTATATATCAATGAGTTTAGCAGCTGCCAGGCTTATGCATGTATTTTGTACTATACATACAGTGCAAAGGACATTGATTCAACAGTGGTAACAGGGTCTTTATTGTCATTGTTGCAGTGGGTCACCAAATTTTGATCTTAAGACACAGACTGTGCACTGAGAAATGTCAAAGGCAAACTTGTATAATAAGCAAACCCTGTTCTACCTCCGCTAATCACCCTACTAACTACCTCAGCTGCTGTATCTCTCTTATTCTGCTCTCTGCTAGTAGCAGATCTGACCACAGTTGTGTTTATTCTGCTACCATTAACTGTGTAGGCATATAAATGTGACCAAATAATGAATATATTTATAAAAACTTCCTTGAAATCTAGTGGGGGGAGGTGGATGTGTATTTTAGGGGAGGTAGAAAAACCAAATCTTGTGGCTCTTACTGTAGTTGTATAAGCTTGATTGCCCCTATAGAATGCTACAGGGGCTGGATTTAGAGGAAAAATACAAAAAAATTCTGCTTTAAGGTGGAAAATTTAGTGATCAGCAAAGACAACTGTTTTAGTAGAAGATAGATTCTTGAAGCCATAACCCAATTATTGAGAGGTCTCAAAATGGTACAAATGATTGTACACAATTCACAGTTCACTTCATGACCGCTTTCTGCCTGAATGCTGCTAATTGTGAAATGAAAAAGCTTTCTCTTCTTGATGCTTTAAGGAACCTGAGGTAATAAGAGAGATGAGACACTGCTCTTTTGGAAAGTAAAGATATATGTTTCATTTTGGGGTTTTACACATAAACCAGGAAAGAAACTTTCAGAGGGTCTCTGCTGCCCTCCCTTTTAAAAGGGGCTCTGTAGTCACTGCCTATGTTACCTATGTTTTCATCTCAGAGCACAGTTGAGGTGAGAAAGGATACAGCTCTACTGAGATACACTGTTCTCCTGTGTGTTTTCTCTCTCTTTTAACTTAGCTTTGTTTGTGTTGGAGAAAAATCTGTTTTTCAGCTCTGTGGCCACAGAGCCTTTACTGTCAGCAGAATCAGTGTCTTTTCCCTAGGCAAAGGCAAAAGAGACAATGGCAGGGCAGTATATACAGTGTGCATGGTTACAGCCTCAGGAGGGACTTCTGGTATGGGAATGATCATGGGAATAGAGTAAACCAGGGCCATATTCTTTCCTGAGTGTTGGGATCCCTGAAAGCTCTTTCAGACGCTGATGCCTTTTTCATTGCTTTTGTTGGGTGCTAGCTGTCTGGATTTAGCTTGTTATTATAGGATGTTTGAGTATTTATTTGCTTAGAAATAATTTAGGCCAGACTTTGCTGAAGACTCCACTTCACCTGAGGTGCATCAAGATTCAAAAGATGAGAATCAAAAGTTTGCTTGATATTAATATCACTGATGATCCAGGGTTTTGAAATTGCTGGTTATGGCAGTGGAATGGGGAGCAGCTTTACTCATTTCTGATGGAGCTTGCAAGGCTGAGGTCTGCTGATTTTTGAGCTCCTAAGAATGTCTGCATAGTTTGTTAATCCCTGGAAGTGAGAAGCCAGCTTTTAGCAACAGCATAAGGGACTGGACCTTTGGTGTTTGCTAGCTCTGAAACTGGGATTTAGCCAGATTATTCTTCATTTCTCACAAAAGGGGAGTCATAGTGCTTGCTGAAGCCAAATGACAGTTGTGGGAGCTGAAACTTCCATTTACTGCATACAACAGCAAAGCTAAGAGGAAGTCATGGCTGCCAGATGTTTGTTTTACATAATCCAGAGGATGCAGATGTCTTTCTTCAGCAATGGACATTCTGTGATATTGTTTAAAGGCTGGCACCTAAGGAACTGTTTCTAAATTGTGACTTGGTCTATGTCTGAGGGGAGTGGAGCAAGGATCCCTTTCCTCTTTGCAGGTTACCTGAGGCAGCTTGGAACCTGGGCTGAAAGAATAGCTAGGGCTTTTTTGGCTTACACTCACCAGACGGCTTACCAGAGGAAAGTGGGTGAGAGAATAGCTTAAGTGGTGGCTTCCTTCCTGCAGCAACCTACGCTGAACCTGAAGAAAGGGAATAGAATAGAATAGAATAGAATAGAATAGAATAGAATAGAATAGAATATTTCAGTTGGATGGGACCTACAGTCATCAATCCTGTCCAGCTGCCTGAGCACTCCAGAGCTCGTTCCAGTGTTTGACCATTCTTGCTGTAAATAATTTCTCCCTAATTCCCAGTCTAAAGACTACTGACTGTAAGGAAGAAGATCTTGAGAGGAGCATGAGGAAATCAGCCTTTGTCCAGCTGTTGGGTTGCAAGTGCAGCATCTTTGAAACCAGCCCCGTTCAAAAAGGACCACTTAAAGAACATGGTCTTTTTTGTATTATTGCCTACCAGGGTACCCTTAGGTTGGTAATAAAATGGACACTAGATCTTGAAATCAAACAAAGCATTATTGACGTACAGTAAAAAATATAATAGGAGAGATGTTGGGACTGATGGATTTCCAAATAAATTATCCTTTACCTCACAAAAGAGTTTTTATTCTCCGTAAAAAAATCAAGGAGATGACTTAGTGGAATAAAAAAAGTCACAGGTGCCGTAAAAGATACCCAGGATTCAAATCATTAAGGTGATGGCTGTAAAACACTGTCCTCAAATGATAGAGAGAAACCTAGAAGCAGCCTGAACAAAAATGAAGGAATATGAAAGCCTAAAAAGACAAATGTTTATCCTGCTGGCAACAAGGCTACATGGATGAACATCTATACCAGTCACAGACACACATGCAAGGTCAAGCCTTGAGCAGTGGCTGATTGTTCAAGCAGTTCAGTTGTTTGCACTATATTCACAAATATTTTCCATATAATCTCTGCATGTGGGAGAGGTGATGGCACAAAGCAGGTTCTCTCTGAATAAGTAGTTTATATGCAGCCATCCTCTTTTTTTTGGGAAAATTAATCTCATCACCTTGCTATTAGACTAACATGTAACTCAGGGCACAGCCTGGGATCCCCTGATATTTTGCATGATCTGGCTTATAATTTCATTGGTGGTTGCTGTAAAACTCTTTAGATTCTCCTCTGTTTCCTTTGATGGATAGAAATCTTTCTAATTTGAGAGTATTATGTATCCAGGCCCAATAAAATCCCAGTGTTTACAGTAAAGTAGACTGCAAAAACGTGGCCAAGTGCAAATGGCTTACAGTCAAAATAGCCTGAGTCTACAGGTAGGCCTAAGTCATCAAGAAATTCATTAAATAAGACATTGAAGAGATCAGTAGCACTGAGCTAGAGCAGGGACCCTGTTCTAGGAGAAAGTATGGCACTATATATGAGTGAATGCTCATGGCTTGATCTTAGGCAATAATCATAATTAAAAAAATTAAAGTTTCAGTTAGCTGTCACACAAGAATGACATGTAGGGCTTCCCATGTAGAAAGATAGGAAGCTTCAAATCTTTGTAGACTTTGTTGGATTGCGCTCCAGTTCAACACCAAAATATCCTTAATGTGGAAAAGGAAGAACAGTCACCCAACATGCAAAGCCAAACAAAGCATATATTGGAGAAGGTAGAGCCTCCTTCATGGTGAGCTGAAGATAGAAGCACATTGGACATGTAGACAGTGAGGATACAGAGAATTTCTTTAGCTTCAGGCAACACTGGGCAGAGAGAACTGTCAGTCCTGCAGTGAAGAGGTAACAATACACCTGTTGAAACAAGCACAGAGCCAGTCAGAAAACTTGTGCTTCTGATCCTAGACATCTGTTGACTTTTGAGAGACTCCAGCTGCACTCTGAAAAATGTAGAGTGTTTAGGAACTAAAGGGTGGGTAGAAGTTCAGTGATTTATAGGGATGCCTAACTTATCTTTCTAGATTCTGCACATGCTTATCAGAAGCCTGTGAACTCTTGAGACAGTTAGCACATAGTGGGCGTATGGTGAGATACCAACAAACAGGCATTTGAAGGAGTAAAGAAAAATGTAAGTGATATATCAGGCTTTAAGTACTATCAAGCAAAGCAGCCCTGGAACTACGGTGACTGTGTCTACAAAGACACACCTCTAAGCGACTGTGATTGTTCGTTTGGATCATGCATCACAAATTTGTGCCCAAAGCAAAACCCATCCAAGGGATATCCTAGTGTCAACAGTCTGCTTCCCTCTCCCTTAAATGTCTGCAGTAAATTACAACAAGTACCTTTTTTTTTTTTTTTTTAATTTAGGGGACATAAAACATATATCATGTCTATAAAAGTAAAAAATCTTCAGGAGAAAAAAATAAAAAGAGTCAACAAGATTGTTTCTGATAACGTAAAGCTGTTTGGTTTTTCTTCTGTGCCAACTCAGACTGGAGATAAGGCAGGCTGGGCAGGTGTAAGTGAAAAGCAGATGTGTGTGTCTGACTGGCTCACACATGAACAAAACATGGTTGTGATGCCCTTGTTCAGGATTTGTATATTGATTAATTTTTAAGTGCACCTGGCAGTAGACAGAGGGAAGGCTTTGACTCTGTTATTAAAGGTTGGCCAGTGTTCCTGGAGGACTGGACTCTCAAATGCCTGTCTCTGGCATTGGAGGAAAAAAGGTGTTTGCCCATGTCAAGATGAATTTAGGCACCTCTTAGAACTGAAGAGCAAGTTAAGGTGTCGCATGGATACACCTTGTGGGGTTTTAGAAGATGGGCTGTAAGAAGTAAAGGAAGCAGACTACAGCAATTGTCACCAGAGCTCTGATACACAGGGAAAGATGTATCTTAGTACTGGAAGGGATGAAATTACTGAGATTTTGGAATACATAAGTCCAATTACTTTACCTTTGGGTAAACGTGAACATGGGATCTCACCAGATCCATTCGAAAGCAATGTGTGAACAAGCTGAAATACATCAAAGCACCTATCCAGTGTAGTAGTTGAAACTACATTGATCATGAAGGAAAGAGAAAGGCTCATGAGCATTTTGAGGGCTTACAGACACATATGCAGTATATCCTGTCATGAATATAAAGCATCTGGGACCCTGGAACAGAAGACAAAATCCCCAAGTATGCTACAGTACCTTTCCATCCCTCATGAGACACTTCAGGCAGCTGAAACAAATGCACTAGAAACAGCAAAATGACTCATACTCCAGCATTAATCGCTTCATAATAAAAGACCACAGGATGTTGCTTTTTGTTTGGTGAGTAGTGACTATGGCGTGCAACATATGATCCTGAGTGCAGGGGGCCAAGCAATCATACTGTTGGATTTAGGGTAGGCATGAAAGCTTAAATGAAAACTTAGGTCTTCTAGAGATGAGCCAGGAAACACACTCAGTGGCCAGACATGAAAGGCATACATAGAACAGTGTGCATAGTGCAAAGTGCTGGCAGCAGCAGGAGACTACTGTCTGATGACAACCCCGGGAAACATTGTGGAGTGCTCTGTTCATACTGCAGAGCAGAAATTGCATTGTTAAAATAAATTATAATCCAATTTCTAAAAGCCGAATTCTCTTTTTAGATGAAATCTTTGTCTTGCAGGGCTATTTTTTCCACCAGTTATAATGTAGTACTTTAAACAGCCAGGAGCCAATGACTGCTGGAAGGAGCATAAGACGGATGACTACCAACTTTCGGCGCACAGAAAGCTGGGCAGAACCGTTGACTCACAGGTGTGTCACTAAATCACTCTGCCAGCTCGAATTGCTCCTGGGGTGATGCAGTCTGAGCACCACACCTGTCTAAGGGCTGTGCCTGCACAGATGAAGAAATATGAATCCAATTAGTTCATAAAGAGAAAAAGATTGAGAGGGGAGAGGAATGAATTTTTTCTCGGTATACATACACATGAAAGCTGGAAGCCTGAGGAAGTCAGAAGAGCTGATTAATTAAAGGACTGTTCAAAAGTAACTGTTCAAAAACTGAATATGAATACATTCAGACTGGAAAATTAGAATGAATTTCTTACTAACAAGGAATAAGAGGGGTAAAAAAGATTTGTATCTAGTTCTGTAAGAAGCTCAATCAACTCAGGATGGGACAATATTTTCTAAGTTTGCAGGAGATAGATTCAGAGCTCCAGGATTTCCCCTTTCATCCTACATTCCTATATATTAAAAATGTTTAAGATTTGCGTTTAAATATGCTAAGTGTAACTGTTTGTAGGTATTCCTGCCAAGGCTGGTCTGTAATTGAGATGTTTATGTACAAATGACCACTGGGACATCTATCTTCTGGTTTGTGCAACCATGTGGTTTGCATGTTCAAAAGTGGTTGTGCACTCAAATAGACTTGCACAGGGCTGTGTGTATGGAGCCTATGCAAAATATGAGCTACTTAAAAATATCTTGAAGTGAAGGAAGTAAAAAGCTATGTCTGTTACAGCTGTTTGTTTCATTGCTGATTCCAGCATTTTCTAAGCCTCAGCATATTGGATATGGACATTAATGAACCTATCTGTAACATATTGGCAACACATAAAAAAATATTTTAGTGTTTGGGGTTTATTCCTTTTTTTTTTTAAAGACTGTTAGTAGGAAAGTTCCCTCCTAAGACTGATTGGATGACTTTCTAAAGGAAAATATTTTCTAAGATATCCTTATTTTTACGGAAACAGCAGGAGAAAATCTTGATAGTACCCTTTGGGGAAATACAGACTTAACAGGCTACTTCAGCTAACCCCAAAGTCATTGGGAGTGAAGATCTCTGAAATCTCATGAGCTCCAGTTTAGCAAAAGACTTTAGCACATCCTTAACATTAAACATGTGGGCTGTGACTTTGAAGTCAGTGAGTGTACTCACATGCTTTCGTCTGCTGCTGGATTGGGCTTTGACCACCTGTTTTTTATCTCAGCAGGACAGAGCACCCAGTCATTCCTGATATCCCCTTACTCATGCTAGTGCTTCCTGAGCAGTCAATAGGCCCACTGTGCATGCAAGGCTTGCTCACTTCAGGCAATATTAAGCCCACCAGTAGCACTGGAAGTTTTGTACTGTTTGGCATTCTGCTTGGACTTTTTTTTTTTTAATTTTGACTGATAATTCTGTTTGAACTGCATTGCTCCAGGGATTCCTGCACTCTTCCCCTCCAAAAGCCAGACAGACTAGTTAATAAACATTCATAATTGCAAGCAGTCCAAGATAGAAATTAGCTTATCCCTTGTAAATTCATTTATTTACTTACTAGAGTTAAGCTTCCATTATTTTGTTTTTCTTATGCCTACTGGAGGGAACAGAAATCGACCTCCTGAGCTCCTTCAGGCTGCATATTCACTACTTTTGCTTTTAAAGTGCCAAAATACTCAATTTGTATTTTCTTCCTCAGTCTGCAAGGAAAATAAGGTAATGGAAATTTAACTCCAGTGAAAACTCAAGTGCATATAAAGTGCAATCTAAAGAAAAAGATTTATTTTGAGTGTCCAGAGATATGGCTGCTAATTTGCTCTTCTGGGGCCCAGACTCTGAAAGTACCTTTCTTTGGGGGAATGGCTGTGTGCCACTGGCTGGTATCACTGGCTGGTTGTGCCCATTTGCTGCTTATGGCGTGCCAGCTCCAACATTTTCCTGTATTGACAAACAGAGTCCTTGACCTACTTTTGGAAACTAAGGTCTGATTCTCTTCTCACACTGATTTTGATGGACTTATTGTTTTACTGCATTTGTTGGAGTGACTACTGCGTGTAAAGCAGAGAGGAGAGAAGACAAGACTACTGGAGGTGATAGATGGGGTTTCACTAACAGTGTTTTTGGGTCTGTGGACAGTTCCTCGTTCTCTGCTGTGCCACTGCTATCGAATTGCACATGGTTTTCTGCTGACTGTTCTGGCTATTCCCATTGCCTTCTAATGCCATTGACAGATGCAATGATACATCCTGACATTGGCAGACTGAGGTCTAATTTTACTACCTAGAAAACATCAGTGAAAAGGAGTGAATTTTCACAGGACAGACTCAGGATATTGCCATTTCTTCAATGTTTATGAGAGGAAATGACCATTTTGCCCTGCATCAAATTTGCAGATGCTCCCTGGAACATGGTTCTTGATAAATTTGTAATGACAATGTCATTTTCCAAACCTGCATTGTTTCAGAAGAAGTAATGTCATACTGGGCTATGGAAAGTAATCTGCCTGGGTGGGAAAAGTAAAAATTATACTAAGAGAAAAAAGAGAATAAGGATGCTTACAGAGAATCAACTTATGTAAAAGGAGTGGGGACTGTGGGTTTTTTTCATTTCAAAGTTCTACTGAAGGAGATTTTGTTATTTCTTGTGTCTCAATTGTAAATCAGACATCATCTTCTCATAAACAAATTGTAATAAAAAGATTAAACCCTAGACTATTTTTAGAATTATTGGGGTAAGAAAAACAACCATAGTGGAAAAACAGTAGTGAAAAAAAATCAGGCTTTTGGAGCTCATCTGGCTCTTCTTTCATTTTGCAACATTTTAAAGTTCTTGTTAGGTGAATGCACCTCAGAAGAAGCTCAGAAGTCAATAGGTTGAGGATTCTATGAAATAGCTCTGAGCCACAAGTTTTAGTTTTAGAAACTAAATGCCAACACATTTCATTGATTTAAAAAAATACACTCACCTATAATCCACTGTGCTGACAGTGTAAGTTGAATTAGAATTATATCTCAAAGCTAGCTCTAAACTAGCAACCATTTCATCTCTTCACACCTCTGCTGATTGCCATCCTCCTGATTTACATCACCAGTACATGAAATCTGTCCATCTCATGGCAACCATCTTAATTGAGAAAGCAGAAGCACAAAGATGATATTGACTCAGGAAAATGGAGACAGACAAGTATGAACTTTCCATTATTCTGGATGTTGATTATAAATGTTTTTCCTCCTCTGAACTTTGACTTGTTATGGTTGGAAAATCGTTACAGCAAGTAGCTGTAGATGCAATTCAGTGAATATTACATGTCTGTTTGGCTCCTCTTCTAAATCCTTCATTAGAGCTTCAGCCAATCTGTGTAATCATTTCTAGTCAGTCTCATAACTTTTGTCTGCAAAAGATGGACTTTGGTGTCCATCCACTACAGCTTCCCTACAGTGTAATAGTGACGTGCCAAATCAAAACACAGTGCAAGATTCCTTCCAATTTTCCTGAAACTTTATAAAAAGTATATTTACTCTCAAAGTAGGTAACTATTTCTGAAAACTGCTGTAGTGAAAGACCTCCTGATTCAAGCCTTCAACCACATAACAGAAAGAGCATGGTTAGCAGCAATACAGCTACATCTTGCCTGCTGTAGCAAACTTCTAGGGATGAGAGGAAATTCAGGTTCCATGCCCATTTAATTTTCACCTTCTCCATTAGAATAGACAAGCAGGATGCTAGTTTTGGATTTTCCAGCCTCAATTTAAGCCTGATCTGTGAAGTTTCATGACCTTAGGCTTATTGAATGAGCCTGACAATGAATGACACAGAAGGGCTTAGGGCAGAACTGCAGTACATTTAGAACAACAGAGACTGCAGACCTGTTATAAGAAAAAATAGAGTACTTTTTATTTTGCACTCTAATATCCTTCATTTTACCAGGCCCATTCACACATTTGTAGATGGTGTGGCAGGGCTGGAAGAGGTCTATAAACCTGGACATTTGCACTGACCCTTCTTTTTCTTAGCTCCTCTGAAACATTCTTCTTCCAATTGCTTTAATCTTTCTACACAGTACTTCTTTTCATGGCTGGTCATTTGACTGGAGTTACAAATATTGAAAAAAGGTCTCCAAAGGAGAGCATCTGGTTTGTTGTGGTTGCAAGTTGTTTCAGTTTCCTTGAATCACATGGTCAAAGCAGAAAGCAAAGGGAAATAAACAGTTCTCATCAGAGACACCCTTCTAGCCATACGGCTTCAATGGGGAGAGAGGACAGGACAGGCTAACAGAGGATTGTAGAAACAATAAAAGGCAACTGGATTGTCATTATAAGAAGCTGCACAATGGAAGGAAGTTATATCCCTATTAGGTATCAGATTGAGATCTGTGAAAAAGGGTGTCTACTTTGTCATACTGCCTGAATTTAGTTTCCCTCTAGGAAATTGGCAGCAGTTACCAAGAACAAGACATACATGACCTGAAGGACACAAAATACTGTGTGATTGCTCTGTTTAATTCTCTTCCAGTCTGCTTTCACTGATTGACCAAATTAGATAATTTCTGCAATGAAGAGAAAGAGACTGATAAACAGGTTGTTCTTGCCAAACATGATAAATCAGCAGGAACACCTGGAAGACCCCAGAGCTCACACAGACCACACAAGTCTTCCACGCAAAGAGAGGTAGAGGCAAACTGGAAACTAAGGGAGAAGTTCACACACAAGGGCAACAGCTCAGACACTCAAGGAAATAGGAGTTAAAACACAAGTTCACTGATTTTTGAATGGGAATAATCTGAATTGCAGCCTGAGTTTGTCAATATTTCACATGAGACCAAAGCCGACACTTTCATTATTCTTGAAAATGAACATTTTCCTCAATTCTCTCCTGTGCTGGTAGATATTGGTAAAACTAAAAGCTCTGAATTGAAATCATGGTACTCATATGGAGATGGCTGGAAACAGAATCAAAATAGATTATTTAAAATATTTTCTTATAAGCATCCATCCTAATTTCTAAATTTTCAACTTTTGGTTAAAAAAAAAAAAAACAACCTAAAATTCTTTGTTCTTTTGGTTTTTTTTTTGTTGCTAAAACAAGCTTTGCTGTCAAGATATTTTCATTTTCCTTGTTACAATTCTTTCCATAGCTGAACTACAGTCAGTAATACTTTACTATTCACTGTATCATCAATGCTTTTCTATCACAAGTGTCCCCAAGAAATGACAGTAGATGTAAGTGAAATATTCTTCTCTTGCAGGAAAAGTCTTGCTTTTGTAAGCTATTGTATCTTATACAGTCTATTCCTACATTTCTAGAATTTCTGATTACTGTTTTATGAATAGATCAAAATGGTCAGGCCAAGTCTGCACAATACATTTGAAAAGGGTTGGTCAGTATCAGTAGAATAAACGGAAGTGAAATTTTATTTAAACTCCTGAAAGGAAAAGATGTCTAATAAGCATGACATTTTTATTTGGGGAATAGAAACAAGGAAGATTTTAAAAATCAGTGAAGTTAGAGCCAAAATATATCCAGAAACAGCATTCTGAAGAATCTGAAATATCTGTTTGGAAAATTATGTGCAATCTTGTGTCAGGACTTAGTTGCCAAAGTTGTCTGGCTGCTTCCTGGGGATTATTGACTGCAAGTCTCCAGTGTCTCACAGTGACATGATTGGCACTTCTCTGTTTAGTTAATTGAAGATTTGAGTAACTGTTGGTAAAGGGAGACAAACAGAAAGAGCAATTGTCTTGTGGTTGTTTTGCGGTGCGAACTTGAAGGGCCATACCCTTCCAATGAGTTAATACCTTGTCCCCAGAGTAAAGAAGGATAAAAATAAAGATCTGAACAGTATTGTTCCAGTAGAGTAAAATTAGAAGCCGTTTTTAACAGCCCTTGCTCTGCCATGCTATTGTTAGAACTTGTTCACTCGCTGAAGTGTTCTGCGTGACGCTACAGTGTGCGCTCCCTCCTCAGAGTAAGAGCCCTTTTCTGATCGCCTTCAGGAGCCAAGAATGTGGCATGTAAAATGAAGCAGCTATTAAAATGTGCATGAAAAAACAATTTGCTTTGTGCTTAGATATACCTTCAAGGGTAATTGTTATCAATGTATTTAATCTGAGTCTCTGTGTATAATCAGGCACTAGAACACAAAATGATTGTAAACATAATAAAGCCATGGCAGTAGGAAAGCCAGTGGAGACAATTCAGTGATTTGCTGAAAAGTGTGTGGGGATTGAATGAGGGGTGGAGAAGGAGGAAGAAGGAGGAGAGGAACCCTATGAAACAGAGGGTTGCTCTGTCATTCATTCAGTTTGATTGTGGCTTTTGCACAATTTATGCTAGCTGGTTGGGTGATCATCCCAAACGCTTTATAATGAGGAAGGATTTCTGTACAAATTTTTCATGAACTGTAACATAACACTGTATGGATAGCCAACAGGACCCTAAAACAAGAGCACAGCAAAGACCCTGCCTCTTGTAAATAGATGGAGCAGAGATTTCTTCTTCCACTAATTTTTTTAAACCTTCATTTACATGTCTTAATAAACTAGTCATGCCAGAATGACCCCAAAAGCATAAATTTTATCATAATATTCCTACTGTTCTGGACCTCAGTTAAACAATTACAAGCATATTTATGGCACTAGCAGATATGAATATTTTGTTAATAGAAGTGTACTGTTATAAACATATGACATTGTTACCTTCCTCCTTGCAAAAGAGTATACCATGTCGTGTTAGCAAGCTACAAAGTGTAAGGGAAAAAGTTAGGAAGGTAAAAGAGAACATGCACTCTTGGAAACATAGACAGAAATTCTAAGTATGGAAAAAATGCACATCCTGTGAGGAATTTATTCTCATTTCAGCATGAGTGGAATTTTCATGTCAGTGATTCTATATTGCTGCATGTGCTGATAGAAACCTGTGGATTTAAATACTCCTCCAGAATCCTGAGACAGGAAAGAGTAAATATTTGGTGGGCTTCTATGGAGTAAACTTCACAGTGACATCCCAAAGTAGAAGGAAAACATCCGTGCAACACCAACCCTTCCTTTCTCTGATCCTTTTCCTTTCTGTGAACATTCCAAGTAATAGTTTATGAGAAAGTACCAGCAACACAAACTACCTGAAAATTCCACAGAAACTCAAAACTGCAGACTTCTAAGATGCATTTGGATCTATGAATGTGCCGAATTGGATTTAAATGCCCATTCTCGAGTCTGGCTTCAATATCATGATCTGCCTTGCAGAAAACCCCGAACAAAAAAGGTGGGATAAATGAGGCACCGATAAAACCATATTCCTCTGCAACAGAGCATGAATGTAATCTTAACTTCAAGGATTGTGCAAGATTGAGGATCTGGAAGCCCTTGTAGGTGTCCTGAATCACTCTTTGCTTTCTGACATCCAGGCGCAGGAGCCTGCTGAAGGGTGCACTATGTCATGGTGCTGCCTCAGAACTCAAGCCAGGCCTTGATCCTCTGGACTGTTGAAAAGTTAGTGGAAAAGATGCAGGTAGACAGTCATTCCCACATAGCTCATTGCTTCACACATTTCTAACTGAACAACCAGGATCTAATCATTTGTGTTTCTTACGTGAATAATATATCTGTTTCTGCCCCGTAAGAGCCTTTATTTTACTTTGAACTCTCATTGTATCAGATTTTTTTGCAAGTGATAATTAAAACAGTAAGTACCTTTGTCTGGATTCAACTTTAGTAGAATTCTTTTCAGAGAGATACAAATTACATTCCCCTTTTCTAAAAATAGCATTGGCGGAGGGAGACCTGATATAGTCTCTGTCAAGTATTAGAAGGTCTGTACAAGAAGCTTTGATTTCCTCTACATAGAAGAATAACCTGGCAAAATTCAAGGGAACTGCAGCCGTTGACTGGAGGAATTTCTAAGGCATTTGCCTCTCACTTAGTGAAATGTGTTAGTGCTTGGACATGGTTCCTTCTTTGAATGTGGTAATACTTAGAGCCTTGTGTTTCCTTTGATCACATACTTTAATCATAGAAATTAGAGATGGAACAGACATATTCATTGATCTAGTCCATTTCCTGCTGCTGCAGGATTGGTCTGCAGTTTATTTTTGAGGGCTTTCGAGTTCTCGCATTTCTCCCTGAGATCAATGGGAGTTCCTCACCCAGATCAAGGGGAGTGAATGGTTCATAACCTGTGAAACTCGTACTGAATTGTATTTTGTATCATGTTGGGTGGTACAAATGGTGGAAATAATGGAGTACTCTTCTCACACAGCTCAAAGTGAAGCATCTGATGGAGAAATAAGCATGGTTCATTTGGGCAGGTATTAACTGAGTAGAATGGAAAGGATATCGCAATTACTTCTCTGTATATTCAGCTTTCTAAACATGAGTACCTCCCTGTGCATATCATCTATCCTGTCCGTGCAATGTTTTCAGTCAGCTCTTCATTCTTCCTTGTTGTTTTTCTCTACATGGAGATGGTCAAGTTTTTCCTCACTGTGTTTTAAAAATGCTAAATTAGTGTTTTGTTGAGTGAAAAAGGTATCAATTTTTAACTAACTGGTTCTGGTGTAGTCCTAACTTTTAGCATTTAAGAAAGGACAGTCATAAAATTTTTCATCTTTTATGGTGAATTTTTAAGTTCTGGTCTTTGAAGAAATTGCTAGCAATTTGCCTAATCATTTCTGCTATGGAAATTATGATAGAAATTTTGGGTTTCTG
Organism: Bombycilla garrulus; assembly: GCA_013400315.1. NCBI lineage: Eukaryota > Metazoa > Chordata > Aves > Passeriformes > Bombycillidae > Bombycilla > Bombycilla garrulus. Next base: position 236,462 of record VXBU01016443.1, on the reverse strand, counting down.
GTAAAACAATATTGTCTAATGCTCTGATCATGCAGTAGGGGCTGTTTACACTTTTTTTTATTACTGAATTTGTTATAATCCCTGAACCTTTCCTCCACCCAACATTCTCCACATTAATTGTTGTTTCGCCTCAGAAGGTTCTGATGCTTTGCAATATTCCCCTGGCTGCCATGATACAGTCTATCTGGCATTTCCTTTTTAAGTACAGTACTCTTCAAAGTAATTAAAATATAAGCCACAACATGAAAAAGCCTGAATTCAGCTGTCAGGCATGTCTGCATATCATGGCACTGGTCCGAGAGTAAGCTTCTTAAACGATGCCCTGCCACAGAGTTCCACACAATGGAAGATTGCCAAAGTTTTTAATTCATATAATTTAATCTTGGTGGCATGAATGACTAAGTGTGAAATATGAAAACTGTCAAAAGAAGTCCAAATACTTGCTGAACTACAAAATCTAATGTGACTTTCCAGCCTTCTTTGTGGTTTGGAGTTAGTGTTCATTATCCTGTAAAAAAACATAGCATTGCTAGTACCTGCTGCTTATTTAATACAGGTAGAAATTCAGCCCTTGCCCTGAATTGTGACAGTGGCAAAAAGCAGCAGAAGAAAAAGCATAGTACGTAGTAGCAAACATGGAACTGCCCTTGCCCTAAATATATTTTAAGTGGGCATCTAATGAGCAGGACCAAAGGAATTCTATGGAGGAGGAAGTCTTAAAATAGTATGGTTGTGAGCTGAGCTGTGCGAGGTATTTGGCTGGCTCTCAACCCGCAGAAGGCAAAGTGTCACACAACAGCCCAGTGTTGCTGGGCGCAGGTCATTGTTAGTCCCCGCAGGAAAGGGATTAACTAGACAATTGCCTTTCTGCAGAGCAGAAACAAACTTCCCCATTAATTGCTACCAGCCTCTTCCTGTTCCAGCAGGTTACTCTGGCTTCTTTCACTGCAAAGCCTTTGCTATCAGAGCAGACAGTATCTATGGGCACAGGAGGCACTTCCCAATTAACTCTTTCTGTATTTGCTCTTCTGCATTGCAACCTGATGTGGCAAAACTTGCCTTTTAGAGATAACAAAATAACTTAAAATTTACCATGGAAAATTTGGCATTACTCTTATACACAGAAAGAAGTGTAAACAGTGTAAACTCATGTTCACTTTCAGCATAAGGAAAAGCCCATGTTTTATCACACCTTTTTCAGAAGAAAAATTAATTTGTATGGTTCTTGGTCTATATTTTTCCATCTTAGCTTGAATTGCAACTGCATGAATTACCATCCTGAAGCAGAGCTGTAAATTAGCTGAAGAGTATTATCTTCCCTGCCTCCATCTATACAGGCTAGATGCCTCTCAGGAAAGTGTGGTACATGGCAGTAGAAATCCATATTTTCTACCTCTTTGCTCATTGACTACGCACAGACAGATGTTTTCAGTAGGTATCAAGGCACAAGAATCTCGTATCTTAGGTCAACACTTCATTATTGCTGCTGAAGGACCAGCATCTTGTTCCTGCGTTAAAAAAAAAAAAAAAAAAGTTGAACTTTTATCTTCATCTGAGGTTTGGAGAGGGGCATAATACTATCTGATCTTATTTCTTTTTTTTTTTTTGTTTTATTCTGTGTTGCCTTTGGGATGGCTGAATATGTCAGAAACTGTTCATAGAACAGACATCTTTTCTCTTGCTATCACTTCTAGAAAAACTTCTTTTGACTCATAATGGAAAGTGGGCTATTTGAATATTTGCCTCTTCTGTCTTCTCTCCTGCCTTCTTCATGTACACGTATAGCTAATTTTTGCAAATATTAAGATTTCTTCTCATGTAGATGTGTAAAAATATCAAATTTCCCCACCATCCTGCTATTAAAATTTGCCCCTTTGTGGATCCAGGAATTTCCTGCATTTTCTGGATTCTTGCTGTCACTGAGCAGTGTTTTGCTGACAATGTCACTCTACTCCTGCAATGCTACACTTCCTGTCTTCCCATATTCTAGTAGCCTTTTTCATCTTCCAGTCTTTTTCACTGGTGCTTAGGCTCTTTTACTAATGTTTATGCCCCCTCCTCAGCCTGCAACAGACCTCCCTCCTTACTTTCATACTGGTCTGTATTCCCCTGTGCTTGTTCACAACCTGGGGGAATGTGTCTTCTTATTTCCGAGGGTTTAAATGATCACAATTGCACATTTGGGGAAACTCTGCTGGTTTTATATGTCAAGCACCTTTCCTCCTTTCTCGAAGAAACACGCAACCCTGCCAGGCTCCCAATGTGTAGTTTTCTTCCTACTGGGAAGGACAACAAAACTCAGGAAAAACTAAAAACCTGTAGAAAGTTCCTCACTGAAACTCATTGCATACCACACTCAGGCACTGTAAAACATGAACTTTTTACCTGAAATACTATTATTAAGTTCAGTAAAGAGCACAAAACTTTGATTGTTTCCCAAAAGTGTTCCTCATGTGTTGCCTAAAATGTGTATGTTGAACCTGACATTTCAGAGGAGGAAAAGTATCCCATTTTGGGCACATGATCAGCTATACGGTGCTGAAAACATTAGTAAGTACTTCTTGTTACATTATTATTGTTTATTACTTTTCAGTTCTCACTGCTAGCACAGTATATTCTAATTTTAAACTAGATAGCTTGAAAGTATATGCTAATCACTGTTCAGGAAATGGAGTTAATGATTGAAAATATAAATGACTACATATCTGATAAAGTTTGACTCTGCTATGATTTGTTTCTTCTCTGAAATGTTAGTCTTTTCTCTTCCTACATAAACATTTAGCATTTTTTAGTTCTTTGGCTACTTGTGATCACAGGGTCTTCTGAATGCCCTATTTTCTAAGTGCAAAATTGATTTTCTACACGTATGCTACCATGAAGCATGAGATCCTAGGCAGACAGGATCTGAACCAGTGACTTGTGAGATAATTAATGACTTCAGTTTCTGATCATAATAGCTTGGTAAGTTTTGGAAACATTATTAATGGATGATGGACCCATGCATGATTATGGAACTCTGTTTCTGAACATGAAACTGTGTTTCTGTAACTGCTTTACAGAATCACATATAAAATAATTAAAGACCCCCAGTATTTTTTTCCAGACATATTTTTTTCTTGAAAGATGGAAGGGTTTCCAGGACTACCTCTAGGCAATGATATTGTTGCTTAATTAAAGTGTACCTTTGGTTTCTGCTTTGATTTCTCCCCAAGCCATGAATTCATTGATTCTCAATTTTAAATATTATAGAACATGAATACACTGTTGAAGTTTTTTATTGGATCTTCAGTGCCAGACTCTGCTACAACAAAAACACGGTGGAAATGTAGATGCATCAAGGGGCTGCCAGTGGCCACAAGCAGAGACTTTATTTCTTGCTTGTCCTGACGAAACTGCCAATCTCATTCCTGTTACGATGGGTAAAAGTCTGTGGTATCCTTTTGTTTGTTGAATAAGATAACCTAGTGTTGAAGTCTAACAGATGTATATGGGCATATATGTACATACATAGGTACATATTCATATACATATATGTGTATGTCTACATATAGATAAATTGCTCTTGCTGCTGGAGCAGTAGAAATGTGAAATAGTCTGTACTTCTGAAATGTGTCTTAGAAAATATCTTTGGAAGAGTAACTGGGAAAAGCCAAACACCTTGTACACTTAAAGTAGAGCATGAAAAAGAGTACTTGGCAAAAGTCAATGCAGTAGGCCTTTTCCCCAGAGTCCTGGCTGTCATCAGTGAGACTGTGGGAGAGAGAAAGAGTATTTAAATGAGTGATTTGCAGGTCAGAACCAGCCTTCAGAGACACATGCAACTATGGTGAGTCTACTATCTGCTACTCACTTTGTCCTTCCCATTCCAGATGCTATACAGTATAAGATTTTTTTTTCTCCTTGGATACCAAGAAGTCCCTGTGGTCAGGTCTCTGTAACCTTTAACTTGACCATGGCCACCAAATGAATACTTTTCACTGAAGGGAAGTCTGCAGCAGAAACTAGTTGCCTGGACCTTTCTTCCAAGTTTTAAAAGAGAGAACTGGTTGGTCTTTAAGCAAGGAAGAGACCCTAGGAGTTACAAGTGAACTTTTGCTAAAGCATTTGCTTCACTAGGTCATGAGCTTTTTCTGGAAAGATTGATTCATATTAGCTTGTATAAGGAAATTGTCACATGGATAACAAACCAGCAGAAAGTAAAATGTGACAAAGTTTCTAATTCTGGTACTGAACAGTTTGAAGTCTGGTTTTCATTTGCAGTTTCATTAACAGATCAGTAGAGAGGCCAAAAAGAAACCCAGTAAATGAATACATTAGAGAGAACTTTGTGAATGCTATTGAGGACAGAGATGGAAAAACCCCATAAACAACCAATGTTAAAAACTTTCCTTGAAATGCAACTGATTATTTTTCTGCTTAAATTGACTGCTAAAATGAGGTTAGGAAGGCTTTTGCTTTCTATTATTGTTATGTATCAGACTAAGGAAAAGCTGTGGGGGAAAGTGCCTGGTTTGCTTTCCTCTGTACTGTGGGTGTGGTCTGTTGGCTCCTAAGAACGCTCTCTACCAAATTCACTGTTTTTGAAGGGGCCCTGGGCAGTAAAAAACAGTGTTTTTCATCTTTACAACAGTTTTGAAGTTGTTAGAGGGCACTGGAGTAATTTTATGGCCTGAAGAATAAGAGGAATCTGCTGAAGGATCAATGCTCTGTGGAACTTTCTAAAGGAAACACCTCGGACTACAAGGGCAGAAATCATTTTGCCTCGTGACCCTAATGAGTTTTGCATTCCCATTGCCAGCCAGGGGTTATCAGAAAGAAGGTCTATTTGCCCTGTGTTAAAATGAAAGTGAGAGATTTCTACTGAAGGGATCTGTTCTGTTTTTCTAACTAATTGATTCTTTGTTTTGTCAAACCTTGAAGCATGTCATAATCTCCTGATGATCTAAGACACGAGTCTCAAAATGAAAGAATAGACTTTTGTTCTAACCCAGTCTTATGGAGACCAGTACATGAGCATCAGGCAGACATGATGTGTCATGTTGCAGATCTGAGAGAGCTCAAAAACCCCCAGAACTGAAACCTGCCGCGTTTTACCTCTGATGCTGGAGGGCTGAATGGGGGAGGAGGCGGCAAGGAGCCAGCAGAAGGAGCGTGTGGGCACCAGCCACTCACTGCCCGGCTAGCTTGTTGCCTTGAGAGCTGGAAGGAAGAAATTATCATTTGAATCTGCCTTTTGTCCCAGACATATGGCACCGGGAAATCACTAACTTGAGAGAAGGTGCTCTCAGCTTCTACTTACATCTCTTACTTGGCCCAGAAGGCTACTAAGAAAAGCAACTCTGAGCTCTGCTGGATGGAATGAGACTCAGTAGACACCTGGTACTTATTGCTAACCACCATTTGTGGTGATTTGTGATACTCTGATATCACATGCTTTTTGGTATTATAATTTCTGAGGGCTTATCTAAGTGTCATCAGTAACCACTGGAGTCAAAAATTCCACTTATGACAAATTTCAATGAAATCAAATGTGGTTGCAGTCTGTTAGATCTAGGTAAATATTACAAATCTTAAATAGAAAGAATTTTTTTTTTTTACTGTGATATTTCAATTCAAAGTAACAAACTCTAGATTATTTCTCTAGAAATTTCTCCACGTAGGTTGCACGTGCTACTACTTAATAATCTGACTATTATTAATCCTTGGCATTGGATGTTGGAACACGATGACTACTTTTTCTGACTGTTACAGAGTCTGCAATGGGCTCAGTCTTGAGCCAGTTTGTGCTGAGGTACTGAATTTAAGCACTTAACATGAAAATTTTATCTTTAAGTACACTGCAGCACTATGCTCAATCCTAACTTTTGTTCAGTATAAGTCCTTTATACATGCCTGTATAAGGAGAAAAGCTTTGGAATCTTTAAAAACAAAATTTAAAATACCTAGAGGAATTTAAAATTATGACCCCCTTCCCCCCTATATATATATATTAAAAAAATATAATATATATATAAATATATATATATTAAGAAAAGAATAGAAAGTTTTGATAGATTAATTTTAAATATTATTCCTGTGTGCTGAAATATGCTACCTTTGCTAAGATGCAATGATTTTATATTATTTTTTTAGATAAGAGCAAAAATATAGCTAGAGTTTTCTCGCAGTAAAATTTCCTGAAATTCACCCTTCAGTATTTTCCTCTCAGAAGTCCCAGAAGATGTGAAAGTTTAGATTATGACTCATAAAGACTGACTGACAATTTTTTATTCCTAGATTCTAGCCTGAATCTAAATCCTGTATGTGTATGTAGAAGGGACCCGAGTACAAATTCGGAGTTTCCTAAATGAATCGAGTTTTACTGTAAATATGCCAATTGAGGTTATTGAAATTCTTCAGCTTGGAACACTTGCAGTTCCAATTGCAGTCAAAAATACTCACAATAAATAGCAAGACACAGCAACATGCAAGTAACTGTTCCGTACTTCAAAGGTAGCAAGCTTTGAGGCACCATGCCAAAAGATCAAGGACGAGTGGGTTTTCTGAGTGTGAATTATTGCTCTGTAATTCATGCTCCGATACAGAACGCAGAACTGGTAAGATCATTAGGTGAATGAGCTTTAAATATCACCAAATCAAATATTAGGTTGATAACACAGAAAGGTAGATTGAGGTTTTCTAATCCCTTTGAATTTACAGCAAAAACAGAGGTCAAATTAGCTTTACAAACAGTGAAGCTGTTGGGCGATCTTTTTGTGTCTAGATTTGCATGTTTTAACAGGAGATGAGTTTAGGCTAAACCCTGAGGCTGTAGACATTGCTGGAGGACAGAAACTTAGGAAGTTGAATATATATTCAATAGTTTAACATTGCTAAGACACAAATACTATAGTCTTTCAGCATTACTTGTGAAGAAAAAGCATTGACAGTAGACAGCTGTCACAGAAGCTTTGAAAATTAGTCAAATATAATGGTATCTGACCTATCTTTAAATTTTCACTTTGGGTTTCGGCTCAAGAGTTTGGAAGCCTTCTTGATGCCTGAGTCTTGTGAATTTTAAGAATGGAAACATAAGCAAGTGGTACCAAGCCTATGACTATAGTCACATCTTCTGGTTACTCTGATGAAGCAGATTCAAGCTATTGTCCTATGTGCTTTCAGCTGGAAAAGAGAAAGTCAGTAATGGTATCCCACCTAAACAGACAAAACCTCCACTTAGTGTATATTGTCTGTTTTATTGCATATATTATTTGTGTTTGGACATAAAGGCCTAGTTCCTTAAAGGTGTTTATTAAACTCAGTTTTGGAAAGGTACCTAATTTCTTATGAAATTAAGCACTGGTATTTAAGAATTTATGGTGTTCATCACCTAAATCCTAAAAATTGCTGAAACTGTAGTGAAATAAAGCTGTCTTAACATTTTTCTCCTATATAACAGCTCTGAAACTTTTTAACTGCATTTTTCTATTGTGGAGATAATTTCTGAGATATGTAATAAAAGAACTTTAAAAGCATGCTTCTTAGAGAGGTGAGTAGAAGTAATTTTTGACGGAAAAGGTCTTTGTCCTCTAGTAGATAATGCTGGCAAGATTTTGTCCACATTTCTTTATATTCATATTTTTCATGGAAGCATTCTACTAGGGATCTCTCTCTCTTCCCAAATGCAAGTTCAGCAAATAGACTGCTGTGAAAGGCAATATGTAGGATCACAGGTCGCAAGACACATGTTTCTCAGGTCTCATATGTCCCTGTCCAACTGAATGGCTTTGACCAGTGCTTTGCATGCTCACAGAGCAAGGGGACAGGTCTCAGAGCTGTTTAGTTGAATTTAAACTTTTGCATGTGGAAAATAAATGGAGAAATGAATGAACATTTTTTATTATCTCGTTCACCTTCCCATTATCTTTTTGCAGAGTTTAAGAGACTGGCAGAAGTATTTGTCTTCTCTGCCTTTTCAGAGAGTTTGTGTTTGCCAGAAAAAACAGAATTTGACATTTTACCAATGTAACTGAGGGAGAAAATGGCAAAATTTAAACAAGGCTAGGTTCACTCAGGGGCTACCCTGATACTCAAGGGCAAAGAAAAGAGATATTCAACAAGAAGTTGAAGTACATAAAATAATAAGCATGAGGTCCTTAACAAAGGCTTCTGGCACTTACATAGTGTAAGTTGTGAAGATTAATAAATGTGATTAAATTGAACCAGGTTTTGCTATGGGATGCTGAGGGGTTCAGAAACTTTCCACCGTCCCCTTGTCCCCACAAAATTGAATTGTAGGAACTAAAACAGCTGTATTGCTTCATTAACTAGAATACGAATCCAGTTAACAGACCACTGATAAAAAGGCACCTCTAGGGAAGCCTAGGGAGACTGGATGTTTAGACCTCATAGTCCAATTGTTAGTCTGGAGAAAGTGATAAAATTTTAGGAGTGATTTAGATCAATAAATCATATTTTACTTATGAAAAATGTTGCTTATAGAGACTTTTGCTCACAGTTCTGAGAAAGATCTGTTGTCATATTTAAGGGATTTCTTTTCCTTGTTTCACTTGGTATTATTGTTCATAAAAGGGATAAAGGTGGTATACCTACTCTTATTGGTTGAAAGCATAATTCAAAATACCTTCATGTAATAGCTCTGTTCCTTTTTTTTCTCACTAATAAGGAGCAGGTAACAGAACAAGTAAAGCAGCCACTGTAACATTACTGAGTTTATTTTGGGGGTACTAATAAATAATTAATGCTCGGAAGAAGCAGAGGAGAAAGAAATATAGTGTCTGCCTTTTAAATAGAGAGAGGAAGAAGACTTGAAAAATTAAGTCCAGCTGGCCTCATATCAATACTGAGAAAGATACTGAAACGATTTACTAAGCAGTCAATTTATAATTGCTTAGGGATGATAAGAAAAAACCAATAAGGATTTATCAGGAAAAGGAATGTCAAGGCATTCTAATTATTTTCTTTGACAAGGCAGCTCTCCTTGTAAATAAAGGGATGGCATACATACGATATATATGTTAATCTTGCATTTTAACTCATCCTCATACAGTTTTCTCACAAGCAAATTGAAGGAAATGAAAGTATTACAAATGGCCTAAATGAAAGTATTACAAAGTGGCTGAAAGTTAGTGCTTGGAAACAGGTGTGAGTAGTTACTATTAAAATGGGTAGTTGGTAAATCCATTCTGGTTGGTGTTTTGGATGAGTGTACAGACTGTCAACAAAATCTCCAACGTCCTGAGAGTGAGGGAGAGGTTTCTAATGCATAATGGATATTGAAAGTTATTGTGAAAAACTGGAAGAATGATCTGAAATGAGTGTCAATAGATATTAGTGTGAAGCACTGTTTCCAGGGAGGGACAATCCCACACAAACACATAGCAGGGAGTAGCTGGCTAGACAGCAGAGCTGCGGAGAAGGGGCCGAGGGCAATTATGGACTGCAGACCAAGGATGACTCAAGAGCACAAGGCCTTTTTTTGAACAGCCACTTCATTCTGTGCTGAATTAAAAGAAATGCTGTGTGTCAGGCAGAGGTGGGAGTTCCATCCTACTTGGTGCTTTTGGTTGTGAGCTAGAAACTTGACCCAGCATTGGGCACCACTTTTTCAGAGAGTTGCAGACAAATTGGCAAGTGTCCAGAGGAGAGGAACAGGAATGATAAGCGGTTTAGAAAACATGACCTGTGAGGAAAGATTGAAGGAATTGGATTTGTTTAGTCTACAACAGAAGAGCCTGAGAGGGACATGATAACAGTCTTCAAGTATGTAGAAGGTTGTTGTAAAGCAGACAGTGATCAATTATAGTCCAAGTCCACTGACAGAAAAAATGATTGCTTTAATTTGAAATGAAGAAGTTTTAGGTTAGATATTGGAAAAATCCCACAAAAAAAAATTGCTTTACTAAGGAGGATAACTAAGCATTTGAACAAGGTACTGAGGAAGTTTCAAGAGTTTTAAAATAATTCATTAATAAAATAAGTAAAGGTCAGAGAAAATGAAGGTATTTTCAGTGCAGGGATCCACTAGGTAAAATACTAGGGTTCCTTTTATGTCCTATAATCTCTGATTTCTAAAAATTAATCTGTTCTGCAAGAGTTACCTAAGCTTCAGCAATACAAGAAATAATGAGTTTCCTAATTTATGCTAGGGTAATTTACCTTTTTTGCATGTCTGAATTTGTCTTCTGGTTTTATTTCTGAAAAACAGGGGTACAGTAGTTCAAAAGAATTTCAAGTACTTACTTAGAAAAAGCCAACAAAACACAAAAAATCAACTCTGTGTGTAGCAAGCCATTACTGCCATTTTTATCTGAAGTTTTTGTAAAGCTAAGCAAATGAGGCATTTATAGTTTTATCTCTAATAGCACAAAGGCCACCAGTGACCTAGTGGGTGTATTTATTTCTCAGACAGCATTAACTTATTTTTCTGTTTCTGACATACTTGCAACTATGGAATTTTCCCTATAGAACAGAAAATATGAAAACATCACTATCACCATCTGACCTTCCCAGCACATTAGCAAGGAAGATATCAGTGAAGGTGAGGTAAACCTAGACTGTGTACTGCAGAGACTGATAGGCAGACATTCCCTTTTGCTGAATCTGCTTGGAGAGTGTTAAGTTCCAGCAAAGAAATAACAGGACAGGTGAAAAAAGATGACATCTGAAACTGCCAGAGGATGATCTGCCAGAGCCAAGTGCCAAAGGCCTACGGCTGAGCTCTTGCCATGTGTTCAGAAGGCATAAAAACAAGGTGTCTTATTTTCTTCTGTTGCTGCTTTTTTGCCACCCAGTGCAGTTATTTGTGGTTTATTTTCAACACAGGTTAGCTAAGAGAAAGAAGATACTTATTCGTTACAGGTTAATATCTACAGATGGAATTCAAAGGGACTTCCTGGCCCTATTATTGCTATTTTTCAGTCATCTGTCCTAAAAGTAACCATGAACAGCAGTAAGAAGCTCCACCAAGTGCACATCTAGAATTTCCCAGCTGGGACTGCAGGTCAAAAGCAGGCAAGGAATTGATAGATGAATGTTTCTCGATTCTAGGTTGTTGCATTAAAGTGATTAATCTATTGGAAGAAGGCAAGTTAAAGGTGTTAGAAAAGCATATCAATAAACAACAAATAAAAGATATCAGAAGAAAAGTTTTGTTTATAGCTAAGAGCTGGCTATCATCATTTGGTATCAATCCATTTATATGTTTAATTGTATGTTTGTGCATGAAATTACAATTAAGACCAGGTAAAATTTGTGTTTAAAAATTCTTTTCACATATGTTTGTATTAACTTTTCATCTGATCTGGATAGACTCCTCTATTATTTATCTTATTTCACATTTTACCTTCTACTTCCTTTCCCCATGAGGAATATGGATGCCCCAGGAAATACAGCACCTATATAGCGTATCACTGACAAAAGAGTAACTAATCAAAAGGGGTTTACAAACTTGAGCTAGCGTAAGGCCTCCCTCCTTCCCATATCTTCCTAATGGTCTACTTTTGTCCTGTCTATGAGGAATCAGACATTTACAAATGGTAAGCTGGACAAAGTTGCAGTATATCTAGAGCAAAGGAGCGCAAAAATATTGCGTCCTCAATTCAGCCTTAAAAATTCGGCCTTTTTTAACCAAGCTCCTCAAAAGCTGTTCTTTTACCTAGTTTATTAGCAAGTATTGCAAAAATGCTAGACACAACACTGCTGGAGACCTGTCTTTTCAGTGATACCTAAATCATTGCTCATACCCACCATGATCCTGAAAGCATCCCTAAGATACCTCACTGGAGTCCGTGTCCAGGTGGACCTCCAGCTGTCACCTCTCTGATCCTGCTTGTAACTCCTCATTGACCCATCTATTTCAACTCCTTTCATTGTCTTTTTCCTTGTCACTGTCTTAGGGCCACCTTTCTCTGCATGTCTTTATCCATATTTTTCATTTTTGAAGTCCCTAGAGAGTACTTCACTCCCAGTTTAGCTGGCTATTCCTTCCCTCCACATGGAATGGAAAGTACTTTCTTTTGTAAAGAGAGAGCACCACGTCCCACAACAGGATCTGCTAGAGCTCATCAAAGGACATAGTAAAGGTTTAGGCATCAGGGTTATTAATCACATTTTCCTTTTGCATACTGTTTGACATAATGCATTTCCCTCCAAGTTGTCATGCCCAAAAGGTCTACAAGTATCCAAGATATTATAGCTGTGTTTATGCTGGTAAACCTGTCATGGACAGGGACTGTTCTCTTGCCCTTGTCACACAGTATGTGCTGCTGTGTCTCCTCTGAGCATATGGTTTCTCTGTGGATCTAAGGTATAAGTGTTTAAGTGATTTTTTTTCAGGTATGTTCAGTAAGGTGAAGAGACTCTTTCTACCAGTAAGAACCAAGGTTTCACAGACTGAAAATTGTGGGGTTATGTTGCATGCCTTGGTGTAAAGGTGTGGAGAGATCTTTGAAAGCACAAAGCCTGTGCAGGTAGTATCAGAGGAGAGCACAGGCTCTGATCTGTTGTAGTCTCACCCACATTACTTGCTGGTAAGTGCTTCCTACCATATGTGCTCTCCCATCAGTCATATCTGAGCATTATTACTGAAAAGTGGTAGTTGGCACAGGCAGCTCAGTGATCAAATTCACTCTCTGGCCTTGATTTATTTAGCGATATAGATAAAGTCTATGTTTTGAACATGCTGTACAGACCATTATCTGTTTTATTTTTGCTCTTATGTACTAAGGCAATGTGTAACATATCAGACAGTAGCATTTTTAGGATATTTTCAACCACAAGATTTTTTTTATGACAATAATAACAATAATCAAGAAACGAGTGCCAAAATGTAGCTCATGTTTTGCATGTTGTAGCTATTCTCCAAATCAGACAAATGTCCTGTGATAGGAAATAAGAAGCAAAGGGTGGCAAAGTTCATGGACAGTAACTTTTTTTAAGCTGGAGGCCTTTTTAGACATGTTTATTATCATTTTGTTCTGATTAAAATGCAGCTTTAACGGCAAAATAAAAAGCTGTCTTGTTTAAAGGGAGATGTAGCTCATTTTATGAACAAGAACCGCAAACAGCTGCTTCCATATGTTGCTAGTATCAGGAAAAATTCTTTGTTAGATGGCATCTTTAAGATTAAACTCCGTGCTGAAAATAAACACAACAAAAGCGTGAGATGATTGAGGAGAACAGTGACCCAGTCCAGGAGAAAATACACTTTGTTTCAGCTGGTGATGAATCTGCATGACCCAGACAGAGAGTTCCAACATTGACTATCACTGTATTCTGCAGTATTTTGACATGTAATATAAATGCCTGTGATAAGGGATAAAAGGCACATTCGACCATCTGTACTAGTTTTAAACCTGTTTGTCCAAATTTTGGATGTTGTAACCTTTTTTTTATTCGCTAAAAGTGAATTTTTAACATAGTTTGGACCTAATTCTGCTTTCTGTAGTATCTCTATTAAAAAATGTTTTAAGCGTAGCCCTCTGTTAGCCAGATTGAAACACGGTTCATGAAGGTGTCACCCTGCTCTCTTTGAAGTTGAAGGGAGATGCATCTGCCTTGAATGAGAGCAGGATCAAATCACCTAAGCAAATGGTTGATTAATCAGATAGTGCCAAGGAAGAAAAGTATGGTTTGAGACCTTCTGTAAAGGAGACAAAGCTCTGGCTTCAGTTTTAATGATGAAGTCTTTTCCTTCATAATGGCTAGAGTGTGAATCTCCTGCTGTTATTCTCATGCCCCCCAGATTTGCTTTTAGTCTTATGGATCTTTCTTCTTTAAGAAATCCATAGAGAGCAGTGAGATTTGCAGGTACAATTGGAGTTGTCTAGTTCTCATTGTCTGCTCCTGTAACCTCTGATCACCTGCTCCTTGCTATACTTTCATACTATCATCTCTTTATGAGGTTTTTTTTGCATTGCTTCAAAGCAATGCAAAAATTAGATTACAACACAGTCTAAGTAACCATATGTATTTGGTAATGTGCTATCACTTTTTGATTGAAAAATAACTTTTATACACTCATCATTTACATGGGGAAAATTTTGCCTTAAAACTGCTGCTTGAAGATTAATTGAAGAATGTGTGGAAGGTTAGTGTGGCTATGCTTGTCCAGAAACATACACATGTCAGTTAGATAAGCTTCATGATTTTTTTCCAGACATTTTCAAAAGAGAATTAAATTTGCTTTTGCATTATTGGTTTTCAATACTTTCACGATATACAGAATGGTTTTATTGGTTTGGTTTTTTTTTACTTTGGTAGGCATATATCATATATTTACTTTTTATTATGGACGGATGGAAAATCTTGAAAAGATGAGCCACCTACTGACAAACAGTGTAGAGAGCCTGAAATAGTAGCTCCGAGGCATTTGAGTTCCCATTTCAGCATGACACTGACTCTGACTGCAGCACCCATCTCAGCACAACAAGCTGGATCCCTCCCAACCCTGCATTTCTATTGATCTGGAATTTCAGAAATGACTACAGTCACAGGATGTTGCTGGGTTGTGGGAAACCCCTTCCTGGGTGTGTTAAAGGCACTACTCTGCAGCCATTTAGCCTTCACTACAGTATTCTGTAGTTTTTAAGATTATCACAGGCAATGTGTATATTGCTGTGGGTTATATTGTGTGTCTTCTCTGTTTTGCCAGATTTTTGTTCTTAATCATGTTGCTCTTGCTGTGTTTCATATCTGTGCAATCAGCTGCATGTCCTTTAGTGTGCTGTGATCTGAACTGAGAACATATGTTTCAGGCTTGTATGTATCCAGGAAAAGTGAGCAAAGGAGAACCCAAAAGTTAGCAACTATTGCCTTCTGTGTCTCCTGTGGAAGATTTATCTGGATATACAGTTTTATGCTGGTTTAAACAGGGAAGTGACATTTTAAAAAAATCCACTTTGGGGGATGTTATTGAAAGAACTTAAATGCATGTTATGATTAACTTGCCAAAGCTACTAGGAGTAAACACATCCTTAATGTAGACTAGGACGTCTTCACATAAAACTCTTTCCCACATCCCACTCCCTCCCCTTCACCTCCCAAGTTTCATCCTAGCCTAAGGCAGTAAAATCCATCGGGTGGGGGTTTCCTTAAGAACATTGTATATGAGAGTATGTGACTTATCATCTCTGTGCCTCATTTACAGTGAGACTTAGCAGCTGCTTCGCAACCATGTGATACATTGAGCTTTGTATAATAGTTCACTTGAAGGTCTTTGCACAGTTCAGGCATGTCAGCTGAGTACCTTCAAGCAGTGCAGGGACTTGTAATTAGAGTGGCCCGGGGCTGCTTTCCTCTCTGAGGGGCTTTGTCTTCCCCGTGGATCCCAGTGGCACTCTGTACCCAGAGGCTTACCATCGCAGTGCACCAACGCGGGCTCAGCAGGCGGTAGGGGGGATCCGAGGTATGTCAGGAACTGAAAACAGGTATGAGAGTTCAAGCCTAGACAAAGGTCTTGTCAGTCATTTGAACACAAAGCATGCAGCACCTTGCCTCTCTGCTGGATCCCGCAGCAGGTAAAGAAAGAACTGCCCTGTGCTTTACTTCAGAGGAGTTATGCCCCAGTCCCTTTCCAAAATAAACAATCCACTGTGTTTATCTGTAATGACTTTTGCCACTTAAAGCAAGTTGGCTGATGCAGACATTCTTGGGAGGATGTCAAAGGAAGAAACATACTGTTTTCTAAATCTGGCCTTTTAAATGACTGTATCACTTCTGCAACACTCGGAAAGCTTTATATCCTGTGTGCAAGTTCCATTCATTTTCCCTGAGCATTTTTGGAAGAATAGACTGAGCAATGTGGAAAGGATAGACCTGAACTTCCTATTTTTGTCACTCCATTTCTGTTATCCACTAAGACAGAGGAGGACAAAAAAATGAAGGAAAAGAATGAAACAGATTTTTATATGGAAGACAAACTTTTGGCCACTCAAATTTGCAAAGGCATGTTAAATACCTTAACAAAAGAGGACCTAAACCAGCAAATCAGCAAAGCATTGCTAAACCAGCTGCTCTAGGAAATGGAAAATATACTTTACCTCATAAAAGGGTTACTTTTGAGGGTTGAGTTTGGAGGAATGGTTCTTCACAACGATAAGCTGGCACACTCTTTTCATCTGTTACTCTCCTGCACTGGTTTTGTAGAAAGTATAAATCAATGCGTAAGAAACATCAGGTCTGACTGAGTGTAAGAAAGCATGTTCACCTGCTCTTGTACCTCTGTCTCATGGCTCACTGAGCAAGAAATATTTCTAGTGCTCACACTTACTGCTACATGAGAAATTTTTTCCCCTACAGAGCTGCAGAGAATCACCATTAATCTGGGCACAGCAGTTCTCCCTCCCTACCACCTGCTACACCCACTTCCTGCTGCACCTGGGTGTGCAGTTCCAACACCTTTAGAAGGGTAAAATGTGATGCATGCTCATCAGAGTGACTGAGGTGGCACACAGGTGAGCCCCTGTTCAAATAAATCTGAATTGTCACTTTTTATGAATGAAGAAATAGATTCCCTGCCAGTACTTCTGGGAGGCGCGTCTCTGCCTCCTTGGAAAAGCAGGGCTTAAGGCACCACATGCTCATACCCACACAGCATATAGCCCTTGTGGCTATATTTATCCCTCTAAAAACAAAAGATGGTCATGGATTGTCCTCTGGCCCCCAGCCTGCTCAGGGTCATCTGTCCTCAGGGCAGGAGGGCCTGGTGAACTATAGCTTTACTAGTAAATGAGACGTTTGGATTAAAAATAGGTGGATTGGTGGTACTACCGCATTATGAGGCTGGTCCCTGTTTCTGAGCAGTGCCCACCAGAACTGTCAGACATTTGCCAGAAATGGTTCAGAGGTCATCATGGTCCTGAGACCATTCCCAGTAGGCCAGCTGGGCACAGCCCCCCTCTTCCAGTGGGACGGGGGTGCTCCTCCATGCCAGTTGGCCTCCGAGCCAGAGGCCAGTCCCAGGCGTGCTTAATTACCAGTATGAGTAGCGGGACTTTGCACCCCTGCAACTCAGAGAAAAACCTTGGGTTTCCTCTGGCCCATGGGGTATCTTTGTGACCCCAAGACATAATTACCATGTCAGTCTTGGTTATTCAGTTCAAAGTATTGGAAATAGCTGAGGGCTATGTTGCAAGAAGTGTTTTTATAGCACAGATTGAGTGTGTGTGCTGCATATATGGAGGTGTGCCAGGAGGACATGGGAAGTGCTTTGAAGAGCAGTGTCTTCTGGGATAGCAGAAGATGGAGGGAGACAAATGTGATACCATCTTAACCACAATGCCCTTTGGAAGTGTCCCTGAGAGGAACTAACCCATTACTTCCTCCAGAACACTCACTACTGTGTGCTGACACCTTTGCTGCTCCAGTCTGCTGCTCTTGTTGCCTTTCCTGATGTTGCTTCTGCCACCCCTGCTGTGGCTCTGCCACCACCTCCTTGCAGCTGTGGGTGAATTGCTTACTAGAATAAATCTGGATAAATTAGCACTGATTTTTGAGTGTCTCTGCTGTGTTTTTTGTCATGGCAGTCTAAACAGAATGAGAAACAGTCAGCAAGCTTGCTTGGGCTTTTCTTCTGCCTCTAGAAAGAGCAGTCTAGAAACAGCTCAAACCACTGGGACTGTTTATCTAGATTTGGGGTTGGGATACTGTAGGTCACTCATGCTAATGTTATTATTTATATCCTCCAAACTCCAAAAATAGTAATGTTGAATAGATTTTGGCCTGGTAGATCCCTTGTATATCCAAAAATAGGGAAGCCTGATGAAATAATTTCTGCGCTTGTCCTGGGTTTGTAACAAAAAGTTTTGACTTCGGGCCTTGGATTCTCTCTAGTATTTTGAAATCAGTATCTCCTTTTATTAACTTGAATGTTCTGAAGCTTACCTAATTACCTATGACATAAGAATATTGTCACTTGGCCAATTTTCCTCTAAGAGATAATATTTTATGAAATTCTACATATGCATTGCTGAATTGCTTTTTATTTTAAACTGTTCCTGGAAATAAGCATTTTATCAAACTCATCACAGAATTAAACTTGCATATTCCCAGGCACGGGGTTCATCCAGCAAGCTTGTATCCAGCTCAGGTTCTTTTAACCCTGAACATGTCTGTGATGGTGCTCTGACTGGTGTCAGTGACAAAATCCCATTGATTTAAAGGAAAGTAGGATGGAGCCCAAAATGCTAATTCTGTTGACTTTCTTGTTGGACTTCACTTTAACCCTACAGCACTGAAGACTGTTTCATTTCCTATGGCTCAACCATATCTGTTCATCTCAGTACCCCAAGTTTACATGACTCCCTTTTTCATCCCATCAACAAAGAATTATGCTGAATTACGGCTTTGTTACTAAAGGGGAATTGTGTATTTGAGGTATATTTTTCATGAGGCATTTTGGCCAAGTGGATGAGGTATTAATATGAGAAACTATAAACAAATCTTGGTTTTCTAAACTGCGGATAGAGTGATTGGCTTAATTTGTTTCTATACACTGCCATCTTGAAAACTAAACTGAAGCATCCAAATTAAACAGGAGATGTAAATATTAGCCAGATGTTCCCTGGTGTCAGAACTCTTTTTTGTTTCTTTTTTTTTCTGTTAAATGGGTATGCTTTTTTACATCTAACATAATGACCTATGTTTTAGATTTTGGTCCTGGCCTAATGGCTTTTTATCATATGATTATGATATCATCTAATCATGTAAGCGTCATGAGATGCTGTTCAGCTTTGCTGAAGCACATGAGTGTCAAACTGCTTAGTTTAGGCTGAACCATTTGTCTGACTGTCTTAATGTGGGGAGTGAATGTGCTGTTAATTTAGGAAATGCCAGCTGAGGCTGAGGGTTTAGTGAGCCAAGCAAAACAGAGCAGTGACCACAGATTGAAACATTACAGAGTTCCTTAATGGTTCTGTCAAAAAGAAATATAACTTTTTTTTTCCCCCTACAGAAGTTGCAATAGTCTGCTGGTGCAAGTAGCAACCGGTAGGGTTTTAGCATTGATAAACACGGATGGAAAAGACAGGCACTTGACTTAGCTTTTGGTTAATGTTTTTTCCTGAAGACATTTGTTTGAATTTGATGGTAGTGAAGCTTTTGGTTCAATTCCTCACATTTAATATTACAAGGCAAATGACTGCAGCTACTAGTAAATCACGATTTAGCAGACACAAATGGAAGATTTTCAATATAATTAAAATTTTAACACTGACTTTAGGAATTTAATGCAAATGAGGAAAGCAAAGTGACAACTCTTTATTGTCTTGCTTTTTCCTTGATAGCCTTACTCAGATATATGGCCTTAGTGCAGGTCTAGGTTTGTGAGTTACTGAGAAGCCTCAAAAGCCTTGAATCTTCTGCTAAGCACTGACAAACCTCTAAGAATTTGGCCATAGAGCTTGAAGAGTTTGGGGTTCTGCTGAGAGGGTTTTCTGCAACAATCCTTGCTATAAGACCCCTTTGTTCCTGCGTGGCATGTCTGAAAGGACTCTTTTGCTTTAGTGCTGTTTTTTGTTTACTGATCTCTTCAAAACTTTGCTGAGCTTGGTTGGGACAATAAATAGTTTTAAGGTGTCTACTTAGCACCCCAAGGACTTTGCTGGGTGAAAGAGAGAAAGCTTAATAAATGGAACTATTATTATTATTCTTTATCTATCCAAAGCTTTGTTAGAGAAAAGAGGCTTGCCTGTGAACTCTCCTCTGCAGAAATTCTCATCACTTAGGCCATTTAAAAATAGACTGGACAAAGCACTAGGGAGCACGCTGCAGAGGGCAAGCCTGCACTGTCAGTGAGAGGGACTAGATGACTTTCCCATATCTGTGCTATTTTATTGTAGTGAGGTAATATGTTACCACTATGTCCTCTAAGGCAACAAAAAGGAATGAATTAATCTCAAATGCACATCTGCCCTGAGATTTCCACCACAGTCAAGCATCTGGAAATGACCAACTAAGAATATTGCTATTAGTGAATTGCAAGATATCCTTCACAGTAAAGAACATCAGTGCTTGAAAGCAAGGCTTTGAAGCTCCTTCCAGCTTATGGGAAAGCATTTTCCAAATCATCCTTGTGAAAATGATGTAAATGGTCTCTTTTCGCCTTTTCTGACAAAAGGTGTGAATTGCCTCCAGTGACACTGCCTCCATCCATCTTGCTGGTACAAGAAGTACACAGCTGTGTGAAACAAAGGCGGTGGATGCCACATCCATTCCCGGAAGGTTCTCATTGCACTGCACTATCAGGCTTTATTTTAGTTTATTCCTTTATTGCCTGGAGTACGTGAAAGAAATTAGGCTGTGTTTCTTGTAGAGGAAAGCATGTATCTGTGGAAACAAGTGCACCAGAAGGAATAGATCAAAATCTAAAGAAGCCTTTAATTTCAGTTACTGAAGACACTTTATATTCAGTAAAGCATGTTTTATAGCACTTAAAATAAGCAGAGTGAGCCTTTAAAATCGTTGTGTTTGTTTGGCCTCATACATTAGGCAAAAGGTCATCGCTGGGTTTGAATTTTGAGAGGCCCTCTGTACAGCTGACTGAAAAGATGGGATTTCATAGTGGTAAATTAACCATTCTGAACAGTCCTGAACATGCAAACCACCACAGATTAATTAGCAAGATGTGCAGGTGCCACAGATGAGTAACTTGTTATACTTTACACCATTGCCTTCTCTCCTTCTCAGAATCTCTTTGTTTCATGTATAAAGTGATCTTTTAAAAATGCCGCTAACTGGGCCCATCTCTTTATATGCCCAGCAAGATTTGTACTACATTATTGGGGATTATTTATTTGTAGTTCGCAGTTCCTCAGTTGGAAAAGCACCACCACTCACTAGCAGATCAGAAATGTGCCCATTTAATGAAATAATTCATATTTAATCTTTGTTTATGTTGCCTACCTAGTATTTTCTGAGATAATATACTGCAAGTTCTAGACCTGGAGTCCCCAAAAGCCCAAAATATAGCCTCCAGCCAAAGTGGTTTTTCCTGGTCTTGTTAAAAATTACACCGTGAAGAAAATACTTAATTTCATCCTGTGTTTAGAGACAGAATGTTTGTTTTCCATTTAATATTTTGCAATGTCTATGCAATATAATTATTTTCATTAAATAATTTGGTTTTTTAGTAATTCAAACTGTAGTAACAGGACAAGGAGTAACGGGTTTAAAGTGAAATGGGGAATTTAGATTAGGTACACAGAAGAAATTCTTTATTGTGAGGGTGTTGAGGCACTGGGACAGATTGTCAAGAGAAGTTGTGAACACTTCATTTCTGGTAGTGCTCAAGGACAAGTTGGATGGAGCTTTGAGCAACCTGGTCTAACGGGAAATGTCCCTGCCAGTGACAGGAAGGTTCAAAACAGATGATCTTCAAGACCCATTCCAACACAAACCATTCTATGATTCTATAATTCTATAAAAATACTTAAAGAATCTCCTTGTGATTAAAGTGTGATGAGACTGTCCTTTTAACTGCCTCTTAATTCTACCATTATTTCTGCAAAATTCATTTTTAAAATGGTAGCACTTCTGTTATCCCAGGTTTTTTAATCACAGCTGCTGTATAATCAGTGTTTCACTTTAGTGTTATTAGTCACAAGATGCTGATATTACCAAAGCCCTGTGATAAATGAAACCCTCTTACAGTATCACTAGTTTTACATTGAAGCATTTACAAGTCAAAGATAAAGCACTGGGTAAAGAAAAACAAACAAAAACAAACCCAAAAACCAACAAACCAACCAAACTCCCCCCAAAATACCAAAATCTACCCCACAAAGCCAAACAAACACCCAAATATATGAGGAATAAAGTTCCTGCAAGAAAAATTGCATAGATGCAAGATGGAACTAAGACTGACCTTCATCACAATGACATAACACTTGTGCCTATCACCTTATGTGACTTCACAACTGCTCAGAATGGAAGATGTAAAACAGTCTCCCCTACATAACTCCCTAGAGTGCACTGCAGCTGAACTAAGTAATGTCTCGACTATTTTCTGAACCTATCCAAGATAGGAGTTGAAATCCATCCAGGTCTAAAATGCTATAACCGCTTCAATCAAGGTTTTTGTGTTCCCCTGGCAGCACCTTTCCCATGGACTCAAAGCAGTTCTGGAGATGAATGCTGCAAAGGAGACAAGGGCCATGGGAAGGACTGTAAACTCTTGACTTACCTACATCTTCTATTTTTAACATGCTGGACAAACAGTGTGAATTATCTACAGGTTTTATTCTAGCTGTAAATCTGCATTGCTGCCCAATGCTGCAGTCAGGGTTTGGGGACTGGATTTCAGAGGTTTCTAAGTATTTTGGGGGCAATATCCTGGAATGACCTTTCAAACAGGTAGTGAACAGGAAAGACTAAAACACTGCTAAGAGTTTTTAATGTTTAGAGAAAAGACAAATCAGGATTTAAAATTGCAAGATTGCAAGTTTGTAAGTGGGTGATCTACTGGTATTTCCAAGGGGATGTGTGATTTCATTTTGTTGTATGATTGTTTTATACCATATTTACCCTGGTCGGGAAGGAATTCCCATTTCCTTTTCTCCCTTGGTGTATATCTTGGCTTCTACATTGTTTATTTATTTTCATTCCTTTGAAGCATTTAGTCACTGGCCATGGCTAGAGACAGGTGAATGGATGCACTAATAGCAGATTCCAGGTGCTTGCATGGCTTGTGGTCCTCACACACCATCACACCCATTGCCCTCTTTCCTGAGGTTGTACTGGCAGAGAATTTTCAATGTTTATATTTTGGTTTACTCTGCAGTGGATTTAACCCCCCAAATCACCTGTTGTCACAAACACTATGGATGATGGCAATGTCTTTAGTTGATCTCTTCATTTTGTTGTCACATTAATCATCACGACTCAGCCTTTTTCTGTTGGTCCTAAGTTTGCTGCAGAGTTATAAGGACTATTCAGAGTGGATCAAAATACAGAAAGGCTTTTTGTTTGCAGTTTCTTTTTGATGGTGTCTTTCTTGACACCACAAAATCTGTACAAGAAATCCCTATAATTATGCAACATCACTCCTAGAATCTGATTCATGGCATCCTCATAGAAAGTATAAAACTGTTCTATTTTTAATAAAGGTGACTTAACTGTGTTTGAAAAACAACAACAACAACAAAATCTGAGAATTTGAAATGGTCAAATAAGGCAGAATTAATGTATTTGTTATTACTACTTCTTTGGATATCTTACAAAAATATGACAAACACCACTGACCTTAACAAAGACAACAGTCATTCAGTATGAGATACAGAAAATTATGAAAACTAGAAAATATTTTGCCACATTTTGCAAGGTAAAATGTCATTAGAATCTTGTCCTTGCTGTATGGTATTAAGAGTGGGGTCCTAATATGCTCTACCTGGAACTGCAATAAACTCTGCTCGTGTTTGTGGCTGGAGGCTGCATATTTCTCTCTAGAAACTGTGTGTAGTGTATACGTAATTGTCTCACACAGGGGATGCATCAGCTCAGAAATTTACATTTACCTTTGCCAAATTCACAAAGACTCCTATAGCAAGGCCACAAAAAGATTCTCAGAACTTCCAGATGCCATTTGACTACTACAGACACAAAGCTACACTTCCTATGATTTAAGCCGGTAATTACATCAAGGATATGTTTATCAGCAAGAGTTAGTCAAGGGTTTTGTGAGTTTATGTCTCAGTAGATGCTAACTAACATTTAAAGAGTTACTATGGTAAGTTGCCATTAGGATCTTACTGAAAAATACAACAAAGATTTAAAAATGCATATACAAATAGGCACAAGTATGTACACTACATTAAAAATTTCATGTTGCAAGGCAGAAGTGGGCAGTTTTAATTTATGATAACTGAAGGAATCTGAGATTACTACTGACAGGATTTCCTACTTTCATAAGATCACAGTAATATAAATAGAGGCGACATACTGCTTCACTGAGAACTATAAAGTGCAGGTCTGGTTTATGCAGTGGCTTGCAGCAGTTGTTTGCAGATGGAAAAATGTAGGAGTAAGGCAAGGAGCTGCAGACAAATCTTAATGTCTGCACAAGGTTCCAGGTCTTAAGGTTTCGGAAGTCTATTTTTAAACTTAGTTTCTTTGAAAAACTGAGAGCTGCGACTAATGCTTGTCGTTATGGTATAATGATCTATCTTCTTGCCAGAGCATTTGGGGATTACGTTTCGCAGAGAAGCAGAGCTATCCACCAGAGATTGTTCTTCATGTTTGTATCTGTTTTCTCTCTTTCCTAGTAAAGTCTATAGCCTTCCATAGCTCCTAAGGCATTAAAACCAACTGTGCAAATGTCTTCTCTTCCAGATTTATTTCAACATACCTGTCTCTGCCCAAGCTGACTGTTCCTTTCAGCCCTCTCAGGGAGCTTGGTGTGTCAGGAGCCAGCATCCTTCTGCTGATGGTGTTCAAGAAACTCCTTGCTGGGCAGCTTGCTTAAGTCTGCCCAATGGTCTGGGTATCAGCAAAAATCATTGCAAGACTGAGCTAATACAACCAACTTCAAGGGAAAACTATAGGAAAAAAAGGAAAAATGCCCTCTGTTCTGTACTTGACTAGATACCATTCCATAGACAATAGCACCACCAAAGACCTCTGAGCAATGGAAATGAATCTTCACTGCTCTGATTTCATGATCAGCTTCCAATTTCACCTAGTCGTAGGTATTAGTGGATTAGTTTTCAATAGGTTTGTGTATGCAATTGTAGGCTATGTAATCAGAAGGTTGTGTGGCTTCTGAGATGGGTGACAGCCCTCCAAACCCTCTGGAGTAGAGAGCCAAAGATCTCTGTGAATGACAAAAGACCTCTGTGGGTAGCCTAAGATCTACATACTGTGTGTGTGATATGGCAAATGCATGAGCTGCCTACTGGCTATGAAAATACTTGGAACATTTTTCACATATGGGGGCTAAAGCATATGATTGCACCATAACATGATAAGTTACACATGTTTGGGCACTGAACAATTTTGATTGTGATACTCATGTGCATCTTAGCCCTGAGGTCTCAAATCCTTTCCATGAGGTGATGCATTCCTCCAATCCCAAAGAGCTCTCCACTGTGAATCAAATACCTCACAATGATGAGGACTATTTTTCCATGGGTTTATTTATAGAAAGGAATTCTTGTATCACATGTTTTATCAATCTGTTATACAGTCTGACTGAGAATGATGCTTCATGTATAAGACAAGTAGATCCACCAGTCAATGCTTGTTATTCTCTTACAGCAGAGATGTAGACAAATGTGCTTCATAACTGTGACTATAAACCACTCAAAAGTAGGATTTGAAACAGCCAGGATAAGTAATGTAACAGAATATAAATGAGAGAAGCAGACTGGTGAAAAGCACAACTGATATGACCTTCCCATCTTGGCAATTTTAAGGTCCCAAATACTGTTTTCGCTGGTTTTATTCTCTCCCTTGCTTGACATATAAAGGTTTGCAGCAGTAAAAGGGGAGCTAGGGAGAAAGAAAGTGTATGTAGATAAGGAGATTTCTGTATGATAGAAGCATTGAAGACTTGTTCTACTCTTTATATGCTGGGAAATAAAATGAACAGGAGGATGCATGCTAAATTTGAAACAGGGGTCAGACTCCTTTCAGTTTACAAGAACTGTTCCAGATTAAATGGTCTGTTCAGACTTGGGGATTACTTTGGATGGAAAGAAATAGATAAGCACTCTTGCTATTTTTTAAAATACTCTTACTGCATTGTTTTCAAAACTCAGAAAAAACTGAAACTATGTGTAAAATATCCCTCAAAACACTTTAACAAGCTAAGTGAAGTGGATTTAGCAGTGATATAAAGTGATCACAAATAGCCATTTAAAAAACTGCAGGGAAGAGAAAGTATTAGGTTTTTCTTGGTTTTACAAGACCTTGTTTTAACAATGTGCTTAATAGTCTGCCTACATTTAGGCACGTAATTTAAGTAAATTGAGTCTAAATGAAATAGCTGGCAACAAACAACAAACTGTTTTCAGAAATACATCAACAGTTTTTTAAGATGGTTACTGTTAGTCACGGCAGGATAGCTCACTGTACTTCTCAGTCTCCTCAGTAAATTACATATCATGATTTGATTCTGCAAAAGTCATTGGGATCCTCTACCTGCTTGCCTAAATAAGCATTTCACATATATCTTCATGCTCCAAGTTTTGCTCTTGTTCATTGGAAGGCTGAAAACTCAAAATAACTGCAATTTCACACAGTGTTAGTACAAAACTTTATGGGGCTGGGACTAAATCTGCACTTCTGCAGTCAATTGTGGCCACATTAGGGCCATTATCAGCTCAGGCAGTTACTGAAAACACTAAAATAAAGTTTCACACTATTTGCCCTGCTGATGTGTTTACCAGGCCATATTATCTCCTCCGCATGAATCCAGATATTGGGGATGCTGTTACACGGTCATAAAGAAGGAAAACCAAGAGAACAAGAACTACCTCCTTCCCCACTAACCCACCCTCCCCCTAGCTCTCCCCCTCTGATCTTTAGTGAGCTACTTTTAGACAGGGGTGTAAAACCAAATTTAGTTCTCAGTTACGCCGGTGTGAATCTGATTAAACCCCCTGCCATCATAAAGGATATTCTGGTTTTACACTGTTATGGGAGATAGTAAGTTTTGGCAACAATCTTTATGTAGCGCAGTGTAAACAGCTTGCTGTCGTGCAAACAAATTACAAAATTGTGTATAGAGTAAGAGAATTCCTGCTTTTAAGCTGTCGTTCTCAGGAAGAGGAATTAAGTCATCCAACCTGGATATGTGTAATCCTCTTGAATTCTTCAAATTTACAACTTTCTACTGCTGTGTAAACTTGACTTTCCTTGTAGAGATGCTGTTCTCTAATCATTTGCTTCTTGAGGATATAACTTTAAAAGATCATATACTGGATCTAGTCATCTTCACCATCTGATGTAATTTAAGGAAAAGAAAAAAGACCATTAAATATAGTTAACACAGCTTGGCTCTGTCTCCTTGTTACTCCCCTACAGGCAATGGAAAAGGAGCCCAGAAAACAATTTGTTTATTATAAGCAGGTCAGTCCTCGAGGGGATTCATGGAATCACGCAGTGGGAGAGGACAATCATGGCACTGAAATGGTGGGTAATTTTATTTGTTCCACTTGATGGTCACAGTGGCATCATGCTGGCCAATTACTCTTGAGTCAGCAGGTTTCAGAGGTTAAGACCCCCTTGTGGGCTGCAGCACTGCAGGCAAAGTATTCAGGCCAGATTGAAACCGTTTCAACAGCAGAGACGCCAGCCGCCTTCTCCCTTGGAGTTCTCCTTTTTCAACTGTGTACGAGACATACATGTGATAAAATAGGCATGTCTCTAGCATCGAGACAGCTTAATTATTGAGAGTGGAAAAAATGCCAGCTTCAGATAAAGAAAGGAAGAAAACCAGCCAGAGAGACAGGCTATGCCGAGGAGGCATGAAGTGAACAAGTATTGCAAACTTCGACACCAGGTTCCAAAGGAAAGATCATGCCTGGGAATAATCCTCATGCCAATAGTCTACTAGTGTTTCAAGGCTGCTGAACCTCTAACAATTTCATCACATTTTTCTCCAGTGGAAATGTTTCAAGCTACTTCTTCAGTGATCTGTAATTCTAAGGGGAAAAACAGCAGCAAAGCATTTGCTTTACCAGTAGAACCTGCCACAAGTGATTGGGCAGAGGCGGATATGAAAACCAAGAGAGCAGATATAATGTGTGTGAGGGAATAGGGCAGGAGAGTCATCCAGGACAGGCTGAAATTGTTCCATTAGTCTTAGATGAAATTCATTAAGTGACTCACATTTCATTTGGATTGGGGTATGAGAAGCAAGGAAGTGGCATTTTATCCTCTTAATGATAATACTACAGTTATGATCTCAGAAACAGGGGAGGCTTCTCAGGCTTAAGCTCTGTTGTGTATGTGACATTTCAGGCTTAAAACATCTCAAGTGTATATTTCCTGTCAGAAATATTATGCTGTGAGAGCTATTCAGTTTCTGAAGGATTCACTGGAGAGTTAAGATCCATGCTTTAATGTTTTTTTGGCTAACATCATGCCAGTTTGCAGTTTCTGGAAAACATCTCAAGAATCTCAGAACCAAGACATAGATGTATTATTATGATTAATAGTGGTGCTAATTTATCCAGAGCCTGCTCTTGAGAGACAGAAATGATCAGTGGGACTCTGATGTCTTGCTCTGCAGAACTGGGTCAATGATGTTTTAAGCTTAATATAAATGTCAGGTTATTTGAATTTGCAGAAAATATTGGGATGTAGTGGAATGAGACAAAATGTATATAATCAGGGTTTTATTTTTTAATAATTTTATTATTAGGAGTAATTTTTCCTTCTTCAGCAAAAGGAGGTTATGAGAAAACTTTAATTATGACAAATCCTGCAACTAACTTTTTCAGATAAAAATGCATTTTGATCTGTAAAATGTTGGTGCATTGCTTTTATTTTTGAAAGAGATTTCCCAGTGAATGGAGGAATCCAAAGCAGGAAGCTTTTCTAATCCTCTTTATTCCTCTAGCACCACTTTATACGACACAAACTGGAAGTCTCACAATGGAAAGTCCTCACACTATGGCTGTAGAAAGCCGTGTGTCTGGGCATTAAAAGTGATGAAAAAAGCCCAACTCAAACTCTTGTAAATCAGGTACATTTTACACTGCAGTGATTTGAACAGTGGCAGAAAGTTAAACCCATACTTGCTTAGGTTGCTTTCTAAGCTCTGGTCACTGGGAGTGTTCAGTCATTGTTACAGATGTCTGATGTAAGGGCACATGAGACTTAAAAAAACTAGGAGAATAACTTCAACATCTTAATAATGGTCTATTTAACAGCCTGGGATTTTTTTTAATTTGAAAGTACAGAATGTGAAAGAGAACATAGGAGATAGATCAGAACCAATCTTTTCCAGTTGTGTTTAACTGCTTGAACTAGAAATTCACTTCTCCTGCCTAAACTGTTGTCAATTAACCCCTGCATGACATACACAGAGGCAATGGGTCTGTACAGTTCAGAGGTAGTCCTACTTTCACCTGTTCTAAAACACTACTTCATCTTCCAGATTTTCTCCTGCCTATTTTACAACCTTGGATTCCAAACCAGGGAAGGTGTTAGACAAAGAGAAAATTGGCCTGAAGAAAGAGCTCTGGGAGGAGGGAAACAAGAGGAAATACATATTTTATCTTTCCACTGCTGTTAATAAAATACCAAATAGGAATATATACTTTTCATTTTTTACACTAGTGGAGCAAGTGATATTACTAAGAACAGTTTAATTTCTTTGGTTTAATTGAATACACTGTTTTATTAAGTGTGTATGGTTAGAATATAATGTTTTAGAGATGATTATTGGTGGTGGTATAGATCTTGTTGTGCTTTGGATGCCCTAGGAAAAATAAGGTGTAATTAATTGTAAATACTCATGTTCATTTTGATGGCCAATATTTTCCACTTTGGTTGAGGAAGCTCTCTTTATGAGACAAAAGACCTGAAGGAATAAGTGATACATGCAGCAAATTTGTAAATCAATAAAAGAAGGAACAGGGATGTCTTGCTGCTCTACTGAAACAGGCTTAAATTGATTGTGTACCAAATTAAAAGATGAATGATGAATTTGTCTAATTTACCCAAATCAGCATAAGAAACTTAATTAATACTTTTTAAAGGTTTTTACCAAAAATAAATAACAATCCGAAATAAATAAGACATGAGAATATATTTTTAATGATAGGAACCTATATTTCAACATCCAGCTTGCTGTCTATTCCCAATGCTTATTTAGTAATTTTGCCTAATATTATAATTTTTCTTGGACCTGGAGGATGTGATAATAAGAAACATGTCAATGAGCAATGGAAAAAAAAATTGAGTAGTTTGTGGGATTTCCAATCTTCTCACACACTTCTCCTGAAAGATTCTGTAAGATTTTATAATTTTAATTCACCAAAATAAAATAAACCAGCATCTATTGCAATTAAATTCATCAAGAATATTTCAGGGAACCATGAAATAAATGTCTGTGCAAATGTCTTTTTAATTTTTTTTTTAATGAGATACTGTACAAATTATTAGGATAAAATCTGAAATCTGTCACACAGAAAAGACATTTCAGCCCTTAGGTGTATTCATGAATATGCAGAAACAACCTCAGATGTGGAGAGTCTCAGCAATTTGTTGTAAACATGTGTCCTGTGTGTGGATTTTCATGTATGTACAGGTATAGATTGATAAAGATCTACTAAACTAAATGCTTCAGGGGAAAACAATTCAGGACTTCAATAAATTTCACTTGGAAGACTTACTTCTGAGACTTCATGAAGTCAGGTTGATAACATATGGAATTAGCCCATCTCCTACACATCTCAGACAAATCTGCACCTAGCTCCCTCAGTAAATGTCACTTATTAGGGACTTCACCACTATGACAAAAAAAAAAGAATAACAAATATTGACTTGCAAATTAAAACCTCTGTGAATAGCTGGCAAAGGAGAAAATACATGATTAGTCATTGCTGAAATGCCTCTTCATGTGAGGGGAAAGCACATGATTTCACATCCAGTCACACTGCTGCCACACACATCCATCAATTCTGTTGTACCTCAATAGGGTGAAAACAAGGCTAGAATTTAGAAGGTTTCAGTAACTTGAATTAAGACCATAAGTGAATTTGAAGTTTAATGGCTGGAACAATAAATACATTTCATAAATCTGATCCAAAGGAGTTTAACTTTTCTCTAGGGCTTTTTTGTCCACATTAAAGTATAATGCCCCACCCCGCCAGCTTTCTTTTTTATTACTTATTTTTTAACCATAGAATTGCAGCATTCTTGGTGTTGGAAGGCATATCTGGAGACTGTTTCCTTGAAGCCCCCTGTTCAAGCATGGTCAGCTAGATAAGGTTTCCCAGACTCTGTCATGTTTTTAATGTCTCCAAGGATGAACACTCATCAGCCTCTCTGAGCAACCTGTTCCAGTGCCACTGTTGGATTCAAATTATATAATTGCAGCTGCCTGCAATAAAAGATAAGGAAGTATAAGACAATATTCACAGGTGTCTGGAAAGAAGTTATCCTCTTGTACTGATTCATGCCCTGCTGTGAGCATTTGTATCTGGTTTGTCCTGGGAACTTCCAGGATTAGACATCACCCATCGGGTAGAATGTGAATCAGTTTTCCCCCTTCAGGTGGGCCAACCATTCTGCAAGGTATCCAGGTGCAAATAGGAAAAAGAGGAGGTTGAATTCTGACGCATACATCAATCCAGACACAGTCCAGGAAGATGGATTTAAGCCTGTATTATGCCTGATACAGGAGGGTTTAAATTTGAATTTAGACCATGACCACCTTGATGACATCTTCTGAATTTGCTATTCTGGTCAGTGTGCACAAGGCTAGATTTTAGGTAGACCAGCATTTAAGTGTGGTTTTCTTCCTGAAAGCTTCTGAAACCCTTTAAATATAGCAGTAAAGAGGGGGAAAACTTTTGCTGGTAGGTCACTGCCTGCAATTCTCTTCAGGTCTGCTGTCCTGTGAGTTTTCCACATAAAATTTGGAAGAATGACAGCTACCTGTGGAACTGAGCAGCCTGAAGGACAAGCCACAGGGACAGATGCAGATCTCCTACTGTCCTTTCTCTGAAATGTTACATATTGCAAATCACTCTGTTTCCACACTGCCTTTGGAAAATGCTTTCTTGACAGAAATATTTTTGACTTTTGGCCTATAGAAAGTAGATATAATATTAATAAAATCTGGGATACAATGGCTCCAAGTAGACTCTGGAGCAAATTCCCACATTGCAATGTTTGTTGTCCCCTGCTGTAGGAGGGGAAACCTACTGAAAT
Source organism: Bombycilla garrulus (assembly GCA_013400315.1). Lineage (NCBI taxonomy): Eukaryota > Metazoa > Chordata > Aves > Passeriformes > Bombycillidae > Bombycilla > Bombycilla garrulus. The sequence continues at coordinate 204,581 of VXBU01016443.1, read as the reverse complement.
GCATCAAGATTTCCTCTGTAGGAAAGTGAGATTGCTCACTAGTGTTTAGCCCTGACGCACAGTGCGGATGTAACCAGATGTACACCTAGAGACTGGGACTGTGGGGTACATGGGGAAATGCATCCACCCTGTCCTGTGGATAGAGCCATGAGAATTGGCTTTCCTGTCAGCCGTTACCCCCTGACCTTTCCAGCATTTGTCTGGCATGTTCTGCAGGCACTACTTAGTGGGGAGCCAGAAAAGAGAAGACTGTGTCTATTCACTGGAACCTGGTGCTTTGAAAACTCCAGCATAAAACTAGCTCTGGACTTGGCAGCTGAATATTGATTGTGTGCCTTGTGGGGTGAGAGGTTATAATTCACAGCTCCTGGGCTGAGGTGTGGATGAAGGAGGATTGAATTTGTGATGGTTATCCTTTGTATGTGTAAGAAGAGTCTTAGTTATCTCTCTTAAAAGATGGACTGCAGAGCTGCATGGCTCAGATTCCCCTTTTAGAGAACACATATGTAGAAGTAGGATTTTTATATTGATCTTGATTTTCCAGAAAGTTTAAGAGTGCTTAGAAAATGTAAGACTTCATACTTTCATGTGAATTCTTGCTTCAGTGCAGATTTGGAATAGGTCTGATGTGATGCTGCGAGTGCTCTGCACAGCTGTATTGCTCACACCTGGTAAGACCAGTGCTTCCTGAATGCATCAGATTTCCTGAGCACACATGATACATTAATGCGCACAGGAAGATACCTGGCTCTTTAGTTTTCTCTGCTGAGGCTTGCTGAACATATAGGAGAAATCCAACTCCAAAACCTCAGCTGTGTCCCAACTTAATTTAAGCTAGATAAAGAGAATAATGCAGGTATGTAGTAAACCTGCACACGGACATAGTAGTCCTGTGCTGCCATTAAAGAGTCAGGGAAAACGAAAGAGTTTTCTGAGTAAAGCAAAAGAACTGCCTGTATTCCATAAGCATAAGGAAGATTTATTGCCTAATATGGGAATTATGCGCCAGCATATTGGCTCTGGAAGCCAGTCTACAGGCTGGTTCATTGAGCCATGCATTTTTTGTGGCTCAGAAACAGGAACTGAACGGAAAGGGAAGGTGGAAACAACATTATTTTTTTCAATGTTGAGAATCTCAGAAATCTTCCAAGGAGATGCTACTCCCAGTGAAAGTTTTCTGTTTTTACAAATTTCATCCAGTAGGCTGTTGCCTGCAACACTAAGATAAAAGGTCACATTAAATGGTGCATATCTTCACTATGGTGTTCTCCCATGCTTTCATTCCATGCTTTGGTCAGCCAGAGAACAGGTTCCTCTGGTAATATTTGTCATGTCCTTGGGGACTGTCCCCATTGAAGCTTTTCTGAATGAAGCAGTGCCAATATTTCTCTTTGAGAATTGCCTGCTATTGCAGTCTGTTTTTCAGCTTCTGAAAGGTGACTACAAATCACTTTCAAGTTACTGGTTACACTTGATTGCTGTCAAAAGCCTGTTTCTTTTTCTGTGTAACTATAGGAACAAGAGATGCTTAGTAGTTGTTTTTCTTAATGAAAAGTAAGATTTTGGAATAGACAGAATAGTAATGTGCTTCATATTGATAGTACTGCTAATAAAATGAAGTATCATTTACAGTGTCACTTTAATTCTATCTCTGCTTTTGTGCAGAAAATGTTTTCATGTATATGTCTGTATATTTGTACTCGCATTTGTATGTATGCATATGTTTAAAAGGACTTGTTTAAATTAAGAAATGGGAAATGAAACATAGCTGGAACAGATTAAAACAGATGAGTCTAGGTCAACCAGAAAACGTATTGCAATGATAAGGACTTTTTGTTTTTAATTCAATCCTACCATAAAGTGATTTATTACCCATTGCTTGTTTTTCTAGAAAGGCCAGTGCAGCACCATTTGCTTTCTGATTGACAATGTCACTCTCTTTTTACAGCTTGTAATTTAAAACAGGAAGGCTGCCATTCACATAAGTTAAGACTCTACATTTTACATTACCTTGAAATATTCATCTTTGCATAAGTTACTGGGAGGTTCAAATAGCTAAAACCAAAATACAGCATTCCTAGCTCAGCACAGTCCATGAATATGTAGTGGCATGCAAAATCTAAATCAAAAGGAGTAATTAAAGAAATGCATTTCACTTCAACACTACATTTTCACCAACTTAATAGTTTTCCCTTCAAAGAGCGGCAGAAATTGTCATTTTACATTCCTCGATGGCAACACTTCAGACTCTGCGAGCCTGGCTTGTCACCTGATCATACACCGAAATCTGCAGCTAATCAGTACTGGTCCACCTAGGAAAGGTCACAGCAATCCTGCTGAACTATTACCGAGGTGTTACAAGACATGGACGTTATTCAACATCACTAAAACCAGGCAAGGAATAAATAAAATGAAAACAAAAGGATTAACTCTCGTATATTTGCTGTAGCATCACTATGAGATGATCTATTTCCAGCTCTTCTTCTGCCATTAAATGAACATTTTCTGACCCTAATTCCCATCACAAGCCACATCAAAATCCTACTACTTAAGCATTAACGCCCAGCTATACTTTAGGCCAAATCCTGGGAGCAAGGTGTGTAAGCTTTACTGTCCTTAGACTTCAATTAGGTCAGTGTCAGGAACTTTTTCCAAGACTGTAGCACTGATTTTTTTTTTTTCATGCTTTCTTCTTTATCTTTTTTCTTTTTTCCTCCAGCACTCCTGTACTGACAAAAGCTAAATTCTAGTGGTGTGATATTAGCTTGCAAGTTGCTCTTGTGCTTGGGCAACCAGGAGAAACACTGCTAGACACTTTGTCATTATGACTTGTGTATATGCTGGTGGAGTTTGCTGCACAGTTACATCAGCAAAATCTCCTGGAGGGAAGGGTTGTTTTTGGATACTTCACTGAAATACTGGCCTGATTTTTTCCCAGCTGCACCAGATCAGAGCATGATGGCTCCTGGCAACATGTTAGGCACCACTACTTGAGGTTTAAAGAGCATGAGAATAAGGCTAAAGGACAAGTCATTCACAAGAATGGTGCTGGTTCAAGGGAGGAGAGAGTCCTGCTCTTGGAGAGTTTGATTTGGTCATAACCTGTCAGTGAAGGAGCAATACAAATGCATGGTTTGACTTCACATGGCACCCCTTCAAAATATATCTTCCTTCCTTCAAAATGAGGGACTGCGTGGATGCTATACTGTAGTGTTCATCTGTGTAGGTAATGTATGCTGCCATTTTAGTTATGGGCTCCTAAAAAAAGTAAAATGCCAGATTCTGTGATCTTTCTCAGACAAAAACTTTTGTGTTTAGGAACAAAGCAATGTGAGTAAGAGAACATTATCTGGACTTGAAGTCCTAAAAACTGTTTCCTGTTTAAAGAGTGGGACAAAAATCACTCACATGATGGCAACATATTTGTGTTTTTACAAATGCCACAGAACAGATTCTTCCTCTCCTTTAGTGACCTAAGAAACAAGCAGGAATTAATTTTCTTTAAGAACTATGACACTTCTTCTCACAGTGTCAAAGCAACGAGCATTGTACATGCAGCAATTCCCTTAAAATTATCAGCTTAAAGGGCAAAGAGACGAGCCATAATTTCAGGTTGTCCTCCAGAGTTCTCTTGTGAAACTTTTATTTTTTATTTTAAACAGGGAGATGTAAACAAAGTGAAAAGGCATTTACCAAAGTGTTGTGATCTAACTCCAGTCAGCAACTAAGTACCACACCAGGTGTTTTCTCATTTCCCTGCATGCCTGGTGGGATGGAGAAGAGAATCAGAAATAGGTAGTACTATTGGTGGGTTAAGAAGAGTTTGATAATTCGAACAGAGTTAAAACATGGTGAAAAGTAAAGAGAGAAGTACAGAGAGAAGAATAAAACCCAAGAGAAATAAGTGACAATAAAATTGCTCACCACCTGCTGACTGATGTTCAACCAATTCCTGAGCTATGACTGTCACTTCCAAGCCAATGCCCTCTGTTTATATACTAGGAATGCTGTTCTGTGGTAAGGAATATCCCTTTGGCCAGTTCAGGTAAGTTGTTCTGGCTGTGCTCCCTCCTGTCATTTTATGCAGCTGCTTGCTGGCAGAGCACGGGAGGCTGAAAAGTCCTTGATTTAGGGTAAGCACTACTTAGCAACAGTAACAGTGTGTCATCAACATTACTCTCATATTAGATCCAAAACAGAGCACTTTAAAAACTAAGAAGGAAATTAATTCTCTCCCAGCTGAAACCAGGACACAATGATGAACAGAAAAAGTTTCTCAAACATACAGGAGCTCAGATTTAATATCATGTCTACAAGTTATCTGAAAAAATGGTGAGGAATTATACTTTCTAAAAGCACTTGTACTTGACCTAAATAGTGAGTCCATATTGGGCATTATTTCCATTAGCATGTAACAAAGACCAAGGAGAAAGATGTTAAAAAGGCTACAAACTTACCACAGAAGCTCAGAATTGCAATCTCATGATTGTTAGCGCAGTCTGACATAGAAACTGTAGCTGTGTAGGAAAAGGCAAGAACACATCACAGATAATTCTGATCCCTCTTTACCCTGGACAGCTATAGAGGAAGATAAAAGGGGTTGACTAGAAGAAAGGATCAACAGAGCTCTAATTGGGTCAGTGTTCTAGGAAGAACAAGATACCTAGGCTTGCAGACTTTTGGCTATGCTCCCTTCTTAGCACTATCTACCAAAACAAATATATGTGATGCAATACATGGGACAGCACTGCAGCAAAGGATTATTCCATTTCTGTCAGCAAATGTCCATGTAAAGTCAAGACCTTTTGACAGGGGCCAATGCAAAGTTCAAGGTGAGAAAACCACTGTATGGGACAATCTCAGGAAGCCCTGTGCGTAGAATTGCTTCCACCAGAATGGCACACATAGACATAAGAACTGTAAGAGATTTCTATCATGATTGTCAAAATAACTCAGTTTCCTTCAGGCATCTATGTAATTTTTAGGCTAACATAAAAACTAACCAGCATTGTGCCAGGGCTGTTTCTTAAAATATTTCCCCAACTTTAATTCTACTTATTGAATTATATTTATTTTTATATAGATACAAAAAATATAGTTTATCATGATTTTGGATGTTCCTGTTATCAGTAGTTTCTACATGTGTAATTAAAAAAAAATCTACTACAGCTTAAGTTCTGACTATATTTTGTGGCATTAGGAGCAATGATGAGACTTACCTGATTTATCAGATCAGTCTTTAGCTGGAGCCAAAATTTCTTCTCAAAGCTAAGCAGCACTGAATTTTTGAGATTTTCCTGGTACAGAAGACTGACCTGTATGGTTATTTGTATTCGGTATTTACTGCTTGTAAATATCTACTAACTACCATGTCCTCCTATTAATTGAAGGCTGACATTTCAACAATCTCTGGGACCTTCTTTGTCTTTTCCTTCCTCCCAGAACCCCTGTTGTTCTGTCAGTGTGACAAGCTGGTGTATTTGTCTGTGGACTGACAAACTATTTGAGTTTAAATATTCAGGAGCAGCTCTCAGTCATCTGCTGTGGCCACCAAACTACAGCCATGACTTTCAAACCTCTGAGAAAAAGTCTCTGGGAAATGAAATTATTGGCACTTGCAACTAATCATTTTTCTGCCAATAGTTAGAAAAGTGGGGACAGAGAAGAGGGGTGGAGCAATTTCTTGAAATTACCTAGGAGCAGAAAGCCATTTTCCAAATAAATAATGATTTTTCTGTCATTAAGTGAGAGCTGTCAAAAAATCCTGACTGTTTTTAAGTGTTGGCCTTGTCCAGTCAGAACTAGTTAGGATCTGGGCTGAGATGCCAAGCTGTTTTACAAACACCATGAAATGTCCATCACGAGTCACAGGATTCTTTTTTCAATTTCCTTAGGACATAGCAACCTGGCCTAGTTTCATGTATTACAGATGAATAGTGAATACTTTGTAATAAATCTTGGTGAACTGTCTTGCAAAATATCTTTTTATAATGCTTAAAAATGTAAAAAATTAATGACTTAATGCCAAATACAATGAAGCTTTAACTGAGATGGGGGGATTTTTATTAGTCTTTTATGCATAATATTATTACTTTGAGTTGCTGATTGTTTTTCATTCAATTTTTTACTGAAGTTACTTAATAACTGTCACTTTTAATTCTTCTAGCTCTTTATTCATTGTCAGATGTGGATGATCTGCCAGCCCACATGAGAGGGCAGGTTACATTCAAAGGAATTTTCTTTGGTTTACGGACATGTGCAAAATCTGAGCTAATTGCAGTGCAACTTTATACTTTAACTGCTTCTTATTAACGACTTAGCAGATGTCTGATGGTACTCAGATGCTCAGAGCTTGTACTGGGAGCCCACTGGACTCAGCAAGGTGTGGGCACTTCTCTGAGAGGGATCTGTGGGACCAAGCTCCTGCATTCCCAGATCATGCCTTTGAGAAGGTGTGAAGAGGTGATGGTCAAGGGCTGCTGCCATTTGATGGCCCAGCATGGAGCATTTGTTATTCATAGTCATGTCAAGTGCTGTGTAGAAGCCACAGCAATGCCCACATCTCTCTGGCATTAAAAGATCCATGGTTAGACACATCTGGGAAGGAGGTAATTCCTATGCAGGGCAGAGAAAGCAGTAATGGAACGGGCAAAAACATGAGAGGTAAGGAGACTAGGGGCTTTGCAAAGTGAGGAAAGCTTTCTGTATTCTCCTTTGGTTAGGCAAAATGCTCTGTTTTATAGGATAAGTAAAGTAAACTACTAGGAAACTGTTCTGATCCAGAATGTGTGGTATTCTCAGTCATTCTTATGCCAAGTGGATGGACAAATAGCTTGAAGAACATCATCCTTTGATTTTGTCTTGTTAGACAACACTCTTGTGTTGGCATTTAAATCCACTTTTTAATTTAGGGGTATTCTAGCAACAAGATGAGGGACCTCTCTGAAGGACTTTCTGAAGTAGATTCCCCCAAGACAGGGCTGAAGTGAAAGGATTTGTGTGTTTGAATGTGCAGCTCTATGACTATTTGTGTGAAAAAAAAGCATGAGTATCTGCATGTACCTTAGTTGCTCTTCCAAGTTTACAGAGTGAAGACTACTAAAAATATTGGAAACATGTGAATCTGAGCTGGTATTCATGTGATTCCTGTTTTCCATGTCTTCTTTTGACAAAAAAAAAAAAAAAAAAGAATAACTGAAATACATAAAAGGTCTTTTATTCCTTCTTAGCAAGGGTTGCCTGTGACCTTCATCCTTGCAGCTACTTACTGTATGCACTGGACAGTAGAAAAAAGAGGTACAAAAACAAGAGATGGAAATATTCAATACCCAGGTAAAAGGGATAGAGGTGACAGATGTCACAGAAACCAACTGTTGCATAACTTTTGTCTTGCAGAGATGTGGGGAGAACAAAAGAAAGAGGGCCGTGAATGAGCACTTACTTATGTTTTTGTACCCAAAATGGTGACTGCATTAGAAGAAAAAAAAAACATTGGTTTGGATAACATTCTTGAAGTATTGGAAAGGTAAGTGAAGGTGAACAAGGTGACCAAACTACCAAACATGTAAAAACAGCACCATTATGCACTTGGTAATTTTTTTTTTTTTAATCTCTAGTCTGGTTTGGCTGAGGCACCCTTATGCTGCAGTTTGCAACAGGACAGGGCAATTCTTGCTGTCCCTGGAAAACACAGTCCCACACCCCACAACCTTCAAGGTTCCTGAGGACTTTGTATGTACTTAGAATTAATGAAAATTTTTGGGAAGAAGCAATGGAGAATGCAAGCATTATTTTTGTTTCTTATCTACTTTGGCTTTGGCTGTTCCCACAAATTTTATGCATCCCATGAGAAACTGACAGGTATTTCCACCTCCACTCAGCACTGGTGCAGCCTATCTGCAACACTAGGTACAGTTCTGGGCTCACCAGTACGAGGCTGACATGAAAATACCAGAGTCCAGAGGAAATAAAGACTTTTGACAAAAAAAAATATTGGTGTCACTTTTTCTTTCTTGGAAAGAAAAAGCTCAAGATCTTATTAATGTGTATAAATTCCTGATGTGAGGGAGTGAAGAATACAGTCAGACTCTTAATGCTGCCCAGTGACAGGACGAGAGACAGTGCACACTATTTGAAGTACAGAAAATTCCATTTAAATGCAAGAACCCCTTTGGTACTGTAAGTGTGACTGAACACCGGCCCAGGTTGCCTGGAGAGGTCATGAAGTCTCTGTTCTTTGAGATATCAAAACCCCATCTGAACACAGTCATGGGTAAACTTCTCTCCTGACCCTGCTTTGAGCAGGGGGTTGGACTAATCAACATGCAGAGGTGATTTCCCACTTCAATCATTCCACACCCTTGAACAATTCATTCTTGTTTCTTGCAGCTATCATTTGATACTACAACACATGCAGGTTGGAGTGCGCTTCTCACCTTCCGCGCCTCATATTTCTGTGAACCAGAGTTATAATTCATACAATCTAATTTTTAGAACACCTACTTTAAAGAGAGAAAACCAAACACGTGGGACAGCTAGTAAAACCCATTATTTCCAAAGCAACAATAGTCGTTACTGAAAATGTCTTATTCAAAAATAAAAATATGTTTTCAAATTAAATATTGATTTATTGTGTGGCAGGGGAAATCAGCTGTAGCACAAGACATTAGAGTTAAATTACCAGGTTTCCCATTGTTTTCTTTTTAATTGAAATTATGGGATCTTTATGGTGTTTCATTTTTATATGATTTTATGGGTCTTAGAATAATGCGCCCTGAGTTTGCTGAATGACAACAGGAGCCATAATAATCCAAATAATAGAGCAAAATACAGAAGAAAGATTTCATGGTGCCTTAATCTGTGAGGCACTTCTTTTAACCCTTTGGTGAGTGTATAACATGCTTTTCCTAGCTCTGCATTACATGGTAGGATAATTGCAGTGCTTTGAGCCTAAAAGTGTACTTTGTTCTGTCTTCATTTCATGCACATCTCCCTTCATTCTGCAGCCTCTGAAGTGAAAAGCATGCCCAAACAGAAGCAAGAGAAGAAAGACATGGAAAACCAAAGTGAATCAATTATTGCCTTCAGCCTTGAGAAATTCATATATTTAACTTGTAACTTAACAAGTGCTGAGCTGGTTCTGCTCTTCTCTGAACACTGAAAGAACAATGAAAGATGGTTGACAGAACATCCTAAAGGAAGGACCCGAATCACATTCTGTTAAAAAAAAAAAGTGACGGATTTCAGAAAAGAAGCAGTGCAGATATTCAGAGTACAGGGACCATGTTTTCCTAAGAAAGATTTTAAAAGTTTAAAGATTATTTGGATATAGAATAAGAGATGTGTTGCGAAAAATGTTGCAATGGCCAGAGAAATTCAATGGAGAGATTGACTGTGGAGGGAGCTTCTCCACTGTGTGTTGAGAAAAATCATAGGAGTCATCAACCAGCAGCTCAGAACAGAATTCAATTTACATTGATAAATAGCTTGTGCAGGTGCAGAAGGGCATTTCTAAGGTAATGAGGTTAAACTATTAATGGAATATCTTTTGGAGAAAGTCCTGACAGGGAATAGAAAGCAGTCACACAGGAAAAGCAGAGAAATTTAGCTGCTTGGGAAGTTTATACTGCAACTGGACAGAAAGCTGGGATCTGTGATAGAGTGCTCTGTTTCAATTACAAAGATGAGCCAAAAGAGCTTCTAGCCTTTCCCATCTTTGTGTTTTATGACTACAGGTGTTACAGGCATGCAAAGTAGCATATCTTAATTGTCATCTCCAAATCAGACCAGTTCCACTTGTGTTTGGTTTAGCATACTGTATTTTGATGAAGTTTTCATCTGATTTCCCTTGAGGACAGCAGTAGCATTTCCACTCACTCAAGAAGTCAAGCTCTTATACTATTTAATTTACTATGGGCGTAGAGAATCTAAAGTGTGAATTAAAACAATGGAAACATCTTTGTGGCACAGCACAGGAGAGAAACCTAGAACAGTACAAATAGCTGTTGACTGCCAGAGCTTTACTCATACTCCAGTAAACTTTGCTCTGGGAAGAAGGAGCTGCACAAAGAACTGCTGGAGCCTACAAACTTCAAAGCGAATGACATGGAAGTGCAAATCAATAGAGAAACCACATGAAACTTTTCAAGGGTATTTGATGCCTTCATGTGTTCATTTTGAAATGTTACCTCACAAATTCCCACTAACCCTATCTTTCTTGAACTCTCCAGCTATTTCCTGAAAAAAAAAAAATCTAGCAGCTCCTAGGGAATCATTATAAAACTTGGAGAATATGAAACCTTCATTTGAGCTTCATTTTTCAGTATCATGCTTTCTGTGGAGAAAAGGTGCAAAACTTCTGCTTATTGCCTGCATTATTCCAGTGCAATCCTGCTGAAGCCTTCCTCCAGAACTGGGCTAGAGGAGACAGAAGGCATGTATGATCTATTGCATTATTTTGCTGAAATACACTTTTTTTTTCAAGAAACATTCACTTAGTGTTTACACATCAGTAAATGTTCTTGGTAAATTGTTGGAATTTTATTTTTGCTATTACTTGTTCCGGTTCGTACCCTAGTGTAGACATAGGGGTCTTTACACTGGATGCCAGCTGGTGCTTGTCCGTTTACTAGCTTTGTATTTTGCTGAAAGTTGAAAATGATGCTGTTTCACACCAGTCAGTAATGACGAGACATGGTTTGTTGAAGTTATAATACTTTCATGTAGTTCAGATCTTGGAGTACTTAGTCAAATCACCTGAAGAAAAAAAGATTTCTACTTTTTATTACGGAATAATTTCTTTCCTGTGATATATTATGTGCAATTGTAATGCATTCACCTGACAGTTCTGAAATGTAACACATTTTAATAAATTATCTTTGATCATCTTGAAATTGCCATATAAAGTATATTATACTGTGACTTGACTGCTACTTTAAAAGAGCATCTGCAAACATTGCTGAACGCCTGTAAGACTCCACTGACTTTAATGAACTTTGTATCAGGCCCATATTCCCTGATGTGAAAGTCTCAGGGACAGTACTATAAAGCCTCTCTAACAGCATCCTTTCAGCTGTTAAAATGCAAGAAAATGCATTGCTCTTAAATGTTTTTGATAAAATATATTTCGCAATGTTGTCATAGTGTTGTAAGTAGGAGTAAAGCAAGAGTTTTAAAGCACTGATTAGAAAAATGCACTGTAAGGTATAAAATCTTTTAAAATGTAATGTATATATTCATAGCTAATGTTTAATACTTGTGGAGTAAGTCTTCAAACATCTGATATTCACTTTTATCTTCATTTGGTCATGTAGAGGCATTCATGTTTTTCTATGTTCCAAAGTGCGCACACAGTTGTTAAATTAGAATAAACAAGAGAAATCTTACTTAAAAATGTTTATTGTAAAAAAGTGGCTAGAAAACAACATCAATTTCACTTCACACTTTCTTCAAGTTATCTATAAATGCTGCTATGGGCAACAATTTGCTTTCATTCATAACACATTCAATCATATAAAAATAAAAATATTTACATTATGTCCACATACTTTACAAAATCATCAATAAAAAAGGCACTTGGAGGGGTAATGCTGAAAATATTGCATTTCCTTTGTGCATTTAAAAAAAATAATTGTAAAACTCCTGTGGATCCCCTCTCTTGCACTTATTCCCGTTTTTTAAAACAAAAATGAAGTTTAGAGGAACTATTCCATATTAAAGAATGGTCAAGCATGCACCAGGAATGTTTGAAGCTACAGTATTATCTTTTCAAATTTTTTTTATTTTTAAGGCACATGCAGTTAATTTGTGGCTTTTAATTTTTTCGTACATTCTCTTATACTTTTTTCCCTCTTTTAATTATGCAGTTTTAAAGCATTTCAGATCATTAATGAAGGCCTTGGCTTCTAATAAAATAAAATAAAACACAGCAATGAATAATATTAAACATTTACTATGGTAAACTTGGAATACTTTTTAAGGCACCTGAGATAAATGGTGTCTAGCAAAATTCACTTGGGTAGTATTTTCATTAAAATACTGTTTCTTTGGTTGAAATGGCTTGGCAGGAATGTATTGTTAACTCTGAAGCCTTTTCTAAGCAAGAAAAGACGACCTACATTTGGCTTCATCTATAAAGAAAGCTGATAATGCTTCTTCCTTTAGTTCTACTTGAAATGTCATGCATGGCGTCTTTCCCCCTATTTCAGAATTCACACTTAAGAATGCAAATGTATGGCAGAACAGAAACTACTTAAAGCTCATTTCTACTGAAATTCTAAAGTTCTTCCACTAGTTTATTTGTTTGCTTGTTCGGTGGTCTTTTGGTTTGTTGGTTTGGTTTCTTTGGTTTTTTTTTGGGTTTTATTTTTGGTTTTTTTTGTTTTTTTTTTTTTTGGCTGAAAAGTAGACGAGAAAACGCCTTTGGATTTCCACTTATCATTTGGAACAGAAGTGGAGAAATGCATTGAGTCCAGGTAAACATTGACTGCATGACTCAGTGCGCTACACAGCAGCCAGATTCCTCATGTTTGTGCAGAAGAGACATTCTGGAGAAAGTTTTGGAGCAATTTTTGCACTGGTATTTCTTCACATCTGAGTGGGTCTGCAGATGAGCCCTCAGATTGGATCTGTCTGCAAAAGCCCTGTTGCAGTGAGGACAGGAAAATGGCTTCTCTCCTACAAAGGAAACATGAAGAGAAAATAGGATAAATCTTTTAAAAAAAAAGAACAACAACAAAAAAAAAAGGTACATGTTTGGGACGGGTAAAACCTGCTTTTATCACAAGAAAGAAAAAAACAAATATAAATATCTTGTTATAAGAAAAAAAAGGCCTAATAAAAAGTTAATCAGGCCACAGATGCAGCAGCTTTCAGCACTGCTGGCTCTTTTGCAGAACCCCAGTCCACTGAGAATATGTTGTAAAGTGCAGTCTCTGAAAACAAGCTGCTGACACCTTCTGCATCTACAGGTGCATTCAGTACTTTTGCACTGGGCTCCTTCCAACATTTTCAAATATTTTCATAGAACATTTTCTGCTTAGTGCTGTGTGAATTACTGGGGAACAAGGGCTTTGATTGAAAATCAGCAAACAGCTGTACAGACATTACACTGTACCCAGTGTTATACTCAAAACGCATTTTTGCCTCAAAAGAATAAACCCAACCACCTTGTTGATGATGGCTTTCTAATTCTCAAGGACTTGAGGTAGAGCATGCAAAACTTGCCAGCTGCTTAAGGAGTCAGAAAGCAGCCCCTCATGCATTGCCTGTTTTTTGCTGCCTGATTTCAGAGTCAGCAGGAGCCTTCTCAAAGTTAGCAATTTCCAAAGCCTGAAAGTTAACATAAAATCCTTAAAGCAAAAGCTACAGCTAGTTGAAATGGGCTAAGCCATCCTAAAATTATCAAGGAAGCAATGCTGATTTATGCCAGTATCTGGCCTGCAGTTATGAGACCATGCTAAACACCCCCCCTCCTCCCCACTTTCTCCCTCTCCCTGCAAGAGGGAGAATTTAGCCTTTTAGTGATTTATTTGAAATTCTGTGGATGCATTTCAAGGTTACTTAAGAAACGCTGCTGGTTTTTCCACCTGTGGAGAAAAAAAGCGAAAAGGCATCTTGATGTTATAGCAACAAGAAACTGCAAATGCAAGGCTTGCTCTTACCAGTGTGAGTTCTGATGTGTCCTTGAAGTAGCCAGGGTCTGGAGAAAGCCTTGCCACAGATCTTGCAGACACAAGGTAGCGTGTGGGTCCTGATGTGCATCTTAAGCGCTCCTAGGCTGACATACTCCTTGTCACAGTACTTGCAGCTGAACGATTTCCTAGACTGGGCATCACAGTGCAGCTGCTTGTGTTTGGCCAACCCAGAGAAAGTCGAATAGGTCTTGTTGCACAAACTGCACTGGAACTTTTCAGCTTCAATTGCATGAGGGTCTGAAAGCTTTGACTGGATTCTCTCTTCTTCATCGCTAATGGGGCTTTCTGAACCGCTGTGATCTTTGGAGGAGGTGTCAGAAGGTGGAGGTGGGCTGACTCTTCCCAAAGATGAGGGGTATCCAGAAAGTGGAGAGAGGTCATTGGGTAATGGAGACGGTAGCAGCCCAGTTGTAGTCCACACAGTAATGGGATTGTAAGCTACTGAGCTCAGGATCTCTGGCTGTGGTATGATAGGGACTGGATAGCTTTCGTACAGGTATGGGGATATAATCACTGGAGAAAAAAAGAACATTTTAAGGTAAGAGAACAAAAAGGTATTTCAAAGAGCAGTAAAATTAACACTTTGAGGATTAAAAGCTGCATAAATGAAACAGTAGGGTAATCTGGATATATGGGGGATTCAGGAAATAACGTTTCATAAATATATTCTGATGGGTAAAGACAGTGCCCTTGAACAGGCAAACTGCAGCTGGGGAGTCCCTTCAAGGAGGCATGCTGCTTCTAAATCTGTGCAGCCTGACACAATGAAGCAGTGAAACTTCCTGAAGGATTTGAATTATAGTTTCAATTCCACCACCAACAGATAGAGAACAGGAAAACTCCAAATCCTTTCTAAGTAACTTGAGTTCAAGTGGATGAGCAAACTTTCATGATTCATTCTGGTCAGCACTGACATATTTCTCAAAACTCCCTCCTTGTAAGCAGGAGAAAATAGAGCAAGCAATGAACTAACCCGTCCCCTCCAGCCCGCAGAGCAATCCCACCCCTCCTCAGTACTGCCACGCAACGACCGCAGCCTCAGAAGCGACGCGGTGAGATTTCGTTTTGTTACCTGTATGAGTGTCCAGCTCGCTGTAATTCGGCTTCTTGGATGAATTGAAATGCTTCTTGACCAGGAAGGAGCGTGGCATTTTGGAGGCAGGGTTTGTGCTTCTCGCAGACTCTCTGTCCGTGCGGGCGGGTGTAGCGGTCCCGGGCGGCGCAGCACAGGCACACGCGGTGTCACTGCGGGCGCATCGGTGCCGCTCCTGGTCCCTACGGCGCTGCTGGCCCCGCGCAGCCCATCCACTCCCGCTTGTGCAGTGGCAGTGCCGAGGCGCCTTGAAAAGTGCTGTAAATACCCACGAGTCAGGTGCAGGGGGGAAGGGTTTTCCGCTCCTCCAATCGCTTCGGGATGTTCTCAAGCACTTTTCCAAAGAGGCTGTTTTTCTGGGAGGGCTCTAGGGCTGCTGGCTGAGGGATCCAATCCCGCTCGGAGGGTTTGGTTCAGGTTTCAGCTCCTCCCGCTGGAGACAGCTGTGAACGGGGGAAAGAGCCCTAGCAGAGCGCGTTACCCTGCTCCGATGTGGGGGGATGTGGCTCTGTAGAACTGCAGTCTACAAAAAATGTATTGCTTAAAATTCTTGAAAATAAAGGTCAGTTTACTGATTCAGCTGAAATATATATTTTCTTTCCTTTCTGACAGAGACCTGGATAAATCATAGGTACTGAAACTTCTTTTTCTTTTCCTCACACCTTTCTCCCCACCTTTTTCCCCTTCGCACCCTTTTTTCTCCCTTTTTCTTCTTTTTTCTTCTTCTTTATCTTTTTGTTTTTCTTTTAATCGAGTCTGGTTTCCAGATGTTTGATATGAGAATTACAATGGGACAAACTGTTCACTAAGAGCAGAAGGGAGCAGAAGGGGTCAACACACACACACACACACACACACACACACACACACACACACACACACACACACGACACTACAAGATAACAAGTTGGCCGGCAGAGCTAATGAAAGGCTTTGAACTGAATGTGTGCCTGCTCCATCTGGGAGCTGCCTTTGAATAGTTGTGCTTAGGAAAGGCTGGAGACGAGCAGCCTGCCTCCCTAACCTGCACCCTTTCAGGCAGAAGGACCAGACAGATACTGCAAGTGAGTTCAAGGAGAGGGAGAAGCCTTGGGAGGATTATATTTCAGAGCAGGGTGATAGTCTTTATATAATATGCATACTGCTTCAGACTGCTCGTATGAAGAGTACTTTCTCTTTTACTTTAAAAATCTGCAGAATGCAAAACCTCGACCATTCCTTCCTTGGGAGTAGTTATGTCACTCTTTTGCCTATCTTCTTAGGACACTGCCAAGGAAATTTTCCTAATTATCCAAAGCAGTTAAGAGATGCACAGATAAGTAAACCCCCCAAAATTATAGACTGGGTAATTTAAATGTCTCTTAAATGTCCTTCTCCATTAGTATATTTTAGGACCTCTTGATTTCCTATGAAGGTATAATCTATGTTATGTATTTCATTTAAGATGAAAGTCTCTTAAATATGCCACAGAGTGTTCTGGTTATCTAGATTGATTTAGAGGAGATATTTAGTCACAGATAGGTTTTTTAATTTTAAAATATTTGCATTTTGGAAATATGGACAGCTGAACACTAGTAAATTTCTAACACAAATTACACTCTGATTGACTCTTGGTCTGCCCTCCCCACCTCTTCCCCCCCTCATTGTGTATTCCCTACACCTGCCTGGGCACATACCGGCATGCCTTGCTGGTGTGACGCTAGAGCTCTCTCTCTCCTCTTGGGAGGAGGCGTGGAGGGTGTTTTACAGAGACCACCCCAGCACGTTCTTGCAGCAGGTGTTGGAATAGATGTGAAGAAAAAGAGAGGAAAAAAAAAAAAAAGCCCAGTGGGTCTGTTAAGACATGCAAGAGCAAAGTGCTTTGTCAAGCTGCATGACTTCTTAATCTTGGGGAATACCAAAACAAGTGCAGGGAAAGTTAGCCATTTTCAAGAACTGATTAAAAAGATTCATCTGTTCAGCATCTAACTCTGGTGTCTGTTAGTGAAAGATGCCATATGAACTTTCAAGTGGCAGGGAACATACCCAGGCTGTAAGAGGAAAGGGAAAGTGGCAAATAAAGGGACTTTGCAGGCACTTGCTTTGCAGCTGGGGCAAAAGGAGCAGAGGTTTTCCAGAAGAGAGAGCAGTGCTTGCAGGGAATCCGTTACTTTCCTCATCTCCACAGAAATGAAGAAATCCACAAAGCATTTTTAAAAGGCTTCATTTGCTGTCCTGTTTCCCTCTCTGTTCCATCTGATAAGTCCCTGTCCCCTTCCAACTCTGGGAAAGCATTTCATTTCAGGATGTGAGGCATTAGTCTGTATCTAAATAGTCTGTTACATGAGCTGTGATTCAGACCTTGAGCTGGTTTAAGTTTGTGTGTTGAAATGAATGGAGCCATGCAGATTTTCACTGGCTCAGGATCTGTTCTTTTGTGTGTTTGTTAAAAGTAAAGGGTCTGATTCACCAGTGAGGTTCTCCCTCTCAGGGCATTTTCACCAGCATAGCACCGGAGTGATGCAGTTTAAATTAATTGCACTTATATAAATCACAGGAGTGTAAGCAGTTAGCCCACTGGCTGAGCTGATTGAAGGATGTTAGGAATTGGATAGAAGGCATGTTATTACATGGTCCTGAAAGGATATTAGCAGCACATACTACCTGAGTGAGGTCTGCTGTCAAAAAAAGGGAGAGTCTGCGTGAGGAGTGGGTGAGTCAGAGCAAACAGGTGTTCTGGGTGTTTACGGCAAATGTGGATGAGAGGGCACTTGGAGCCGTGTGGCATCCATCCTCGTGCAGGAAAGGCAACACAAAGGTCGAGTGCAGAAGACAGGAGCTTTCCCCTCCTTGGAGGAACCAGGGAAGTGTGGAGGGTGGTGGGTGGCTGTGATTGATGGTCATGCTGCCTGCGGGCAAAGCCTTGCACCCACCTCCGAAAAATCAGGCCTACAGCTTCCCTCTCACATTTTACAAGTAGTTGGTCTTTTAGGGATTCTTTATGTTTTTACTTTGAAAGCTCACGTAAAGCTGTCTTGTTAATGCCACTGTGCTGCTAATTGCCACTCTGCAAAGTGCCTAGGAAATGATCCAAGCAATTCTGCTGCCTGAAACCTTGGCATGTGCTTTGCAGAAACTAAATGATTAGGACCAGAGCTTCAACCCTACAGCAGAAATAGCTTTTCCTGTGCACAGAAAACAAACTGTGAGCTTCACTTTAGTCTCCCCATTTCTGACAGCTCCATCAAATCCCTTTCCTTGTCAGGCTCTTTGAGAAGGGCAGTAACTTTGTTACTTGGTTTTCTGGAAATGGAAGTGTGCCAGAATTATATTTATTATCAAAGAGGGAAGAAGAGCCCATGCTAAGCCATCAATAGCTTAGTTCTTCTCATGATAGCTTTAGTGTCCCTACCAAGCATCCATAGTAGCAAGGGTGTGGATCAGAAAATGATAAATATCTGGATAAACCACAGCAGAATCAAGAAAAATAGTTTCAGAATATTAAATGAGTTATGTTGGATCACTGTTCCCATATTTCCCAGGCAGTACTCTTAATCATTTTGACTGCCACGGAGTCCATGGAAGGCAGCACAGCGAGGCTTGGAAGAACCCCCAGGAGGCACTGAGCCCAGTGGAGCTTACCAAAAATAGCTCTGGAGGTTTATTGATGCAGGTGACGACTTCATCCTGGAAGAGGTAGAAGCTCAAGTAACTCACACCTACAGCATAGCTCTTGTAATTCATAAGCCTCCTACATTTCAAAGGCAAGTGTGAAATGGTTAATATGGGAAAAAGAAAGGTGGGGTTTCAATAGTCAATTGAATGTGGAACATATCAACTCAGCTTCAGTGCTAACCCTGTGCTTTCATACTTTCCCGTTAGTGCCAGATGATATATCCTGGAAAGTAAAGACATGGTGTGACTTTCAGAAACAGGAAAACTTTAGTAGCACTAGAATCTGAGGAGTACTTCAAATATGATTAGATTGAATGTCAGAGGGAAATAAACCCAACATTAACAGAGAAGAGGGAGAACAATTACACAGGGGTATTCTCTTCCATCACTCCAACATATATGCTTTAATAAATGTTGAAAAAAATTCTAAGAATACCTTTTCTTTCACAATTTGATCTTCTTACCAAATACTGACCTGAACCATCAACAGAAATGGCAGCAAATTTAGTGGACTGTTATGAGCTCACATCAAGCTCCAGTCTTTTAGGCCCTAAGTTCAATAAGGTCACAATAAATCCACGTATTTTGGAACATTTTCCCTGCTCAACTAAAAAAGTCTCTACATTTTGAATGTTTTGCACCAGTAAATTAATTTTTTTCCTAAAATCAGTAACTCTGCCAGAGTTTAGGCATATTTAAGAGATGGTGATTGAACAGCAAAAGTCTGATTCATTCTGAACTTTCCAATAAGTCGAGGCCCTTTGAAGTGTGCCTCTTAAAGATCTAAGCCTGTCTATATTTTATATATAACTACATGAAAATAATTTTCCATAAATATAAACTTGCATTTATTAATATATGCAAAATGGTTCCTTTTGGATCAAGCAGTTCAAACAGTCCTGGCTTCTGTGTGCACTTTCCTTAGCACCTGTGTAGCTTCACCGACTTAAGAGGGGTCATTTTAGAGTCAAATTAGCCCATAATGAAGGAACCTGGTCATAGTTCAATTTTCCTACATTGTTTCTACATGAAGATATTTTAACAATGGGCCAAATTCCCCTGTCATTCCCATCTGTAATATCTCCACTGGCTGCAGCTGACCTATTTCAGATTTACTCAGGCAGAACAGAGATGCAATTCTGGTCCAATGAATACGACTCCGTTTATGTGTGCAGTGCTGCAACGAGTATTCGTTATCCAAAAGTCTGCTACATCCCAGCCCAAGCCATCGCCCTCTGGAAAGTAATGCCGACCGTCCAGCGCGCCACTGCCTTATCCATACAAGGAACAAAAGGGTTGCGAACGCTGCCCTCGGGATCGAGGGAGAGAAGCGAGGGCTCGCACGGCGTTATGTGGTTGGAAAGAGCCACCTGCTGGGCACAGCCTCTGCCGGGACGGGGAATGCTCCGCGAAGCCAGGGCCGGGCCGGCCGCCCCACCGTGTGGCCAGCCGGGGAAATGGGGATGCTGCCGGCACCGGGATGGATCACCACCCTGCTCACTCATGGGGGCTCTGAGAAGAGAAGGACAGGGCGCTAGCAGCGGCAACGAGGCAGCTAAATCGCGACCCCATTTCTTTTCTACAGCCATCTATGGCTTGTGTACCTTTTCATCGTTATTGTTCACTGCCTACAGCAAAGTGAGACATGGAGGCCTCATATGAGATTTCCTGCTCTGGAAAATGCGTGTGTGTGCGTGTGTGTGTGTGTGTGTGTGTGTGTGTGTGTGTGAGCACCCAACAGAGATCATAGAATGGTTTGTGTTGGAAGGGATCTTAACAATCATCTAGATCCAAGCCCCCCGTCATAAACACATTTCACTAGACCAGGTTGCTCAGATCCCCATCCAGCCTACTCTTGAATACTTCCATGGAGAGGTTATCCACAACCTCTTTAGGCAATCTTTTAGAGTTTATATTAAAAATTTCTTCCTAATATTTAATCTAAAACTACCCTTTTTTAGTTTGAGGCCATTTTCTCCCTTATCCTATCACTATTAAAAAAAAAAAAAAATCCCCCTAAAAATCCCTCTCTTTCTTGCTGTCTCCCTTTAGGCACTGGAAGGCTGCTCCAAGCCAGGGCCAGCTCTATATGATTATTTGTCATATTATTGTACATACCACATTACAGTCTACAACATCCTCACAAGGGGAAGCAGAGTGGCAGGCACTGATCTCTTCTCTCTGGTGACCAGTGACAGGATCTGAGGACATGGCCTGAAGTCATGTCAGGGGAGGTTTAGGTTAGATATTGTTAAAATGTTCTTCACTTGGAGGGTGGTTGGGTGCTGGAACAGATTCCCCAGGGAAGTCCTCACAGCATCAAGCCTGACAGAATTAAAAAAGCGTTTGGACAATGCCCTCAGGCACACAATGTGATTTTTGGGGCTGTCCTCTGCAGCATAGTTAGTATTTCTGTTTCAGTATAAAGTCCACAATGAGAGCTGCTAGATTTGCTGCAGTGTCACTCTTCTGCTTCATCCTGAGGCTGAAGCTTCTGCAAAGTCTGCTGCCTAAAAGAGCAGTAGTGCTACAAGGCTGGTTCATCACCTGTATTGCCTGTGCTTCATTCCCTCTCTACCTTCATCTACTGCTTACACAGTGGATTGCAGGCAGGTGCTGCACTTGGCTATTCTTGTAATGTCTTACATTGACTTTAAGAACTTCATCTTTCTCAAGTACCATCTGACAGTGCCGATCTCTCTTCTTCTTCTCCTGAGAACCAGCATCTTCTAGCATTTAGACTAGTACTCTGCTCCTAGCTCTGTTAAGCTTGATATAGACATCCTGTGGTAGCCTCTGCTATCTTCTTAGACAACAACCATTGCCAGCTGCAGGCCTGATGTCTGAAAGTCCTGTTTTGTCTTTATCTGTTATCGCTGGAATAGCTTTGAGGGCAGGCTGATGTCTGGAGCCTTTTTGTATTTTTTCTTCAGTAGTACCTGGCAAAAGACGTAGTGCAGATTGCAAGGGACTTGGTGATTCAGCATGCCAGAACCTATTTTCGACATTGCAACCAGAGACATTTTATTTCCAGACAAATCAAGCAGTATATCTTCAGGATTACCACATAGTGACTTCTTTGCAGGGCTGTGATCCCTGATGGGAGGTTTCCCAAATATCAAGACATTTTTGAGGGCTTACCACTATCATAAAAATGCTAAATACTGCAAAAATGAAAAAACACAGCTGCCAACTCTGGTTTCCATGAGTTTGAGGGTGTCTGGGCTTTCTGCTCTCCCCACTTCCTTCCTCAGCAGCTCCACAAGACCTGAGGGATGTCTGTAGTTTGTGTTTCTTACTAGCTCTTGTGAGAGCCTTCATCTGACTACAGTATGTGCTGGAGGAATTGATCTCTTTACAGTACATGTCTGTTAGGCTGATAGAGAGGGCACCAAAGGACTGTTATCTTTTCCTTTCCGGTGTGGACAGCATTTCAGCTGAACTGCTGGTTTGTTTTACTAATGTTTTGTGGCAATGGTACTGCCTTTGCATCAACTATTGTACATTTCAAGTAATAGTAGTTTTGATTGTTAGTTAGTTCAATTTCTGTGTTAACAGCTGGCTTCAAAAGTGTTTTGTAGCATATTACCAGCACTTGGCCACACTTCCTCCCCCTCATGTTTTGCTTCCTCTTGGTTGTGGTGGGAGTGAGCTGCAGCTGTCTCTGCACATTGTCTAGAACTGGATACATCACTGATCTCAAAGTTCAATTAAAGTTGTGTTGGCATGGCCGAATCATCAGCTGAATTTCTGATGATATGTCTCTCTAGCATACTTTTCCATGGTCCTGAATATTTCTTCTGCAACAGATCAGTGCTCATGTACTTTTCCTGTTCTTCCTGTTTAGAAACACACTGGATTAATATTTCACTAGTATCCAGCCCTGCAAGGTGGTATGAAGTGCACAATGAATGACTGTTTCTGGGGAGATAATTTTTATGCCTCCAATACTGCATGAAAATTGCAGCAATATCAATTTTGTGATGAAAGTATTTTTTTTTCATTTTTGGGGATATGAAGCCAGTGTTTCTCTGCAGACCTTTTCTGTTTAATACAGCTCATTCTTCCCTAGAGCTGTGACCTGGTGGTGTGGTCTCATCTCACCAGCCTTTCCCACAGGGGCTGCTGAGGATTTGCATTTTGACTTGTGGAATATCTGTGTTATTGGTAACACCTTTTTTTCTCAAATTATTGTTCATATTTTGGTTCTTAGTGAATTGTATCATTTAGCTTTACTGCTATAAAAGAGTGGCAGATCTTTCCTGAACTCACCACTGCCAGTAGGGTTTATGAATAAGAACACTGAGAAACTGCATTGCCACAGATGAATTGTGTATGTACAGATAGTGATATATATGTTTCTACATATGGGAGAGGTTAGAGAGTGCGTTGAGGCTTAGACTCACAGCTAACTCATGTCTAGATGTGTAAACTGGCCTAAAGTAGGGTGGCTACAGCTGAACTCTCTAATAGAAACAGTCTTATAAAATGCTGAATGATGTCTAGACCTTAGCTGAGAGGATGCTAATGCTTACTGTCCAAAGCCATGCTAGGAAAATGCTAAAAATGAAGCAGTTTAGACATTTGCAATCCTGTGCCTTGCCTCTGTTTCATCTGCTAATCCAGACATAGCTCATATTCCTGAAATCAGGAATACATTGAAGGAAATATTGCCAAGATGTTGAATGCAGGTATATTAAACAGGACAAATTTCCCTCTAGTGTCTCATACACACATTTCTTTATAACTTTTTTTTCTTCCTAACAAGTTATATGCATTGTACTGTGTATTATGTCCTGACACATATCTGTTCAGGGGAAAAAAAATCAGCCAGTGAATTTCTAAAATTCAGGTTATAGATTTTTCTACTGCTACCTCTATGCTTTAAAAATTTGTTGCAACTTCATCCACTATTATGAGACACCTAATTCAGTTCATTTTTTATCAGTTTAGTCTGAGCCTCTTATCCTCACAGCTAGCAACCTCTAGGTACTTGGTAAATGACTTAAAGAAGATATTCATGACATCTGGGGAACAACTAATATTGATCTCAGATATCTCCCTGCTCTTCATGGCAGATGTGATAGAGGCAGGTGATAACAGGAAAATTATGAGGCCCATCTTATAAGCATCACCAGGAGGAAGAATGAGTAACCAGTATGACCATCTTACATCTTTTGAAGTGGAAATATTAAAGACTTGCAAGAGAGGTGGCCTGTTGCAAAATCACAACTAGCAAGCATTCTGTGGCTGATATACTTCACTAAAGAAAACAAACATTTTATAGGAACACTGTATGTGATAGCCTGTAAGACAAGTGGAGAGGTGTTTGAACCTTGGAAGTGTCACGTACTTAAAACTTTAAAGATTACTTTACATCTTTTTCACTCACGATAGAACAGGAGTCCAAACAGCAGGTTTTCAAGATGAAAGGTAACTCTACAGTTAAGGCTTGATTCACTTCATCTTGAGAAAAGTTTCTTGTTTGATCAATCTGAGAAGCAGACTCCTGTTCTGCTTCAGATTACCGCTGTTTATGTATCAGCTGCTGAGTCTCATTTCTGAGACTCATGACGCTTATGACATTCCCCTATTTTCTACAAAGTTCTCAGGAAGCATAGGCTTTAAAACATAGGCAATATTACTGCTTTAAAGCATAGACAACATTAATAAGGATATTAGTAGTGCCTTGGAGTGGAATGAAGTCTGGAAGAAAATTCAGATGTGGATGAGGAGGGAACAGAGGGAGGAGGAGAGAGATGCAGCTTGAATGTGCAGCCTGAAATTCCTTCAAGGTTGTGTCAATTCCCTCCCTCCCCCAGAAGCAAGAGCTGGTGCTATGCTGTAGTGTGCTTCTCCCTTCCGACGTTCTGCTCCTCTACTTTTTGTGCACATGTTCTTATTCCTTGGCAAGTAAATATGAAGTGCATGATGAATGATTTTTTGTGCTCCTCCTCTGGACTTGTTCCAACAGGTCAACATCTTTCTTGTGTCTCCGAGGTACCATTTTAAGAGATTGTGTGTTGGACAAAAAAAACCCCAGAAAACCTCTCAAGCTAAAGCTTAGGTTTTAGTTCCTCTGCCTCCTGAGACATGAATGAATTGCTCCTGTCATGTGCTCTTGCATAATTCATGACTTGAAATAACTATGAAATGCTTTGCTGAAATTTTACAGATCAACAAAGAAAATGTGCATTGCAAAATTCAGTTTAGAGCATTGATAAACACAATATATAGAAAAGAGAGGCCTTCAGGGCCTCTAAGAGGATTGTTTTTCACTTCTTCTTTCCTTTATTGCAGTTTTGTTTTCTCAGTAATTACTCTTAATACATGAGTCAATATTTATGTTGATAATAACACTGGTTATATCAGCAGCTAGAAATTGTTCATTTCAGGCAATTACCTGTTCTGAAATTCTCAATTTATTTATTCCCATGCAGAATAGATTGATTTCAAGTGAGGTTTATTCTTCTTTAGTGACTTGAACAGTTTGTAGAGGCTGAACCTTAAGGAGGTGAAAGGCAACTTTGCCTTAAATTTGACTTGATCTGTGATCCCATCAGCAGGGACTGCCAAATTACCTACATTCCACAGGGTGATTTTACTCAGTCGATAATTTTTTCTTATGGAATGAAATAATGTACCCAAAAATAACGTTGTGCTCTAAGGCAACTTAAAAAAAGAAAAAATCAAAACTGAAACAAAACCCTAGTAAAATGAACTAATACTGAGACAGCTTTAAAGCCCACTGGAAGTCAGACTGAGTGGTATAGCATCTAAAAGGAAATATCTACTGTTCTAAGCATCTCCCAGCTACTATATAAATTCGATATGCAGATCAGATATTGCTGTACAATTTATTGTTTATGGACTGCTCTTGCAGCATTTTTGTTGGGATTCTTTGTGAAATGTATAATGATAAGAAAGTTTCATGCAGTAGAATCAGATAAGAGAAGAGAAGAATACTCATGAGAAGAAAGAATGTGCAAACCAAATAAATGTCAGGCAACGGATCTCTCAAATCATGCAAAGCCTTTGAAAAATATGAAGTCTCTTTCAGGTGTCAGAGAAGTCCTTTCAATTCTACTTTACTGACCTTGAAGTGTCAGCATAATGCTGTGGACAGCTCTTTTGCCACCTGAATTGCTTTAGGAGCAGTATTTCAGTTCCTTTAGATTCCTCAGATGTTCCTTAGATGTTCCTGAGTGAACATCTCACTTTTAAAAAAATTCCTTTTTCTTTCAGCATCATTGTTAAGAACTTTCCATAGCTTCTCTATCCTGAATGGTCAAACACCATTTTTTTATACATTTCTTTGGTTCTTTACATTTTGTTCTTCTGTGAATGGTTACAAATTTTCAGATATGAAAAGATAACAAATTAATGTGCAGTGCTGTGCAAATGACTAAAACCTGCCTTAACAATTTAGGTGACCTTTCTTTTCCAGAGTAACCAGGTATATCTGCAATGCGATGGAGAGGGATGCAGCAGGCCACCTTAGAGTTTGCATATGCCTGGCAATAATGTCAAACGTGCAGTGAATTACTAAACCTGGCCTTTCTGAGGACTGCAGTATTACCATGCCAGCTGAGCTGATCTGCACGTGCACTGCAGAAATACCCACAACCAGCAGCTGTATTGAGCAACTTGTCCTTCACCAGCCTAGAGGTCACCAACAAATGTAGAGTCCTCACATTTCATGCAGACACACCTTACTTTTGAGCAAAGGTGCTGCATCTGAGAGGAGCCTGTGACATCTGGTAGGCAGGGATTGAAGTCAGCTAACTCCATTTTAGTGATGAAGTAGAGTACTGAGGCCATTTAAAAAACACAAGCAAAGCCAGCAAAAAAACCCCAAACTCTGTGCAGGAATGGAGCAGGTCTATTAAAAACAAGACTAACTATCTTAGCATTATTTTAAAGCAATCCTTGAAAGAAGGGGGTTCCGTCACCAGGCCTTTGGTCTGCGTTTACTTGGGAAAGTCCCCAAATGCAAAGACAGCTGTGATGGACAGTGACTGAATAGCACATTTTGCTATGATCCATGTAATCAAGTTATTTCTCCAATTAGATGCAGTGTCAACTGATGTAATACCTCATGTCTCAATAAAATCTAGAGAATTAAGCTACCTGGAGAATTTGAGTAGCATTTGAGAAGACATAATAGCACAAAAGATCAAGGAGATTCACTCTTAAGCACTGTCAGGGATGTTAACAAAATTAGCAGTGAAGAAGAAAAAATGAATCAATGATGAATAATCATGTACTATATCAGGTAAGTCAAGCCTTTGTCTCTGCAGTAATTAACTGTTCCAATGATATGGGCTGGCAGTGTAATGAGGAAGCATCAGTGAACACGCATTAATTACATTTGCTTTCAAATTCAACAGAAGCTGAACAGCTGTTTGGTGCAGTAGGTAAATTAAGTGCACTAGTCAGATCCAATTTTGAAGTGAATCCTTGATGTCACTCAATGATTAATGTGTAGGCTGAATGTTTAAGGGCATGATTCAGCTGAAAAATACTTTCACTCCATGTCTTATTACATTTTGCTCTCTTGATCACACTTTCCCTGCACAAAAACCCACTATGGGTTTTGTGTGGGGAGGGGATAGAAAAGAAGCAGCTGAAGAAAGTGACCTCTGGTGTTTTCCTTACAGAAATTTCTTGTCAATCATTTGTGGAGAGCAGAAGAAGAACAGAATTTATCCTCTCCTACTGAGAAAACAGCTCGGGAGACAGCTTGTAACACTTGTAGTTATACCCTGTACCTGGAGCCTCCTGGATCAGATGTAAACTATGGCATTCATCAGAGGAAAGAGCTGTTCCAGTTCATTGGATCACATTAAAAGGCATTTTAAGCAGGGAAGGAAAATCTTAACTATGTTATGTTAACACATGAACTCCTCAGGAACTGACTGAGTGGCTCCATGGCCCACACCACACATCTTCCTAGCTTTTCTATTACAGCGCCAACTCCTACACTAGGGACTAGGACTCTGGGATGGAGTAATAAATAGTAATAACATGAAATTTTCTTGCTGTGTCCTGCTCTGCCTGAAAAATACATTCCATCTTCTCATTGTCCTGGTTTCAGCTGGGACAGTTCTTAGCAGCTGGCGCAGTGCTGTGGTTTGGAATCAGGATGAGAATAATGTTGATAAAACACTGATGTTTTAGCTGTTGCTAAGTAGTGCTTACCCTAAGCCACGGACTTTTCAGTTTCTCATTTTCTCATACTCTGCAAGCAAGCAGGTGCACAAGAAGTCAGGAGGGAGCACAGCCAGAACAGCTGACCTGAACCAAAGGGATGTTCTGTGCTATAGAATGTTATACTCAGTGTATAAACTGGGAGGGGTCTGGCTGTGAGTCTCTCATCTCTGCTTGTGGGCAGGAAGGGTGTTCCTTAGTGAGTGGTGAGCAATTGTATCAAACTGTTCTTATCCTAGCCCACAGGTTTTACCATTTTCTGACTCTCCTCCCTGTCCGACAGAGAGAGGAGGAGGAACTGGTGGAGGAGGGTGCATGAGGAGTGAGGCTTCCTTTTTGGACTGCTGTGTTTTAACCCCAGCCAGCAACTGAGGCCCACACAGCTGCTTACTCACCTTACTTGAAATGAAGTGAAATAGAAGACTAATAAAAATAGTGAAAAGAAGAAAGAGGAATAAAACACGAGGGACACAAGT
Source organism: Bombycilla garrulus (assembly GCA_013400315.1). Taxonomy (NCBI): domain Eukaryota; kingdom Metazoa; phylum Chordata; class Aves; order Passeriformes; family Bombycillidae; genus Bombycilla; species Bombycilla garrulus. Next base: position 176,454 of record VXBU01016443.1, on the reverse strand, counting down.
GATGCACCATAGAATTTCTTGGGAAGACCATGGGAAGACCGAAGTCCTTGGCTTAGGGTAAGCACTCCTTCGCAACAGCTAAAGCAACATGATTCCCATATTAAACACAAAACACAGCACTGTACCAGATAATAAGCATAATATTCACTTTATCCCAACCAGAATCAGGACACTGATATTGTGCACTGTTTCCACCTAGCTTGTAATGACTTTGGAGGGAAGGGATGCCATCCAGAAGGACACTGACAGGCTTAGATTTGGTCCTGTGCAAACCTCATGAATCTCAAAGAAGCCAAGTGCAAAGTCCTGAACTTTGGTCAGGACAATCCCAAGCGCAAATATGGGCTGGGTGGGAATGGATTTAGAGGAACTCAGAGGAGAAGGACCAGGGGGTGTTGTTGGTTGAGAGGCTGGACATGACTTGTTGACATGGACTTACAGCCCAGAAAGCCAATTGTGTCCTGGGCTGCATCAAAAGAAATGTGACCAGTAGGACAATGGAGGTGGCTCTGCCCTTCTACTTTGCCTTTGCGTCACCCCAACCGGAATTCTGTGTCTTGCTCTGAGGCCCTGAACACAAGAAAGATACTGGCCTTCTGGAGTAAGTCCAGAGGATGAGAAAGTCCAAGCCTTGAAGAGACCTGAAACAGCTCTCCTAAGAAGACAAGCTGAGAGAGTTGGGGCTGTTCCACTTTGAGAGAAGACTTTGGGAAGAATGTGCAGCAGCTTTCCAGCACCTAAAGGGGGCCTGGAGAAGAGCTGGAGGGGAACTTTTCAGAAGGTCATATAGTGATAGGGCAGGGGGGAATGGCCTTAAGGTGAAGTAGGGTAGGTTTAGGATTAATTATTTGGAAGAAATTCTTTACTATAAGGGTGTTGAGGCACTGAGGCAGGTTGCTCAGCAAGGTTGTAGACTCCCTATCCTGGAGGTGTTCAAGACCAGATTGGATGGGGTTCTGAGTAACGGAGTAGTGGAATGTTCTTTACTCATGGCAATGCAGTTGGAACTAGATGATCTTTATGGTTCCTTCCAACCCAAACCTTTCTACAGTTCCATGGTTCTATAACTCTATGATTGATAGTATTTAATTTCTGGAGTTGTTTTCCCATGCTTGGCAAAAAATCCCAATCTTGCCATTTGATTTGGAATGGATTTGCACTGGTCAATTAGAGCTGAGGAATCACCACAGCTGTTTCTTGTCCATGTGAAGGTTGATAAGACAGTCAGCAACAAGTCGACAGTCAACCATGTGCATTGTTAGAAATACCTATTTATTTACCTACTTATTTAAGGCCTTTTTCTTATTTGTATTCAGCTTCTCATAATGTATGAAGGTGGTTTTGTTTCTTCCAATTTTTAAACCTGAAGTAAATCCATAGAAAAACACTAGGAGTAATGAATGGGATAATTCATTCTCCTGGTATTATCAAAGGGACTTTCTTGGTGAGTGACATGTGACAAGTCATTGCCTTTTGTCATCTTAAATTTAGGTTTTGGTCTTTCTCCATGCCTTGATTAGCAAATGCATTTGCTTTATCACTTCAGCCCTTTTGTGTCTGTCACAGTAATAGACTTTTTGATAATTTAAAATATTATTTTTAAAAGAAAAGAAGAATCTGTCTGATAGGTCAATGCTGGCTTTGAAAATGAATTAGTCATGGTCAGATGTCCTTGTTTCAGGGCACTACAGAAAATATAATATATGGTGTTACATTCAACATTCTCATCTGGATACTACTTCCCTCAGAGCTCATCAGCAGTCCTCCTCTAAAGCATGACTTTGATGTAGGTGCATTTGTTAGCTGCATATAGATGAGAATTAGTTTTAAAATTTTTAATGAGTCTACAAAGACAGAATGGTGGCAGGGAAAGACTGAAAGCAGCCTGTCGTCCTCCTTTCAATGAAAGATAGCATGGTTTCCAGAAATAAAGTAATTTGGGTGAATCATATAATCAGTATTCACAGGGTCAGATGCAAATTTATGGTCCTTAAGACCTCTCTAAATGCAAATACTGGGGCTAGAATCTTCTTTGCTAAAGAATCAGATATTGGAAATTTCAGCACGTACTGAAAATAGGCTTAGTTGAAACAGTTTTAGTGGAATCAAGCTACATCTTTAGAAATGATCTCCTTGTCATAGAATTTTAGTTTCTCTCCCTAATTTCATAGAAGCACAGAAATCCAGGAATAAAGGACTTAAAGAAGGATTTCATCTACACTTCATAGAAGTTCTTTCTGCAAGCACAATATGGGTACAAAAGAAAAAAGTGTTATACAGACTTGCTTAATAAACACCATGCTGTAGTCAAGATATGAAAATACGGTCTGCTAGGCAACACTGAACCTAACACAGAACCAAATCACATCCACCTCCAATAATAAATTACAGTTGCTTTCCAGAGCTCCTTGAAATTTAAGCTGAAGGTCTACAGAACTGATCACCAAACATGATCAGACACAGCAAAATCCAGTAACCTCTGCTGAAGGTATGTTGTGGAAAACTGCCTCTTAGAGACATTCATGTGTAGTTATATGATTGGGTGATCAGAGAGAGCTGACCTTGAATTAAGGGGACTCTATCAACTGACAGTTTATGATACTGAGTTTGGGATTTCCTCCTGAAAGCCTCTTCAGTGAAGAAGATGAGGAAAATACCTCCAAGCCATGCACGGCCTGGCCAAATTACAAATTTCTGTGATGCAGACATACTGGGCACAATACTGGCAAAACAAAGAGCCTAAAGCCAAAGAAGATTGTGTAGGGAGGGTGTGGAGGGGGACCACGAGGGAAAAACACCTTTTACTTCTTTTAAAGTTAGATAATCCACTCCCTCTTTTTATCTTTTTTTTTTTCCTTTTTATTTATTTTTTTTTAATTGAATCATCTTTGGAACTGCTACCTTTCAAATCTGTGTTTGTGTTATGTGGCTTCTTAGTCTTCATCCATTATGGTGTCTCAAGGACTGGCTTTTACCTAAATTGGTATACAGCATATGTATCCTATCAGATATTGCTTATCATGCCATTAAAGAGTGAAAAAGAATAACACCTCTATGCCAAAAGAAAAGGCTTTACAGACATTTCAGAAATCCTTCCTATAATCTTGCCATCTCAACAGTTTGAAAAGAGGAAACAATTTAGTAGTAATTAGGATGTAACACCTACAGCTTTGTATTGATCTGCAAAGAAATGATGTAGATTGAGAGAAGACAAGCAGAATGCAAGAAAAGGATGCAGCATCTCTAAGCCAGCAGAAATCCCTATGCTTAACTTCCTTCTCAAGGGCTATTTTTTTTCCTTAAGGATGCTAATATGCAGTTTGTGAAGGGAAAAGGGCTTTATCATGTCAGATGAACAGCTATGTAATAAACTCTCTTTGCATATACAGACATATGCTACCCATCTCCCTTTTGTTAAAAAGCAGTGACCTGTTTGTACCCAATCCTATAAAGTCTACCTTTTGCTAAGACTACTACCAACCCCAGAAATTTCAATAGTATGCTATAGATTGTATTAAGTTTGAAATTTACATGGAAATGTTGGTATTTTGTCTTAGAATCCAAAAAAAATATAAGATTAATGGGAAAAAAATTGAAATAGGTATTCTCTCTCCTCACCAAAAAAGTTAGATAATGAAACTGAAGTAAATGAAGATCTAAAGGGAAGTGAAAAAACAGACTCTGAAAAAGATAGGATGACACAGAACACAACAATACAAATCAATGAGGTGGGTAAAATCACATTGGAGAAAATACAGATGAAATGTAAGGAAAAGAGAGTATAGCAAGATAGGGGAAACAATGTCAAATGAAAAAAGTAGACAAACCATTAAGAAGAAGGGGAGGCGGTGGAGATAATGATTGACAGTGTAGCAGTGTAGAAGGTTGTCAAAGGGAACAATGACAAATTGTAAATGAAAAGGAAGGAGCAGGTAAAGAAATTTAAAGAGTCTTATGTCCCATGACAACAAAAAGGAATAATTTAAACTACAATGTTAAAAATATCCATAGGTATACACTACTGAAAAGAAGTAGGAAATGACTGTTGCAATAAAATAATTGTATTCAGAAAGATAACCTTCTAATTTGTATCTTCAGAAAGAAAGAGAATGACAAAGGTAAAGAAATTAGGCACATCTGTAAATTTCCCTTCCACAAGTATAGCTAAGCTGTGATAAGCTTATGTTTACATATGATTTTGGCAATAAGACTTTTCTTACCAGCCCTTATATGTGAAATTTTCTAAGGGAAAAAAAAGGAATACATATCACATTGTTAATAGTTTGATTTCAGAGAAATTGTGCTTCTCAGCTTTTACATTACATGAAATGAATTTTGCAGTCCCAGAGTACTCAGGAATGGATAAATTCCAAATCATGTAATGTCTGTGGGACTGTGGTAACTTATCATACTTGGGAAATCCACGCTTTTTTAAACCTAAGAGTAATAAAAGAAGGGAAAGAGGCTATTTCTCAGCTGCTGTAGCAGAGGGGTGTAATGGACGAATTTTGTAAAATATAGCCACTGTGTCTGTGACTGGCAGTTCTTTTGGATTTATTTATTCTAAGCTTAGAGAAAAACCAAAATTGTTCCCTTAAAGTTCCAACAAAGACTTATGTGTGTCTTTCTATTATGACTAAGAATTAAAAAAAAAACAACCAAAGAAGAAATTTTTTTTGCTGAAAATGGTATCTCATAAGCAGTAAGACCATGAAACAAAGAGTACACTGTTGCAACTGATCTTCCCCATGTTTGGAATCCTGCATTTAATGTTGTGAAAGCAAGATACGACTGTATCTGCCAGCATCTGACTATCTTGTGTTCCTGATATACCGCAACTTCTGCCTAAACTTTGGAAAATCAGTTAATCTTTAGTACAGTTTGATGTGTCCGAAGAGACTTATGACTCATAAAGTACTTAATCCATTAGCATTGATATATGGAAGAGATGTTTTTTGATTTTTCATTCACATTATCATAATTTTGATGTGTTCACTATAGAAAGTAACTTTCTCTTTGGAAGACTCTCATTCTAAAGTGAAACCTCAAAGAGATACAAAACAAATGTGCAAGTTTTTAAGAGTGTAGTATTTTCATATCTGCCTGTCTCATTGGCCACCTTGAACTATTGTTTATTGAGATCACGTTTTTACACTTCGAGCTTCCTTTCAAGAAGAGACACAAATAAATCACATTTACCAGTCACATATTTATGTATAAAATTTAGAACAAATGTTCTTCTATATAACCAGTAAAAGAATAGTGAAAAAATTAAAACTTTTTAAGATACTCAACAATATCTATATTATTTAAATCCATAATTCACTCATAAAGTTCTGCCATTGTTTACAATGCAGAGAGATGACTAAATCTTAGATTTGCTCACTATCTGCCTGTGTGACTTCCTGCTTTGAGAAAAAAACAAGTGTAAATCCTACTAATATAAAAGACCAACAAATATGAAAACGGAAATGTTAATCAGTTTATATTATTGCTGCAACATTTTCCAGTATTACAAAGGAAAAACGTTGTATAATGTATATAGGTATGCTATAGCTGTAGTGTAGTGAAGCTGTAGCTTCTCTACCCTAAGTTGCCCGAAACTGTAATTTAAAGCTCAATATATTTTCTTAACTATTATTTTGTACTCCTCCAAATTTTCTTCTAAACGTCCATTTTGATACACAGAAATTTTATTGTCAACCTTTAGTGAGGTCTGTCAGTACACCTCTGGATAAGACTGAGGAAATGCCATATAACACTCAAACGTTGTTTTCTCTTTTATGAGTGATCCTCTTCTTCCACAAGATAGAAGTATGTACAGTTCACAGGGAGAGGCCTTGCCCATTTGTGCTTTTGAGTGGAGATGCAATTTATTTTTAGGCTCCAGTTCTTTGGTAATAGTGGAAGTGAAGTAGCACTTGCTGTCTTTTCCCACTCATGCTTTATGCCAGGAGCTCTAGAGAGGGTGTTATCAAAAGGAGAGTTAGATTGGCTTAAAGCACCTCTTATGGCCACATAATGTGGAGTTTAAGACTTTCCGTCCTTTTTCATCGAAGTATTGCATAAATTTTGTAATATTTTATGGAGTTTTTCCAATGAAGTCTTTGGGCTGTGTGTAGTGGCATCACAGATGCACTATTCTATCAGCATAGCAGTGTACTTAACACACTGCATCAACCCACAGGCTCTGATACCTCACGATTTCTTGCACTGCAATTTAATGTATTTCCTTCTGGTTGACTTGCTTTCAAAAAAAACTTCAAAAATAAAAACAAAACCAAAACAAATATAATCCCCTCCCCCAACAAAACAAAACAAAACAAAAATCAACCAACCAAAAAAACCCCAACAAACCATATATTTTGTTTTTCTTCTAACCCAAAGAGCCAAACTGCGTATTTCTGAATTTTTCTTGTTTGAAATGCTAAGGAGCCACTTTACCATCTCATATTAATACTGGTGTTGATATGTTGCTGCCTTTCACAAAGTGTTCTTTGAAAGCTATCCACCAATTTCGCTTTTAACAATGAGTTAAATGAAAACCAAAGAATAAAACCAAGAGGAGCTACAAGAAGTGTAGAAATATGGGTGCATTTTTTAAGTCAGCTGTGTCAAAAAGAAACCTGAACAGGCCCTCTGCAAAGCCAGAGGCAAAAAGATGATTCACTGTATTAAAGCTCACATCTGCTTCAGCACGTGACAGGAGCAGCTGCTCACCCATACCACAAGACTACGTAACACAGCACTGTATTGAAAGACCTGAGCCTAAACATTCACAGAAGAGTCTTTTCTGTGGCTCATCTGATGTAATATTGATATTTCAACATGCTTATACTGTAAAAAAATTTTTTGTAAGGCTTATCTTAAAAATACCTCATAATCTTAATTAATTCCCTGCTCTGTTCCATGAATTGGCATATGAGTAACACAGATGTGGCAATAGTTTACAAATACAATGACTCCAGGGAGAAACAGCCAGTGTCATGGAAAGCAGAAATGGTGAAGTGTGGTTTTCAGAATTACTTCCTTTGCTTCTTCTGCTGATGTCAAATAAGCAGTGAGTTCCAACTACAGTATTTCCATGGTTGGAAATTTCATAACATCCCTCTTGGCAGTATATTTCTGAATGTGATTTTGAGAGATCAAGCTGCATGGTCCCTGTGAAGGTACTAAGAAAGCAATTCTCATCCAATTGGCTGACTTTTCCATTCCTAAAATTTTAGAAACTGAGCACATTATCACTATCTGTCAAATTTAATTGTTTCTACTATAAGCAAAAATTACAGGATATGATATATATACATAAAAAGTGATTGCATAATTCTTGTGTCTTTGTGATGAAAATGAATTATGGCTTGCCAGAATCTTGAAAAATAAGGAGATTAAGAGAAAAAAAAAATAACTGCTTCATCCAAGCACTTTCTGGTGTTTATGTGCATAATTCTCTGTACTGAATTAAGAATTATATCTTCAGATTTCAAGACATCTAAAGTTATGTAGTACATTTGAACATATTCAGCATGTAACATGGCAAGAAATATTTTCCTGATGCTATAAAATGTTAACCAATAAATTATTAAAAAAAATAGTTTTATGATCTTCACTTAATACACTGTAGCATGTTTTTTAATTATGCAAGCAGATAGAAGGTTAAAGGGTCTTTGAAACAAGTGTATCTGCTCTTCAAAAGCTGGAGTTTGGTACTTCAAAGATATAATCATCTCAAGGAAGAATTTTAAGTCTTATATTCTGTTTTATATTTAGTAATTTGACTAGTGTCCGTAGAAATGAAAATCTTCTTATGGGTTACTTTTCTGTTTCTTTAATTTCCAATGTAATTATTCACCGACTGTTCAACAGTGATGCTAAAATTACTTATACAGTAAGAGAAAGGAAGAACATCAAGGTTATATACAAACTCTGAAATATTTGGAGGACAATCCAAATTTAGTATGAAGAGAAAAACATCAGGAACAGAAAAAATTGTCCTTGCATTTTCTCTTTGAAAGCTGGATATAAAACAGGCTTAAATATTGCATTTGATATATTGCATTTTATGTTTCCTTTGGGTAGTTATTTTTACAGCACTAATAAAACCAGTGAAATAAAATTAGGTACTTTTTTTTTTTAAAGTAAAATGCTCAAATCAGTGAGAGATGCTAATTAGTAATAACTAGGTGTTCAGTTTTTCTCTTCTTGATTCTGAGTTTCCTTCATTACTTCCCTGTATATATTTCTTCCTAGCTTATGGCTGATGTTGAATTTGGTAAATACAAAATTGTTGTAGCCTAATTGATAGATTCTTCTTAAGTTAGGACTCTATAATTAAATTATTTCACTACTCAATTGAATAATTGAATATCACCAATAATATTTTACCTCTTCCCTGTGAATGCCTGTGAGCCAACAAATTTGAAAGATTTTGAGCACTTGAGGCACCCTTGCTATTATTATGTACATGTGGAAGATTTTATAGTGCATGCTTAATTAGGCAGAAGTGAAGAACAGGTGAGATACCACCCTTCTGCAAGCTTCAGAATTTTATTCCTAAATGTATTGCCCCATTACAGAGGAGCAGAGAAGGTATTTCCCACCAATTCCTTTGATTTGGATGTGTTCTCAAGCACAATGGCAGTTTATTGCCTACCTTTCTCTGCATCTGAGATTACTGAGAGTGTTAATCAGACAGCTCCAAAGGGAGCACTGTGAAGAACTGGATGGTGCAGTGAAGGGGATGACAGCGGCCTCTACTGCAGGATGGTGCCCAGCCCTGCTGGGTCCTCATCATGAGGGGATGAGTGTCACCAGTACGTGGTTCTGTGCCACCAATCTGCCTTCAGCCCTGCTGCACCTGCCTCCTGTGCACTCTTGTATCCCATCTGATTGCTCAAGGAAAAGCGGGTTGGGAAACCTTGCTCAGTACACATGTGAAATGGAGGAGCATGGAGGTAGGTCTGGGCTGAGCACACTTGCAGGATGAATGATTTTCCCCAGGTGTAGGTTTTGGGGTTTTTTTTTAATAGTGAGCCTGGAATTCTCAGGGAGACCGTGATACATCTGAGAAGTGACAGACCAGGTGATAAAACCTGGACTTCAGGAAATCATACTTTGGCCTCCCCAGGAATCTGCCCTGGAGTGGGTGGAGTACCATGGGATAAAGCCCTGGATGGAAGAGGAACCCAAGAAAGCTGGATGATAGTCAGGGATCATCTCCAAGCTCAGGAGTGATGCATCCTAACAAAGAAGAGGCCAGGCAAAATGCCAGGAGTCATGTGTAGATGAAAAAGAAGCTCCAGGACAAACTCAGAACCAAAAAGGAAGCCTACAGTAGATAGAAGCAAGAACAGGTAGCCCGGGAGAAATGCAAAGGAATTGTCCCAGCAGCCAGGGATCAGGTTAAGAAAGCTAAAGCTCTGATAGAGCTAAATCTGGCCAGGGATGTTGAGTGCAACAAGAAAAGCTTCCACAGCTATGCTGGTGAAAAAAGGAAGACTAGGAAAAATGTAGTCCCTTTCCAAAGTGAAATATGAGATTTGTTTACCTGGCTACCTTTGGAAAAGGCTGAGGTACTCCAAGATTTTAACTTCAGTCTTCACCAGCAAGTGCTCCAGCCACAAAAGGTAAAGGCAGAGACTGGGAGAATATATTGGGTTCCAATGTAGGAGACCAGGTTTGAGACCATGTAAGGAGCCTCGAGGTGCACAAGTCCATGAGGCCCAATGAGACACATTTTTGGATCCTGAGGGAACTCACATGAAAATGATTGGAGGGCTGGATCAGTTCTCCTATGAAACCGGGCTGAGAGACTGANCAAAAGGTAAAGGCAGAGACTGGGAGAATATATTGGGTTCCAATGTAGGAGACCAGGTTTGAGACCATGTAAGGAGCCTTGAGGTGCACAAGTCCATGAGGCCCAATGAGACACATTTTTGGATCCTGAGGGAACTCACAGCCATGAAAATGATTCAGGGCTGGATCAGTTCTCCTATGAAACCGGGCTGAGAGACTGAAGAAGAGAAAGTTCCAGGGAGACCTTATGGCAGGCTTCCAGGGCTTAAAGGTACTACAAGAAAGACGGAGAAGGACTTTATACAAGGACACGTAGTGACAGGGCATGGGATAATAGCTTCAAACTAATCGCTTTAAACTAATGCGTTTAGAATAGACACAAGGAAGAAATTCTTTGCTGTGAGGATTGTGAAGCACTGAAACAGGTTTCTCAGAGACATTGTGGATGCCCCACCCCTCAAAGTGTTCAAGGCTCAATTGCATTGGACTTTGAACAACCCACTCAAACCATGCTCTAATACTGTGAAAACCTGTGAATGATAGACTTAGAAAAATCCATGATAAAATTGGTTAAAGAGAAGGTCATATTAAATGATTCTTTCAATGTCAGGAATAATTTTTTTATTTTCTCTATATGGTTTTCAAGTAGTGAAATATTTGGAGGCTGTTTTTGATAAATGAACAACTTAGGTAATTTTCCCAGTGGGGAAAAAGAAAAAAAGAAGAGAGAAAACGTTTCTCTAAAACATCTGTTTTGGCAGATTTTGCCATTTGTAATATTTTGTGACAGCTTGAGAATGGCTGTACTGGCCAAAAAACTACAGATCTTAGGGTAGCAAATTATTGTCTTGTAGAGGCCTGATCTGGCCACAAGAGAGAGCTGTAAATCCAAAGAAGGTCAGCTTCAGCAAAATTCCTGAGACCCGAATGAGATGTTTTCCCCCAATGCTGTCAGAAAGCTCAAGAAATTATGACTATGTTTATTGATGTTAGCACCAGACAGATAATTAATTATTTAGGGTTTTTTTCTGGGAAGTGAAAAGGTCACCTTCATTACACATAACTTTCAAAAGTACTGTGCATGATACTGCAGATCATGAAACATTAAAATGCAAGCAGTGATTGAGAATTCCAGAGCTCATATATTTGCTTTACATGTCCTTCTAGGCTTGAAATGCTCACATTTCTACATTAATGAATTGTTTGAAAGATATTTTGTATAGAAAAATATTATTCACAAACCCTACATTGAAAAAGCAGGGGCTGAGGTCTTTTCTATCATGTCTGTAAGGAAGATTTAAATCGCTGAAAAGAAAGGCTGAGAGTTTGCAAGGTATTATTTTTCAGCTTCAACAAAGAGTAGAAATCTAGTAAACAAATGGTCAAGACCAGAAAAGCAGGAAAAATGAAAATTAGGGAAGAAAAAGGAGAAATTAGGCTCTAGGCAAGAAATATTAAAAGGACAGGCTAGAAGGCAACACAAGAAATCGGATTTCCAGCTGTACATCCTGACAGTCTCTGGGCATGCACACAACTGCTCACTGCACGTGTCTTTCTCTCCAAGTTTCTCCAGCCAGCAATGGCCATATTCCACACCTGTGGATGGGATTCTCCTTGGGACTGATCTCAGAAGCTCCTGCTAAGCCTTGACCAAAGTGTCTGAGCAGTGAAGTATTCCCGGCCCTTACCAGTTGAGCTGTGAAGCACTCGCTTCCTGATTATAGCAATAGATCTTGCATGGTAGAGGTGGGAAAAATCAGAAACATTGGATGCCTAATCAAGGTGTGAAATAAAGAATTCTGTATAGCCCCGGTAAACCATTTACCTGAATTCTATCTTTGTAGTAGAGCAGTGAATTCTAGCCCTGGTAGAATGGTACCATTGTTACTGCACCGTGGGAAAAAACACCTAGCAGTTGCTGACTGGAGTTAGAGCCAGGATGGAAACTTACTGATGACCAAAGTCAGTCCTCTGGTGACCTTATAAGCAGCAGTCCTAAGGGAGGCTCTTTGAGCTCTCCTGGACTGCAGGAGGCTGTGCCAGCACCTCTTTCTGAGAGGGATAACTTTCAAAGCTCACAAATTCTCAAGCTTGCAACACTTGAAGCACCATTGCTGAAAATGAGGCCGAAACTTATAGCCAGCCCCCCACATTTCTCCACACTCCTCAAGGTGCAACCCTTGCCTGTTGGGAAAAACAAAGGGATTTATTTGATGTGAGTATTTCACTGAACACAGGGTAATTTTTGATAGGTACTTCTACAAACATAGGTGCAAAATAGATGTATACATCATTTTACCTTTGTGTGTGTGTGAATTGGTTATGCTATGAATGTTACTAATTCAAATATATAGTTAAATCATTGTTATAACTGTAGCAGACCCCACTGAATCACTTTGTAAATGTTAAAGTACTCAATGATTAAGTACTGCTAAGCCCCTTTTCACCCTTATCCACATCCTTATTCTGGGGTTTCTCTCTGGGACACAGTGTCCTGCATGGCCTGGATGCTGAGATGCAGACATGCAACTGGGAAAATGGAAGAATAGCACAGTGCGATGAGCACCTCTGATCAGAATTTGTGCCAGAGATGCATCAACTATTTGGGAAGGGATATGGTGGCATAACAAGTGGGTTGAAATAATAAAGGAAAATATTTTAAAAATAGAAAATTTTATGTATTATGTCTGCTGGGTAAATCAAGTCTGTTTAGAAGGGTTAACAGAGAAATTTCAAGCAATACCTGCAAAACATGCCAGCTGCAGGGTGTTCCAGCAGTGATTCTTGCAAAATATGAGTATACAAGCAGCTTCAGAGTTGTATCCAGATACACAGAGTACAAACCTTCTAAACTCACTGAAAATAACCAGTAAAATACAGTGTGAATAAAGGGATGGTTCTGTGCCATCAGAAAATTATATCACTTCTGTAGAGATCATATTTTAGCCATCAGAGAGACCAGATTAAAAAAACCTATAATTTACTTCATGCTTTATGTCTCTTCTCTGCTGTCTGGCTTTAGCCTTTTGGAAATACCTTGACAAGGAGAAAGAGAATATATAGAGCTGTAGAACTTGAGGTGAAACTGAGAGAAACAACTGTAATGATATGAAAAAGACAAGGTTATGCATTACATTTCTTGGTAATCTTTGTACCTGAACTTACGAGGAATATGAAATGAAACTAGTAATAAAATTAAACTTGCCTTTCAGAGTTCTTTACAGTGAAACTTGGTGGTAATAAAAAGTGAACTTCCGCTAATAAAGCTGCAGCATTCCTGTTCAAGTGATTGTCTGCCCTGGTCTGCATGCAAAGCTACATTTTCATGACCATAATTTGGCAAGATTTGGTGATGTGACCCTTGTGCCTCAAATATGTCTCTTCTTTTAGATGCTGTCAAAACTTTGCTAGATAACCTTTTTGGTTAAAGTCTGGGCAAAATACAGACAGCTATTCACTTTCTTTGCTCTTGTTCTTAATATATCCACAGGTCAACTCTTTATCAAAGAATCATGTTTGGTTTGGCGTTCTTTTCCCCTGTGAGTTTTTTCAAATATTACTTGCTAACTGTCTTGTGAGGGAGAATCATAAGTTTGGTAGCTCTCAAAGCAATTTAAAAAAAGTAACAGTGGGGGAAAAAAGAGGCCTTGAGGAGAATCTCTAGGACAGCTGTGAATGATTGGCTGTATTCCTTTTCCTTACTGAAAACCTAAGCCCTAGGGGCAGGATGTGAGCCCAGACTCAATGCTCTGCTGAGGACAGGCTGGGGACTTGCTAGGACAATCTCATCCTGCAAGATTGGGCCAAGGGACATGTCGAAATCCAGTTCTGTAGCAAGAAACACAAAAACATCCTCCCTACTTCCCAAGGAACTGGCTATAACAGTGGTGAGTGAAATTGTCAGTCCTAACTACGACATTTTCTCAGATGAAAACAGGGAGCACATTTGGATTCTTGCAATTAGTCCAGGGTCCAGTTAGTCCAGGAAGCTCAGGATTATTTGACTTCCATCATTTTGCTATTAGGTTCCAAATCTCAAGCAGTGATTCAGCTCCCAGAACACCACACTAATTTGATACTAATCCGTGAAAGGTCACTGCTAGCATAGCAATATCCCGTAATAGCCAAGCAAGAATATTCAGTGGCATTTTACATGTGTTAGATGATGTTAAGATAGCATTTTGTGACACTACACATCTTATGCAGTGGTGAATGTTAAAACTAAGCCTTTTTTTCCCCCTTAATTCTACCTCCCAATGCAAATACAAATACAGGCTAAGACAAATACACGCTGAAAACACTGAGAGGGCAATAGATGCACTTTGAATGTAATGTTAGTCTAAATTTGATCTTTGATGAGATGCTATCTGATGAGGCAAAACAGAAGCTCTGGGTCTTGGTAACTGAGCCAGGAGGGTCTGTCACAGAGGAAAGACTACAAAAGTTGGGAAGTCCCCAGAGCCTTAAGAATCTGGAGAAGCTGCTCAAAGTAGAACTGACAGGGATGTTGATTTCACTGAGGCATTGATTTTGCCACAGGCCCAAGAAGTTCCAGTTTTATGAGAAATGTCAAAAAATGTTGTGTTTTGCCTTATCCAGCCTAGCACTTCTGCTTTTTCATCTGCACCTTTTCACTAGATGACCGTGTGGTCCCTGACTATCACATCTTCCAACAGACAGCCAGAAGAAATTTTGAGCAGGACTGAAAACGATTGCTGTTCTCAAGTCCATTACATGCCCAGCATGAAATACTTTACATGTAACTTATTTTCATAATGTTTGGACAGTTATTTGAATTAAAGAGTAAAGCCTTTCTTGTATTCATGGTGAGAAAGTGACAGTCATTAAAATGAACAAGTGCCTGTTACCTATGAAGTAAGCCTTGGAGCAAGTCTCTCTCTGATCCAAGCATCCAAATGAAGGAAGAGATGAGAAGGGGAATGGTAATGAGAAACTGGATGGAAGTTAAAAAGCAGTTGCCTTTGGCATGTTTTTATTAATTTTTGGTTGATATGCGAGAAAGGGTTGGTGTGTTTAGTGAAGTTTTAGTGCTTCACAAAATTATGATGAAAATAAAAGTAGCAGTAAATAATTGTTAAAGTCAAAATTTCTCAGAAATATTCACATGAAGAGTGAAAAATCAGGCAATAAATAATTTTCGAAAACAGCTGCTATGATAAATACATATATTTATCCCATCAAAGTAACAACATCCATGTGTCACAAAACAGCACTTTGAGCTGGCATGTGAGAAAAATGTTTTCTGGCTGTTCATTAAAACCATTAAGAGAGAGGAAAAGCCAGTTACTTTGGTTGTTGTTCCTTTCCTAACTTTGTGACATTGAACGTGAGGAAAATCCAGCCTTACACTCTTTGAGTCTCCTTGCCCCAGGCTGTGATCATGTTTGTTTGAGGCTTCCTTCCAAATAATCTTCTTCCAAGAGTTAAACCAAAAGACACCATTTTGATACTGCAGATGGGGTTTGGTGTGTTTAAAAAGTAAACTCTTTTTTTAAGAAAAAGTAAGTTTAGTGTTCCAGAGCCTTCTTTCACTTCTGCCACTGTTCTGTTCACAGGATACAGGTCTTGTAGTAGCTTCTGTTCTTTCATAAAAGGAAGCACATTAATTCTATTTGTGCTAGGGAAACATCCTTTGAAAGTTTGCTTTTGTACTACCTGTTGCAATACCACAGAAATAATTCTTCAATTCCTTCTAAAACTTTCAGTGGGAATTTGATCAGCAGGAACCTGGTAGGCACAAGTGTACCTGTGCATCTGGCAGCAGAAGGCCTTTCCATAGCTTTATTTTCTTGTTCAGATAACCATTTTCTTTGAACCGTAGCTCCTTTTTCTATCTTCTTTGTGTAACTCCTATGTCTTGAAGACTCTTGTAAAGGAGTTGCCCATTGAAATTCTGGCTTTTTTTTTTTTTTTTCCAAATACATGACATCACCTTCATCAGTGTAGTAATATACTCTGTCAATGCCTTTTTAGTTAAGGTTGGTAACATTATAGATTCTGTGCTGTGTTAATAGGCAGAAATTCACTGAGAGAGATGAATGATTGGAGAAAGTAGAAACCAAAAAACATAGAAACCCCATTTCATAGTCAATAAACCCACAGTTCTTCAAATAAAATGTGCCACTTTCAGAAACGTGGGGTTTTCATTGGATCCATGAACACTTTTACATCTTTTGGTGCTTAACTGCATTTTGGATTTGTAACCTGTATAAACCACATCTGTTGCAGAGATGAGATGGACTTGAATTGCAGCAAAGAACTTCTGTCGTATTAGAGTAGAAAAGAAGTACACAAACTCCTAATTTAAATGTCTTGACATTGGATATTATGAGTAGGTTTGTTTTTAAAGATTTTTACAAAGGCAAATTTTACAAAATAAAGCACCTCAGAAAAAATTTGAGGCACTTCAAAATGAAGAAAAACCTTCTCAATTAGAAAATAATGAGTGTCATAAAGAAATAGTACATTACATATAATTTTCATCATGGAAACAATCAGGTGATATTTTCCTTGCTCTCATTTTTTCCTGCAAATCTGGGTATCGGAAGCACTGTCTCCCTGTGAACATTTGTGCAATTAGTAATTAAAACTGAATCTATTACATACATTAGACTTCAGCTGAGCATCTGTGTAACATGAGAGTTCAGACATTTTTTGGTGGTTGGATGCTTTGTGCAATTTCACAATTTCACACCAAAGATTCATTAACCTGTTCTCATATTTAATTTAACTTCATTTAATTTTCAAGTAGGAAGAATTACTTGATATTAATATGCTGAAAGTACTGTAGATTTTCTTACCAATTTATTATCAGATTTGTTTTTTAATAACTTCTATTTTGTCAGGACAGGTGTTATTACATTTCCATACCACAAAAAATGTTGCATACTTCCAAGAAATAGTCAATTATATAAATTAATAATTATGATAAAATTAGTATTTATTTTCTCTAAAATTAGTATTTATTTTCTCTAAGAGTACCAGGAACATTTGGTATAGTTTATGTTAATGAGGTGTTCAAAACCTTTCAGTCAAATCAAGCTGTACAGAACTATAGAATCATTTATGTTTGGAGAGACGCTTCAGATCAGGTCCAGCTGTACACGTAACACCTCCAAGTCTGCCCCTAAACCATGTTCCTAAGCCCCAGGTCCACATGTCTTTTAAATACCTTCAGGGCTGGTGACTCAATCACTTCCCCGGGCAATCAGTTCCAGGGCTTGACAACGTGTTTGGTGAAGAAATTTTTCCTAATCTCCAAACTGAACCTCCTGTGGCACAACCTGAGATTGTTTCCTCTTGTCCTGTCACTTATTACTAGTGCAGAGACTAACACCTGTTTTGCCACAGCCTCCTTTCAGGTGGTCGTAGAGAGTGATAAGGTCTTCCCTCCGAGCCTCCTATTCTCCAGGTTAAGAAAACCCAACTCTCTCAGCTGCCCCTCATAAATACTGTTTTCTATGTTTTACATTCAGAAGAAAATAGCTGATTTTCTAATAAATATATTCCTACTGTAGGTGAGATAAATGTGGAGCCAAGGGACATAAAGTGTATTGGGTTAAGTGAAGGCACAACAAAATCTATGAACAGCTTTGAGTATGTCGAATTTTGTTGTAATTAAAAGTGTCTCGTAAAATATCACTAAGAATGATACTATTTGCTGTTCTAAAGCAGGTCTTGAATCCATAATAGTGATATATATTAATTAAGATTGACTAGTATTTTACAAATTGGTCTGCTAAGGCTTAAGGTGAGAAAGGAAAAACTTCAAATTTTTGAATAATTTCATCTTGGCATAAATCCAGGAAAATTTGGATGCTAATTTCATAAAAAAGTTTAATGTGCTGCTGTTCCTAATTATTTCTTTGACATTCTCATGTCTTGGCTTCTCAAATTTCTATCTTCTATCAGTCTTGACCTTTACTACACCCTAATAATTTGCTGTATCTAAAATTTTTACTATACTTACTGTGTGAGTCAACACAGGCAAGCAGCTGGGACAACCACAAACCCATGGCTAAAGCACAAGGAGTAAATTTATTTCCTTTACCTCACTACTGGGGTATGCCTGAAGCAAAACCAGGGCAGAGGCACACAAGCAGAGATGCACACGCTGTTGAACTCAGTCCACGCCAGAGGATTACCAGCCTGCTGTTCACACTTGTTTATCAAGGGTTTTTTCCAGCTACGAAATCACTTGAGCATATTTACAGTCCTCCTTACCAGTCACCCCCGATACCAAACTCTGCCTGATAACCCTGTAACCAGGATATTTAAATGTGAGGGGCACTCTGGAGGTCACCTAGTTTAAAATCCTGCTCAAAGCACGTCTGTCTCAATTAGATTGATAAGTATTTGTAGATTCCCTGTCACCTCTCATTGTAAAATAAATATTTAAACCTAATAGGATAGCTATACCATACCTTCTTAAAAATGTATTTATTTCCTGTTTTCTAGTTTTAATTGTTTCATCCCATAGGCTTAATAAGTAGTGGGAGATTTTATGTTTGCTTGCAGAGCAACTTTTCTGGCTTATCTTTAGCTAAAGAAATCATGTTCACAACATGCAAACACAGTTCATACTGTAAACCAAGTAGAGACAATCACTTCAGAAGAGCTCTTCTGGGAGCAAATAAAGTGCTTATGTTTTCACACAAGGAAGACCTGTCATAACCACCTGGTGATTCATTTAAGTTTCTTCATCTTCTCTGTTGACTGCTTTAGTGAAAAACATGTCTGATTTTGTGCGTTATACCCTGGTAACAGTGATAACTCCTCCAAGGTTGTGGTCATTTCTAGCAAACATACATAGACCTTCAAGTTTCCTTTATAGGAAATTTGGCATCTGCTAGAATAAGGAGATGATACAGATCTGCTTCATAATGTTATCTGTTGGAAAGGGATATCCCTGTCTGATTCTCTCTGAAGCAGAGAGAAAATTCTGGAGTAGGGTAAGATGCCAGGTAAATATAGGCTTACATCAAATAGATAAATGTTTTGAATTTAGGCACAAATTAGAGTTCTTTTTTTGTGTGTGTGGTTTTTGTTTGTTTGTTTTAAATGAAAAAAAAAATTTGTTGAACAATGGGTTTTTTATTATATATTCTTATCCCCAAAACTATCAGTGAGAGAGGCAGCTTTTGCTTTAGTAATGTGAACTGTGCTAGCGGTCTGCAGAGTCAAGACACAAAAGTTTTTCAGGAAATAAAGTTTTTCTCTACCTCACTTTGATTCTGAAGAAAGTCCTTATCATGTAATCCTTCAAAAATATAAGATTTTGTGTTCCTATTAGAAGTAGAGCTTTTTGACTGTTAATTGAAACTTGCAAATTAGAGCCAGTGATCAGATTATACTCTTGGTTCTGCTGTATAGCCAAGCAGTCACTGAGGGCAGTTATATTTCTCACAGCTGGAGAACACAGTAGTTTTCAATCTAAACTCAATTTAAGGGAAAATGGCAAAACTGAGAATGAACCTGAAACTTTTATGACAAAAGAACATGAATTTTCTGTAACGTAGTATGAAATTCTCCTTCAAAAATGGCCTTTGCCCCTGTAGAAATGGATTTGTGAGGATTTATAGATATGGTAACAAAGCAATCTTTACAAATATGTAGCTACATACACTCTGGTTACCCTGTGGTAATTTGAACCTCACAGGCATGTTTGTACACTGTTCTTTTATTCCTGCAGTCTTGTAAGAGGGTTCAAAAGTTTTGGTGGCTTGGCAGTACGTTACTTTGAAGCTGAGTTCCCTTTCTTCCCATTTAAATGCACAGCCGCAGGTCTGACTAAGAGGTAAATCTTAATAGATAAAACTGTAATACCCTGAAAATAATTCAACTCCTCCTCAACTCTTTCCTGTTTTGTTGGGATCTTTTTTTTCTGAGTCTTCATTCCAGGTCAAACAGGTCCCAGGTCCTGTGATAATCAGCATGCAAGGTATAGTGAAAAAAATGGTAGTGCCTCAGGTTCAATATCCTTTCTTACCTGAAAACATTGTGTTTATGTGCTGAAGAAAATGCTACTGATGGTTCTTCCTAGATTCTTCGTACCACATGTGGCTGCTTGTGTCATCTCACCAGAAATGGCAAGAGTGAGATGAACAGAAACAAATACAACAGGATGGGTGCACATGAGCAAGAATGGAAACGAGCATTGGAACACTAAATTTACCTCATTATCTGGTGCTCTCCGAGGCACTGTTCCATGTTTGCATGAGCTGCTTTTCTCAAGCACTCCAAGCAGTCTGCAGGACCCTCCACAGAGGGAAACTTTGTGATACCTTTTATATGAATACATATATCTATCACAAAAATGTAGAATTTAAGAAGAAAAGCAACGTACAATATGTGAATAAGAAAAAATATAATTCATTAAAATAATACTGGTGCAATAGGACTTTCACTTTTTAATTAAGTAAGTTTTACAAAGGTATGGGATAGTCATACTTAACCCTATTTTTCTGCTGACTTCAGTGCAATACCCTGATGGATAAATCCAGTTGCAATCCTCAAGCAACAAGCAACCTTTCTTCATTAAAAATGAAACATCCCACTAAATATAAAATATTAATTATCCTATGCTTTGTGTCAGAGGTAAATCTGGGATGACAGTGGAATCAACAGAGTAGTACTGGGGTTAAACTGTTTGGAAATTACATTTTGCTGGATCAGATTCTTCCCAGAAATTCTCATTTTTAACACATTTTTATGATCCTTCAGTTGAAATTAAACTGGCACAGAAACTGAGTAGGCTATATCATGTCCTTTAGTCTCTATGTAAACAAAGCAAGGCATTTTCTACACATCATCTGTCTTGTTTATTTGACTGAGGAAATGATAATTTCCTTTCTACCTTCCTTTGAGTAAGGCTGGTTTTGTGTGTTTGTATGACATTTTGTCAAACAAGAGAAACACTTGGCACATCTTTAGAACCACTAGTATTCACTGATCTGGAGACCTGATGCAAAACAGGGCCATCTCAATGACACATCTCATTTCAGGACAGTTCTTAAGGATATAGACTTATCAGATGAGACTTCTTGATGTCAAGGCTATGACTCAATATTAATGCACACAGTTATTTTTTCCTTGACTGAATGGTATCTAATGGTTAACATGAATAATAGTGCAGGACTTAAAATTAATTCTACATTTTACCAAAATTAAAGTACTATTCCCAAAATGTTCCTCTTAAGAGCCAGTGGTCAATAAATCTGGCAATAAATCTGAGGTGAAGGAAAGGACATGCAGGTGAACAGCTTACCTAGTTTGTTCTTATGAGGGAAGATTTTCATACCCAAGTGCCTCAATACAGACATAATTTGTTTATATGTTTGGGATCATATTATAGAAGAAGTGAGAACAGGACATATAGGGTTTCTTACATTCTCTAACCTTATTCTCAGTGATACATTTTCTCTCTCAGTTTGAAATGATACTTCTTTCAAGCTTCCCTGATCATCCATTCTAAATTAATTCCATTTTTTTGTCTGGGAGGCTGTGGAAGTACTAGGTGTATTTCAGGAGTACAGACACATAGCATGTGAAGTTAAAATCTTTCAGCATTTCCTAAGAATGTCTTTTGCACAGGGCAGCCCCAAGTATACCTTGAATCACCCATGAAAGGAAGTTCAAGTCTTGCTTTTCTCAAAAAATCTGTTTTAGAACTAGTTCATTCTCTTTATTTTGTGTTTGTCTAGTTCCCTCCAGCAACAGAGGAGACTTTTACCTAAGACAAACAAAAGAGCAATCAGAATAATAAATGTAGAGGGTTCCCTATAAGCCTGGTGCTAAATGTGGCTGCTCACCTTGCTGTTTCTCAACACAACAGACACATGGGACAGTGTAAGTTCAGTGCCAAAAGACAGCAAGTAATCTGCATGAAAATCCCTGACAAGAGAAAGCAGTTATTTCTTTAGCACGGCAAATTTTGACCACAATGACACCTTGGAATCACTCACTGTCCTAAGCTTTCTGTGCATGAGGCCAGATGTGGTTGGGTGATGATGTCTTTATGCCCTATATCCATCACACCCGTTTGTTTCAAAGTTGTTTAATAATGGTGTTATAAACTTTTGTACTTTTCTCATATAGGAGGATTTGATTAGGTTTCCTAAATGATAATGATTACAATAAATAAATGCCCATGCTATTGCTGTGTGTATTCAAAAGCAGTAAATTGCTCATCGTTATTCTATTGCAGGAAAGAAATTAAAAGACTAGGCCATTAGCCAAATGATGATGGCTATAACTTTTTAATCAAAACATATAATTTTATGGCTTATAAGTTAAATAATGGTTGTGGAGCCTGACATGGTTGATGCATGATCATAACACAGGTCTCAGGGAGGATCCTGGTTGATATAAAAAAAACAAGCAGTCCAAAAATATGGCCAGTGGCTTGTTTCGCATCAGTAGTTGTCACCTTTTGCTATTTCTAGAGCAAACATGAAGACTGATACATCTAGATTTGTACTGTGATGGTAGTTCTCCTTAATATAAAATTTTCTGTCTGCAGCCTTCTTTGTAACAAACTGGGTATGAGATCTTCAGCTGTCAATGTTTCAAGAATTGACAGCCCACCTCTGATATGTTTTGGGTGCACAGCCTTGACTCAGACTGCTGGGAAATTTGCAAAGGTAAGACAAGGTTGTGACAAAGTCTGCAAAATCTTTAATAATTTTTGAGACATGGCTAACAAGGAGTCCAACATTTTGATGAGAAAAATATTGGCCCAACAGGGTATAAAATCTTCAAGGAAGGAGGTGATAAGAATTCATCCAGCTGTCAGTGCTATTGATGCCTGGAAAGACTGACCTGAAAACAGAGACTAGGTAGAATAAAAGAATAAAAATATATTTATTGAAAGAATACATTTTGGGCTGTGCAGGAACCCTACCAGGACTACATCCAAGTAAAATCCACAAATGGTCACAAAATGGTCGACCGGTTATGAGGTCTCACACTTTTATAGGTTTTGGTCCATTAGCATATTGGAGTTAATTGTCCAATTGTAGCTTCAGCTTATAAAGTTCCATCCTCCTTGTTCCCTCTCTTCCTTCACTGTTGTTTACACTCTAAAATTTGTCCTTGGTCCAAAGCTAGAAAGGAATTGTTTTGTCTCCCTACTCTGTGAAGGGAGCTTACCAACCCTTAATATGAAGCCCAAAACTACACACTAAAACAGCACAGAACCTGAAAAATATAAAAGCTAAAACTTAAGGCAACACTATTGGTGTGTCAGTATTAACAGAACTGGTGTATGACAGCAGCTTATCAGTCAGGAGCTCATTTCCAGCTCCCTTACTCTCCTCCCCCACTGACTGATTCTCTTCTCACCTGGCAAAATGTCTTTTGAGTAGCTTGGTGGGATGGAGAACATGCTAATGTCTAGCCTAGTAGCCTATAAAATCCCAGCCACCACCTTCTGTTTGAGTTGACCAATAAATCACTGCTTCATACTTTTTAAGTGTACTGTTTACAGATCACCTTTGCACAGCCCAGGCTGCCAAATATTTTAAAATATATAGATTTGTACACCCCTTTTCAAGAACAAAACACACTGCATTTGCCTAGAAGGAAACATACTCTTTTGGGGACAATTTGATAAATCATGTGCTTTTCTAGAGGCACAGAACTGAGTTAGACAAGCACAACAGCTTGTAAACAGAGAGGTTTGCTAGCTTTTGCTAAATGCACCATGTCAGCAAATGTATGCAACTAGACTCTAAGGTCATCAGCACATCTTAGAAGCACACAATATCCTAAGCTCAGAGGGACCCACTAAGATCATCAAAGTTCAGCTCTGGCCATGCACAGGACAACCTCAAGAATCACACCATGGGCTTTAGAATGTTGTGCAAAATCTTAAACTCTGGCAAGTTTTGTGATTGCTTCCTTGGGAAACCTGTTCCAGTGCCCAACCTTGTTCTGGGTGAAGAACTTTCTCCTAATATCCAACCTAAACCTCTTCTGAAATTGCTTCAGACTATTCCCTCGCGTCCTGTCACTGGTCACAAGAGAGAAATCACTATCTGCTCCTCCTCTTCCCCTCATGAGAAAGCAATCTGCAATGTCTCCCCTCAGTCTCCTCTTTGCCAGGCTGAACAAGCTAAGTGACCTCAGCCACTCCTTGTATGGCTTCCTCTCCAGACCCTTCACCATCTTTGCAGCCCTGCTCTGGATGCTTTCTAATAGCTTTAGATCTTTCTTGTATTGCAGTGACCAAAACTTGGGTAAGCAAAAGAGCTTGAAAATACATTTGCTAGTTTAAAGGTCCAGATATTAGCTAAATTAGACCGGACAATGTTTCATTTCCTTCACTTGAAAATCAGAGAGAACACAAAGCTGAGAAAGTGGAAGACTGCCCTTAGTTTTCAGTAGTGGAAGTGGGAGTCAATAGGTTGATCTATACCTTTAAATCCATCTTTTGTTTTTTTGTCCCCAAGCTTGGATTATATTTTCTGATTTGGAACAATTTTTAACTTGTTTGAAAGTTCAGTAGTGGTGTAAAAAGAATGAATTACCTATAATACAGAATCAATACAGATATTGAGTTGAAATAATGGAAAAGATTTTGCACTTTGGCAAACGTCAGATAAGTTCAAAAAGAGCTTGACTGTAAGTACCTAGGACAGGATTTTACCTTGTTTGTAGAGGTGTATGTACCATAAGCAGTTCAACTGTTCAACATGACAAGTGGAGAAATGGTTTCTCCTTCCTTCCTTCCTTCCTTCCTTCCTTCCTTCCTTCCTTCCTTCCCTTTCTTTCCAGAAGTAAAGAAATTGATTCTGTATTTTCAAGCAAGCTGTACTGTTGCTGAGATATAAGGTCTCTTCTTGTACATTTAAATCTGCTATAAAATAGTGTTACAGCAGTGCTGGCTAATGAGATTTCTGCTTGCCTCTCTGGTGACTTGTTGCTGGAGGGTGAGGGCTCTGGGGCAGTTGCACTCCAGGGGACAGTGAGTGGCTGCCGAGCTGGCTGGAACACCAGATTTCACCCAGGGGGTAAATTCTCACATTCTGTAATGTTTTCATTCTAAATAATAAAACTTTAAGTTTCTCTCAGGAGATAAAACTTTTTCCAAAGAATTTTGATTTGGAAATACCAAAATCATCATGCTAAAATGCTTTCTTCTCACAGGTTATGTCCAGATACTTAATAATTCTTGCTGTAACAACACTAGCTCCATATTTCCCTCTATAGCATAGAATTTGAGATTCTAGATGGAACTATAAAGAAGAATCAATACTAAACACTGTGTTTTGAGTTTGAGTAAGTCTAATAATTTCCCACCAGAAACATGCTCAAAATGAGCTCTTTGTTTTTTGACCAAACAATAGACAGCTGTGGTATAAAATATTTAAACAGTTATGTTTGTTATTTCTTAATTTCAGCTTTGTATTGCTCAAGTCAGCACAATGAAAAGCTCTACTATTTCAGCAAGTAGGGGTCAGTATTAGATGTTGTCTTTGCTTGATACTGAGCTTTCTTTTCTTTTTTTAATAAGAAACTCAAACCTAAATATAATTCTAACTCAGTGTCCTTAAAATACTAGAGTGATTATAAATGTCATATAAGATAAGTGATCCACCAAAACAGGATAAAGTTCACTGAAGGTCACACCTGCCATCACACCTCAATATCTACATCACAATGCTTTTCTGCTCCCAAGGCTCACTTTTGTTGTAACTTTTTTTTATGTTGAGGTTGGTTCCTCATAACAAGAACAGCTGCTCTTTGTCACCCATAATCGTCCCAAGGTGATTTAGATAGTTGAGGTTTTTTAAAACAAAACAACATGTAAGAGAACTGTCCTATGTACCCAGGGACCTAAAATTTTTTTCTGTCCCTTCTGTTCCTTTATGGATATTTTCCAAGCAAGCCTGGTGAATAATCTCTGCCCTTTCACAACTGAGCAGGTAAATGAGCCAATTACCAAAGCTCTGATGGTATCTATGACATAGATTGTAACTGCTGGAAAATAAAATAAAACCAAAGAAGCACAAAAAATGAAAAAGTACAAGGTTTGTCAGCTTGAAGATCAGGGAGTTGGTGATGAACATTTCATTAATGCTAATAGAGTGCAAATGCATTGCCATGTTATGTTGAAAGTATGCTTTGGAGGCTAATAACCTTAATTTTAAAACTGATGAGCACACTACAAGACTCAGATTGAAATAACAAAAAATATTTCATTTCCTAAATTTTCTTATCCCAATTAATTTGGGCTTGTTAAAAATTTGGGTAGAAATTGAAAAACACTTTGGAAAGCTAAAATGGTTAGATGAGAGAGAAATGTAGTTCAGTCTTTTTCTTACATACTGAAATGCAAGAAACCTTAATATTACTGGCATTATGCAAATAATGGTAAACACAAACCCTTGGTGAATTTCAGCTGCAATTTCTCATGTGAAAAGACTGTAAAATCAGAATCAGTAGTACAATACAATGTGCACACATTATTATTATTCTTTTTAAATTATACTAAGCGCTACAAATACAGAAGGCAAATCCTGCAGTATTACAGTGCCCTCACATTGAATAATGATGGCAGTGAACAACACCCCTAGGCTAACATTTTGTGCATCTGCTGGTGATGACTCTGCCACTCCAGAGGCAGGGCAAGATGCTGCCTCTGCCTGAAAGAGAGATGCCAGTGTTTGGTAAATTTCTGTCTGGGGCACAGTGAGGACAAGACAGGAAAGGCTATGGCAGGCACAGAAGTCTTTAGGTGGCATTAAATTTTTAAATAAGCACGGGCTGTTACTAAAGAAAGCAATAACTTACCTTTTATAAGACCCACATCCTCAGATTCTCCATGCGGATGTAGTAAGGGATCAAAGCCCTTTTCTGTTAAGTTTATATAAGGAGTAGATAATATGAAGCCATTAATTAATCTCTTAATTAAATGTATTGATTCTTGATTCTAAACCAGTAAATCAATTACAAAACTTTATTAATCAGCTTATTACTCAAGAGCACTTACAATAATAAAAACAGTCAGCAATATTTCATTTTGTTAAAACATTATAAAAGCAGGAAGTATCTGTTGAATTTCATGCACCATACATTCTGGAAAATGTCCAGTTGGGAAAAGGAACTGTAGTACTTGAACACCAGGCACTCATTCACAGCAACATCTAAGCAAATTGACTGATTGGTGGGTCCCAGGAGTATGCCTGTGTCTTTGTGTTTGTACATGGACAAGTTAATGGGAAGATACAGCTCATAGCAGATCTTGCAGACTAAAAGAGTTTGTGCTTCTCTTGACCTTGTTTCTGTCCCTTAGCTACACATCCTACCATGGTATTGGTATGGATCCAGAGAGAGTGCTTTCCATGAAGGAAAACGGTAGCAGCAGAGTTGCTTTTGTCACTACGGTCGAGATCTAGCCCCTTTATGCGCTGTGAGCACATAATTTTTTGTGATTTTTAGGATTTACGCCTTGTGCAGAAACTGACTCCATAGCTCTTCAAGTTAATGACACAGGACAAGGAAACTGGCTCAAGAATCATCACATAATTGCAGCATGTTGCTGAAACAAATAAAAATTTGTCAGCATGCTTCCTGGCATAAACTCAGTTCAGGGCAAGTAATCTTTCCCACACAATTCCTGAGTGGGGCTGGCATAGACCAGAATTCCTGTTCCCAGGTCAGCGTGAGGCAGACTGCTCTGGAAAGCAGAAAGTATATCCACATACCATGGTTAGAAAGCATGCATGACCTTTCCCAGAAACCAGACCCGTTTTATGTGTTTATAGCTGTGCAGCTGGTGATCTCACTCTGCTTGCCAGCTCACCTGAAATTACATGCCCTCTTTAACAGGTCATGCATATGAAACAGGCTCTCTCTTTTCTCCCACTGACATCAAGTATTATGTGCCTTTGAGAAGAGATAAGGACCTGATACAAACTTAAGCAGGAGAAGGAGCAAGAGCAAACAGTAATGAACATGCTCTGGCTCTAATTTTCTTTGGTCTGAAGTAGGAGAGAAGTGGTAGAGGAAGAGGGTTCCTGACCCCAGCAGCTTTGCTGTATATCAAGGACAAGAGAATGAAAAGGTCTCGCTACAATCAGATGAGATAATGGGGAAAAAAGTAAAGTGATAGTATTTTGGTATGGACTGAAGTTAATAACTCAGCTAGTGCTATGAGTCATTACACACCCATTAACTCAACTCTGCCCCTTTTCTGAGATTTTCAAGAAAAACAGCATAATAAAAGACTTTCCTAAATTCTAAGCATACCTATGCACATGCATATACACCTGTTTTAATAAAATAAATACTGGGGAGGTCTAAAGTAGACGTTTCATAAGTAGTTGATGTTAGTGGGTCACAGGTACTGTTAAACTAATATTCCTAGCATGTTCTTCTATGAAATAGCTCACAGATCACCTGCATGCTTAAAAAAAACAGTTGGGACTGCCTTATGGTGAAGAATAGCTTATTTGGTTATGTGTCTTAATAGAAAGTATGTAAAGATAATTTATGAGCATGGCAGTTATGAGATTTTGAGCAGAAAACACTCTTACAGTGTCGTCAATTCATTTGTCAGCATGTTAGAACTATTTCAGTGGCACAAGAAGAATCTGTCAGGGTATCCTGTTTACAAAAAAATCTCCTACATAGCATGCAAAATCTGATTCTTACTTGTTTTTCGAAAGATATTGTGCATAATACGAAGGAGAGTGTATTAAATGTCTAACAAGCTAATTTGTGAATAATAGAGAAAAGCAGAGATTTGATTATTAACAAGTCAATAGAAACTGATAATTTCCATTAAAAACCCTTTCAAGAACGTAATGAATTGGACATGGTGCTTATGGCACTATGCATTAATACAGAATTTATTTTTGCTTTCAAGATATCTTTGACAATATTAGACATTACTAGCTTGAAATAATCTGCCTTTGCCCGTCTCACTGCGCAGTTAGGACAAGCAAAGATGACCTATTGAATCACTGGGTTCTACATGGTTGTGGATGAGAAAAACAGGGTCATTGGCAAAGATGCTTCACTCCATCATGTGACAGTGATCAGCCAGCCATTACAGAAAGCTGCTTGTGCATTGCTTTTTTCTTTGCCTGTGCCACAGCTTTTTCTTATACTTCAGCCTGGCTTTAATTGCCAGCTTCAAATAACAACATGTAAACAATCATCTCTGTAGATGATCAACTCTATCCTTCACCTTTACAGTTTGGACAGATCTGGGAAGAGTCCTAATTCTAGACTCTGGCAGAGCTGTGAACTTCAGATTAAAAAGAAAGCTAAAGGTGACTATATTCCAGTACTGCAGATGAATTGATATATATATATATATATATATATATGAATACTGTACATATAAGATGAAGAAATTGCATTAAACTGTAATTACACCTAATGAAATTGAATTGGTTTCAAGAAATAGATAAATTATAAGAAGTAAGGGTTGTTCCCCCTGAGTACTAAAGAAATCCAATATGTAAAAGCATACTTCATATCGACACAACCATCTTAGCATGGGGAATAATGGAAAACTGGTCTGGAAGGGATCCAAAAAGGTCGGTCAGACTATGCTCTTCTCTGAGGCAGAATAAGCTCTATATAAATCATCTCTGACAGATGGCTGTGTTATGTCCTGCTCAAAAAAATCCCAGTGAGGCAGACACTATAGCTCCCTGGGCAGTCTTCATTACTCAATGATCTTTCCATTAGAGAGTTTATCTCTAGCTGCAGTGCAAGACCCTGCTTCTTTTCCTGTTGTTGCTTGATCAAGATTAAAAAAAAGAGAGGTTTACTCCCTTTCTCTTGGTAACAAGCATGTGCTGCAGAAGAGCAGAACACTCCTAGGAGAGTGCTCTACATATGGAGACTGGGACATGGGCCATACTGGTTTCCCAAATCTGGCAAAGCTGGGAGGCCTGTCCAGCTAACTCATGTAATGAGTTGTTTATATCTACAAAATCCCAAAGAGCAAGCTGAAGTGTTCATTTGAACCTTGCTGGTACATCCCCACACCTCTCCCTATGATTATTTTTAGCTGTGATCCCCCAACACAAGCACACAGATTGTCCTCCCTCTGCCCTGACCACAGACTGGGCACTGGCTAGCCGCATGTGATAGATCACGTCAGCAGGACAGGGTCACTGAGCCTGCTGGTCTGTGTGCTAACTCATAATGCAACCAGAGCAAGCTCACAGCCTTCCAGAGCTGCCTTTGTCACTACTAAAGGACTGCTTGTATGTGGAGGGTATTCTGAGTCAAGTCAGGAGACAGGCGATGAGCTGCTCCTTAAGAAATGTCTGTGCAGGAGGCAAGCACAGAACATCAGGAATGAAGGAACAGCATGCTGACTAATTAAAATATTTCTCCCTGTTTTCTTGACCCAGTTAGGGAGCTCTGTGTTATTGGGTAACAGCATGGAAATCAGACCACCGTGTGCCTTAGGTGACCTGGCAGGAGCTGAGATATGATATGACACAGAAGAGACACAGCACCAGCACATGGCTGTACCTGGTGACAGCCTGGTGCCTAGAGGGGCCTGTTAGCTACAGAGCCTTGCACAGAGGTAAGGCTCCTACGAAGAAGCTCTAGATCTTGGATATGAGGCTCTTTTATTTAGTGAGTTCACGCACAAGTGGGTTCATAAAGGAACAAGGGCTTCAGGAGGAGGATGTGTGAGGGTCTTGGTGCAGGAAAGGTAACGCCTTCTAATTTCATACACTCTCTCACATCTCAAAAATGTGATTTCCTATGTTAGCCCCAGAAATACTTTTGTGTGATGCAGATGACTTGGCATTAAGAATGGAGAAAATACTTTCAGTCTTAATGTACAGTACGGAGAAAGCAGAACATGACATAACCGAGTACACTGATGTCCCCATGTAGATGTGTCCACCTAGGTAAAAGCTGAATTTAGTTCAAACACATTTATCACCTGACATTTTATCTTTCCTCTTTTCTACTGTTTTCACTGTGTTTCTAACCAATCTTGGTTTCCTCAGTGGAGGGTAATGGTTCAATACCTTTCACATGTGATGGAAAATTGAGACTTCATCCTTCCTTAATATTAAAGGTAAAGTAAAAGATTAGAAAACTACACAAAGTTAGGTTTAATACCTTCTCTAATCTAATCTACTCTAATCTAACCTAATATAATCCTAATCTTCGTCCTTTATAGCATATATGAATCATAAAACTATGTGCTGATACAAGACAATTTTAAGAACAAGAAATACTGCTGAGTGGTTGAATCAGCAGATTTTGTCCTAACAATTAATTTTCTAGCTTTTTCACTTGCATTCACATTAAAACAGTGAACTTGTTATTCTGCCAAAGAATCCTCATTCCCATCAACTGATTAAAATAAAAATCAGGTAATGAGCTAGGAAGAACTGTGAGATATGCACAAACATACACACTTCTTTCAGAACCCTTACACTACCTCTTTTACTTCTATGCATACATTAATATTTTGAACACATGACAGGATAAAGGCTCAAGGTTTGCAGTACGATTCTAAGGCTTAAAGAAATTGAAGAAATTTGAGATAATGCCTAAGTATATAGTGTCTTTAGCCTATGGATTCTGTTATTTTGTTCTTGAACAAGTCTAAAAACAGCTCTGCACTGATGGACATGTAACAGATACCAGAAAAATACCTGCTGTACACAGAAGCAGTCCATTTCAGTGTTTTAAGCATAACCATTCAAACCTTCACAAATTCTACAATTCTATCACTTAAAGAGTAGATATTTTTTTCCTTGAAACGTATATTTTATGAATGTAGAAGATTGGCATGTCTACATGTAAGAAAAACATTCCTTATGAAAGCTTGGCTTTAAATACATCTTTCTTCTCTTTGACATCTGGGCACAAGGCTGTGGAAGAAGAGTGAGGTTTTCTTTTAATTTTCTGTACGTTGCTTTCCTCTGGCAACTTGCTGATTTCAATCTTATGGTAAATTTCTTAAATGTCACTTGTATTTATGAATAATTAAAATATATATATGTGTGGGTGACTTTTCAGCATTTAGTTTTAAGGTGTAGTGTACGTGTTAGAATACATAAATACAGAGAGACTAGATTATGAGAAAATTTTGTTGCTACAATACAGTATTTTAAAAAGACTTACACAGGCACCTAGGGATAATCGAAATGGGAGAATTTTCATTCCACAGAAAATAATTTCAGGACAGACTCTCCCAGTGTTTCCAGCAGCAGAGATGTGCTCTTTCTCAGCTTTAAATCCAATATCAACAAACTTGGTTAAGCCATTAAAATCCACAGAGGTTTGGTATTCTTCATGTTGCTAGGAATCCCAGAAATTACACATTCTTAAAACAATATACTTTTGAGAGACATCCCATTGGCTTCCTGTGAAAAACATGTTAAGAAGCCCAAAATAGAGAAAAAAGCCTAAACTGTGGCTTCCAGCCACAGAGACAAAGAGCTTTGCATGAGGCAAAATGTAATTAGGAATTTGCAATACAATGATGCTTAATGCCTTTCCAATCTGCAGGCTAATCAGGATGGTGCAGATCATTTATTCTGCAGCCTGATGTAGCCTATAATTGCTACCTTTGGGCAACCTTATCCAGTCTGCAATGGCTCCTTTTCTTACTGGTCTTTCGGGACATGGTTGTTGAATCACAGAATAGTCCTGAATTCTGAAATTGTGACTGTGACCTTGACTCTCTGTTTGAGGGTAAATACTCCTTTTAGTCAAGACTACAATGATATATTGCATTCTGGGTTTTAATATTTATAAAACCCTAGACAAAAGGTAATACGTATTGTGAATTGCAGTTATAAGAATTTTCCCTGAAGCTTTTTTTTTTTTCAGTTAACCTGATCAAAAGGATTTTAGTAGAATTAGCATTTGGTCTGTATATTATTATTAATACATACCAATAAAAATATCCTAGCTTGTTTTGCCTATTTTTAGGAGGATTTAAACAGTTCTAGGCTGCATTAAAGAAGGCAAAATCAGAATAATTCATTTTTCTCAGACCTGTGGTGAGGTCCTGATATATGTTAGCTTAATACACATTGAAATTCCTTGCTTATACATTAAATCAGAATATAGAGAGTTTGTAGCAAAGAAAAAAAAGAGATTGATGCTTTAGATATGACTCATGGTTGTGAACGTTTAGTTCAGAAATCTGAACTGGAGTTTACCTAAATGTCAGAGGATGTTGCTTGTACGTAGGATTCAACTTTCGATGTTTTCCTCTTGCTGTTTTCACTGTATTCCTTTGGGTTACCTTTGCCCTACAAAAAGCTCTTGGTTACTACACGCTGTAGTATACGTGAACAGCAAATTAAAAGCTAAGGAACACATCAACAGCACAACAGTCTATTTTAGTACCCAGTGAAACTGGGCTAAAGGTTACAGCTGGTTAGCAAATATTTTGGCAGCACATATAAAGGAGCAAAAGGAAATCCAGAGTGCTGAGCTTTGCATTATCAAAGGCTTTTCAAACTGTATTAATTTTTAAACATTATAAATTGCTTGGCTTGAATATACGGGCATAAAATAACATTCATCATGTTTTTTAGTATGAACGCTTGCAACAAGGAGCTGCTGACACAGATCTTTTGAATGCAACTCCACTGTTACATATCTTAAATGAAGAAAATTTACTTTTGAGCTGTTTCTTATCAAGGCAGCTGAATACCATGTCTGGAAATACAAAATAGGATGAACCAATTTATTCCTGTTACTCCTCTTGCATGTGGTTCAGCAGAAACGGGATTATATTCTTTTAGGGCTTGACTTTACTGACTGGTTGTCTTAAATTGCCCTACTTGAATAATACTGACAGGGTTTAATTCAAAAGAATGTAAATAAAATAAACCAGAGAGATGGGCAGACATTGGTTTAGAGTGCAGAAAATGGCAGTTCTAGCAGAGGGACCATATGAGCTTCTATCTCCAGATGAGCATCACCAGCAGCCCAGTTGAAAACTGCCCCCTAATCTGACAGCCTAAGGACAACCTTGTGTACGACTCAGTCTGAAAAGCTTTGCCAGTATGGATGAGGATTCAAACAGGCCTTGAGTTGGCCTTGCACTCCAGGCTCACACTCCTGCCAAGGCAGGACTTTAGTCCTGAGTGCGTCCCACAGAACAGGAAGACCATCCTGCCCACCATGCAAAGCCAGGCTTGAGGCACCTTTTAAACCTGACATTCTTAGTTTATGGGGTGGAGTATTTCACTGCCAGTGAATTACATAAGAATTTATAGTAACTCGTGGAACATTTGTTATTCACTGGACACTGTGTTTTAGTCAAGTCAAGTTCTCCTGAAACAGTATTATGTAGAGATGATGTACAGAAGGCTGGACAGATAGTAGAGCTTTGTTTATGTCTGAAGAAGAGTGATTTTCAGGGTAAAGTTAGTGTTGTCTTCTGTTTTTCAGAATTCCAGTGGACTTTGTGCAGGCTGGTATGTAACTTGGCATGCTG
This sequence comes from Bombycilla garrulus, assembly GCA_013400315.1. Taxonomy (NCBI): domain Eukaryota; kingdom Metazoa; phylum Chordata; class Aves; order Passeriformes; family Bombycillidae; genus Bombycilla; species Bombycilla garrulus. Next base: position 142,184 of record VXBU01016443.1, on the reverse strand, counting down.
TGCTTCCAGATGCTCTAATGCATATTTGCTCTGGTTCTTCCAGCAGTCCTCTGTACCTCACTCTGTATCACCTGATACTACGAAGAGAGGCAAGAGAGGTTACAGCTGAAAAGTGCATGATGTTGTTTTGAACACATTTTTGAAAGATGAAGCAATATGTTGAACTTCCTCACCAGTTTAGTCTCTCTCCAACTGAATTAACGCCAGGGACAGACAGCAGCAGTCCTTGATGTGAGAAAACCAGCATTTGAGATTTTGCTCAAAATAATATAAAAATATTTTACACTGGAAGTTATAAGCTATTTAAAACATAAGTCCTTTCACCTTCCAAACAGATTTTCTGATAATTGCATCATATACTTTTCATTAATTCCAAAAAACATAAGGCAACTGCAGAAGGGATTGCAGTGAGACTCTGAATAAATAGGATCTACAAGTCAAACTATACAAAAGATGTATGCTACTACATGAATTCAAGAGGTATTTTCTTCCACATGTGTCTTTGAAAATTTCTTTCTTAAAGAGGCTCAGCACAGAGTCCATACCTAGTTATCATCATCACCAATTTTTTTACCTTGTTTCCTGACTTAAGGAGCATGAGCTGTGGAAAATACTTCTCAACAGTACCCCAGGTTTCAAAGCAAGGCATGGCAACAAATAGTTTTCCCTGAAGATCTATCTGCTTGTGGCAGTAGGTTTTTTAATTGTTTGTATAGTTTTAAACTAATTTAGCAGGAAATTTATGGATTTTGACAAATGAAACTCTGTTCCAGGGCTTTCTTCTGAATGACAATCAAAGACAACAACTAAAGAAATCCAAAAATTGGTATAAAAACATACTTTCCATCAAAAGTGGTAGAAAATGCCAGTCTTTCCCTTGTATCTGTAGCAAAAATGAATATGTTTATCAAAAAAATGTGCATAAATAGTTGAACAGAAAATAATCTAAAGCATCAGCTACTATAGGGTGGACATAGCAAGGGATTTCGATTTTTGAGGACTACAACAAAGTCTTGATTTTTATCTCACAGTAGTAAAACAAGTACCAAGAAGGTACAAAGGATCAAATTTCAAAAGATGTAGTTTTGAGGGGTCAAAATCTTTGTGAGGACAGTGTAAGTTTTATACTTCCGACAGAGAGGCGAACTTGGAGTTACAGTGGTACAGAGGGATTGCCACACAGAAGTGCTAGGTTCACACAAATCCTTTATGAGATTAATCAAATGGCACAAAAGATGTCTTGCTGTGCTGAGCATAGAAGGTACAGAAAAAAAATCTATAACCCAAGCTCCTTCCTGTCCTTGTGGAGCCCTACAGCCCTGTCCCAACAGAGAAGTCAGTGGTGCAGACCATATTTCTCAGAATGCAGAGCCTGCAATGGTATTGGGCTTACAGTGGAGGGAAGAGCATTCTGGGGTTCCTATGAAAATAGCTAAGAGACCCTTGGAAAGTTTTGTTCATGAAAGCTGACCATGCTTATTCTGTTGTATCAGAACTCAGCCAGAAAATTTTGCTCTTTTAAAGTAAATAAATTCTGTTTAAATCAGCTGCTGCTCTAGTTGATGTGACTGCTATAATAAGAAAGGCTCCTCTCTTGTGAATCAGCTTTACTAGAACTCTGCATGTGCTTAACAATTAACAGTGACCAAAAGCAACAAAAGATACCATTCTGGGTGCCATTGTCTGCAAACTGGAAAACTGAGATTACAGGAAAATGCAGGCAGGCTGGCAAAGAAATGGCAGGGTCTCCCTCTTTTGCTATCTTCAAAGTGAGATCAGGTGCTTCCTGGAAGATATTATTCAGCCAGAGAGAAGTCTTCAGGCTCAGCAGAGGCCAATATTCTGCAGCTTGTGTTGTACTAAAGCTTGAGTGAGTTTATTTACTAGTCCTTAAACTCAACATGAAGCTGAAAAAAGGCAAGGGAAAGCAAAGACAGCAATGAGGAGAGGAAAGAGATAGAAAATTTCCAGTCTTATAAATCAGAAATGAATCCTTTGTCAGCAACAATTTTACATCAATGCAACAGGAGAACAAGACCATAGGCAGCTGTGTTAAAGAAGCCTTGCAAGGAAAAGTATAGCATTTCTCAAACCTAAAGCTCTTCAGAGGCTTTCAGGAAGGAAAAAAAAAAAGCAAAAAAGTTAAAATATGCAGCTATAAAGGATTCTTTAGCTTTCATAGTATGTGAGGCAACTTAGAATGTTTTTGGATGTGTATAGGTAACCATGTTGCATTTCCATGTTCTTCCCAGTATCATATTCCCTCTTCAGAGACTTTCAGGAAGACAAAAAAGCAAAAAGTTATAATATGCAGCCATAAAAGATTTTTTTAGCTTTCATGGTATGTGTGGCAGCTTAGTATATTTTTGGATGTGTACAGGTAACTGTGTTGCATTTCTATATTCTTCCCAGTATCATATGCTCTGTGAGCAATTTTTTTTATCTGCTGCTGGTAGCTTATAAAACATTGATAGTAAAATACATGAATAGTGCTGTAAATACTGCAAAAAGGATTCTAGTGCATGTTGCAGAGAACCAATAAACAACCAACAATGTATGGGTAATGTGAAATGACTGGCTGCTCTTCAACAGTGCTCTAGGAAAATTGTGATTTTCAGTTACGATCTGTTCAGTCAAATTAAAGTCTGATGACTGCCTCAAGATGTTCATTTATCACACAAAATAAATCAAACAGAAAGAATGGGCAACAATATGTGATTGTATTCAAAGGCAACGCATCAGTACCTATGGGTAGAATTTCTAGCAGCAGTCAGATAAAAGTGTGTGGAAATAAGAGTACAACAATAGATCACATCAGGACAGGATATTATAGAATCTCAGCTTGGTTCATAAATATAAAATAATGAGCTACTCCTTTCATACTATTACCTGTCAAACTGTATTAAAAAACTTGAAAAAATGTTATTGTCACCTTTTACAGCTGAAAATTTGGTCAAAAAATTTAAATAGATTGTACTGAAATGGGTACACTGGAGCTTTTTTTTATGTATGCAGACCTGAAAACAAGAAAAAGAAAGATAATATGGTATGTAATGCTAATTTTGGAGATTTTCTACCTGTAGCAGATGTGTGCATGGCTCAGTCTTGTGTGCATGCATTGCCTTTGGGTTCTTGGCCCACAAGAATGTATTAAGCACTGGCCTTGCCCAGAGAACACTGAGCAGGGAAAAATGTCATCATCACATCCTACATAGCACAGCTGAGTGGGCTATCCCCTCTGAGTACAGCAAAGATGTCCAGGATAGTGTAGAGCTTCACTGGACAGGAAAATATCAGCTGGTGGTGGCCTGCAGACTTTCATTACATCCACAGCCACAACAGATTTACTAACACCACACGGCTGTGCCATGGATCTAAAGAAGTCTGGCAGGAATGGCTTTCAAGAAAAAATGCCCATACATTTCTAGACTTGGAAAAAGAAAAGAGAAGCAGGTGTGATACCTTTCCAGCACTGAGCAGTTTCTGACATGGAACCATGAAAGAATCTTTTGTGTCCAGACACTAGCACCAGGAGGGGCTCATGATGCATATCCAGAACCATTAAGACTTGGCAAAACTGAGTTTGATGGTGCACCTGCCATGCTTTTAGTGCATGAGAAAATTACAGAGATTCATTTGATGCTGGCACAACTTTTGAAGAGCAGAGTGAAGGAGATCCAGAAGCCAAATGGCCTCCAGAAACAATCTGGAGCAGATGGGTTTTACTGTCCTTGAGTCTGGAGATACCTTGAGCTTTTTGCCACCTCTGTAGTCCTTTGAAGGTAGTAGCAGGCAGTGATCTTACAGGTCCTGTAGTTCTGTGCAGAGACACAGTTCTGGAGCAAGAGACATCTTTCAAAGGAGATAGAAGAGCTTGCATGATTGCAGTCACTGCCTTGAGGATTTCATCCCTGGCAAAGCAGGAAGATGCCTGTGGCAAAAGAAGTGAACTGCAGACACAGACAAGGCACTGCAGCCTGGCGCCTCCTTACTGTGGTCCTGGGAAAGGTGCTGAAGGAGGTCAATTGTGCCTGCTTGTCTTGCAGCACTGAAGATCCATGAAAGAAACAGCTGAACAGGTAAATATCTACCTTTGTCAGATTTCCATGTAGCTCAGATATGTGCATATATAAAAGGCAAGTGTTAATGGTGCATTTCCAAACTTTATTACAGAATTAATAAGATTCAAATACTTGCTTTTAGATCTTCCATTCAGCAAAAAATAGTAATAAAAAATAGTAAAAAAAGTGAGTTCTTTTAGGCACATATTAAGAATGTGTCTTTTTCCTCTTACAAACCAGAAATGACAACAATTACTTTAATGATCCTTTGGCAAGATGCAAATTTACAGAAGGTGCAATTTGGAGCCCTAAGGCAGCCAAGAGATGTTCTGTTCCAAGCTGAGCCTGATGCCAGTGCAAAGAACAAGGTGAGCCAGACTTCATTTACTACCTGGAATAGTACAGCAGGGAAACCACAGGGAGAGGTGTTCACTCACTGGTAACACAGCTGCTTCACAGGCCCTCTTGTGCTTCTCAGGTGCTGCCACGGCCACCCTGGTGATTCCTGTGAGCCCTGCTCCTTGGGCAGACACCTGCACCAGTTCAATCTCCCGGTTTTGAGCTCCAGTGTTTGTAGTGAGGGGATGACAGGGCCAAACTACACTATTTACTCCTAATTTCTAAGCTTACTTAACTATGACATAAATAAAAGTGTTGACATGGATTAAGTACTTCAGTTTAAACAATTCATTTGAAAAATGCTAAATAAATGAGTCAAGGAAAAGGAGAGAGTGCTTTAAAATTTATGAGACACTATCCATTTCAGAACTATCAAAGTTCCCATCAATTTCAAAACCATAAAATCACTCACACCTTAACAAAAATTTCTATTAAAACAATATTTTGCAACCACATTTTGTGAGAAAACTGTGAAATTATGCAGTAAGACTTTCTAATCTTCCTTTTTCTCATTTTTTATACTTTTGGCAAATTAAAGAAGTCATGGTGGAATAGAAAAGGATATAATTTTGGACTGGGTAATAATTAAAATGAATGAGGTTAATGAATTGTATCTGAAACACTGCTTTTATATTCAGAAATGTTGTTTGGTTCAGATGCTCTTTTATGTCTTATTATATGTACTACACATTCAGACAAATAAAAAATATAGAAAACTCTATCTCTGATATACAGACAAAATCACAGTAATTATGTGCAAAATGTGAATGTTTGAGGATAGGACTTGTTCTTGTTTGCTTTTAATTTATTGCTGACTATCTGCCCCTGCTCTATGTGCCTGTTTTGATTAATGCAGAACCATCTTGTCCACATGTGCCTGAAATTCTGCATATTGCAAATTGTGCATTAAAGAATATGCTTAAATATTTAAACTACTGAATCTGAGCTGCATTTGTTTGTGAATATTTTGTTTAACAAGCTAGTTAGGAGAAGAAAAACCCCATTATTAAAAAGTTACAAGATTTTAGGGAATAAAATTTTAAAAAGGGTGAGGTTTGGAGAATTAATCTCTCCAACAGTATTCACCAAAATATGTTCAGATGTATGGGATCCCTGGGTCACCCAGATGAAATTACAGGGATAGAGCTCTGCTGTTAAACCAAAAAGTACCTGAACCCAGATCCTCAGAAGTATTTAGAAATAGTTGTCTTGTGTTTTGTTCAGGCACTGGTCCTTCCAAAGGCTGACAGCACCAAGCTGGTGAATTACAGAGCAGATGTGTGAGAATTGAAGCCAGTGCTGAACAGAACGACTTTGTTCTGGCAGCTTGCCTGACTTTAATCTTGCTGTGCATGACCCAGCTCCAATACCAAAGCTGTTTCAGGCACACAGAAGTACTTTTTCCCAAAGGTGACTTATAAGAAAACTGTAGGTATAATGGAAAACTGTTCTTTTCAACAATTATTTCTGAAGCTGCAGGCCAGTACCTTTTTGGCATTCCTGAAAGGGCCTAAAGTGGGTTGGTCAAATATCATGTGGCAGCATTTCTCTCTCAGGGTAGCAGCAGCTGCCACATTAACAAGTGAGGACAGCCTAAGACCTTGGCTGCAGGATTGATAACCACCTTAAATTGCTGACACAGCAGTTTATTTTCTCCAAGGCAAAGGAGTGAATATGAATACTTGTAGCTAATTATAAACTCTTCTCTCTTAACTGATATGGAGGTTCTAAGCTGCTGGAAAGTCTAATTGAAGGTAAATGATACAAACCAAGTGGAGGTGACATTTTCAGATTTCCAGTCCTAGAGGTTTCAAGATTCTGTTGCTGAGTTCAATGTATTCTCTGCATTTGTTCAGACAGTGATATGTGAAATTATTCCATCATTTCTCACAAGTTCTTCTACTCTCACAAAAGACAGACACGTCCTGTATATCTTCCAGAACATTTTCAAGAATTAACCATCAATTAATTGTTTACAGTTTTATTGGAGTAACTGTTTCACCTTCTTGGTCTGTTTCATTATAAAGCTTGATGTATTCTACAATACCTTTTGTAGCTTTGGTCTATAAGCAGTTTTGGTGATTTCCTTTAATTTCACGGTCTTCTATAACTTGCTATTCTCAACAAAATTCTTCAAAGGAAGTACATTGCATTATCACAGATGCACAATAGGAAGCAGGAGGAGGAATGGAGGGAACAAATTAGCAGTAATCACAACCTGTGATCACATACATAATTATTTATTGTACCTTTCAATTACGGCTAATTCCAGTATTCTGCCAAAAGTCAGCTTGCATACAGAGTGTGAAATACTTTCCATTCAAAATGTATAATTGGACCTGAATTCACTTGAGAAAATTGCAATTAACTGCAATGTAAGCAAAAGGTAGGAAAATAACGAATTTAAGTGAGGAAAATGGGCTATGTTCTTTCTGACTGATCAGACTCCTCATAGATGAGACTGACCCTTGTAAAATCATTTTATAATTGTTGTACTTCAGTAAGATGAAGATAAATTAAAAACTTCCTATCACTATTTTCACTGGTAAATCAGAAAGTGGATAAACTCAACCAACCCTTGATAACGGATCTAGTGATAAGAAGCAGACTGAACACTGATCAAATGAAAATAATGTGAAAGCTTCATTAAACTGTATCAAACCTTGACTGCACTATCAACTGTAATCTTTAGACCCTTGTCTAAGTTTGGTTTTTCAATACTGGCATTTGCTGGGAAAACCTACTATGAACCTAGCCAATACTACAAGTATACTTGTGTTCCTGAAATTGCAAGGCTGCATGTAGGCCTCAGTTGTCATTTGTAAGAAAAAAATGGACTAAACTTCTGCGAGTATGGGAATTAATTAAACTGTAAGAAAAGTGAAAGTCAAGGAAGTAGGTGTTTTGTGTCTAGCAGCTGTATTCAGAGTTGAGTCTAGGCACTCTGAGGAGAGGTACCTGTAGCATCACCAGTGTGGTCAGACTCTCATTTACCTGAAGGAGATCCCCCCCATCAGCAGCATATTAGTGGCAATTCCTCTGATTCTTCATCAATTTTGATATGATTCAGCATCACAGGAAGTAGAGAAATGCCTCAGTGCAGAGGTGTCGTAAGAGGCAGAAGACTGGAGTAACACATCTCAACTGAGCTGGTCTTACTTAGAGCCAATTAGTGTCTAATGCACTCATTACAGAATGTGACTGTGGTGAGAATGGTTTGTTTATGTTTTCTTGCTAGTGCCTTGGCAAAATACATCCTACAAATTAAGAAACCCTGGATGAAAGGACCCCTTGCCATCTTTCATTTCATTTCCTCTTCTGTGTTTCTTAGACTGTACTAATACTGCTTCAAACCTGTACTTCTAGTGGTTCAGTAGCAGTGGATATGACCCCAGATTCCCAAGTCTTGTGGCAGGTAAACAGTATACCCTGACACAGACCAACCACGTGCATCCACCTTATACTTTGACCGGATGAAGAAGCTCCTTACTGCCTTCCCTCAGCTCCAGGAAATGCTGCCAACTACGCCTTCATTGCCAGTCAGATGAGCTCATAGTTGGAGCAAATTCTGCTGGGATGCTGGGCACTTTTACCTTGTGAAGTGCTCAGCTTTTCTACCTTTCCTTTTTCATAAGGCAAGTTGAAGTGCAGTGTCAGTATGTCATGCTTAGAGGCTCAGCACTAGTGTCAGTTAGGATTGAGACTGGGAAGAATGGTTTCCCAAAGAAGTTGCATGTTTGGCTCTTTTCTCTTTCTTTTTTTCTTTTTTTTTTTTTTCTTTTTTTCCTTTGGCTCCTAAATGGTCACAGAAGCAGAGATTGGCAGTGCCTGTTCTCCTCTTGTTTATTGCTGATATGTTGCATATTTAAGGCAGAAGGCTTTTCCTGGTTGTGTGAATGGGACTGTGCTCTGGCCCTTGCTGTGCTGAAAGACTTGGCACTGTGTGCTGGAGACAGCTTTGCAGAAGCCTCAGAGAAAGACTTCCCACCAGCAGCATCTGTGAAGATGGAAACAGCCACTGCATTACATTCATTAAGATGTAAAGAAATGCAATAACTGGACCCTAATTAGCCATCTATACCCAAATGTTAAACATGGTAGGTTTTCAAATGGATGCCTAGCAGACTCATTTGTTTGCCAGGTTATTGGACTCTGAATCTTCCACTAGGCACCAGTGATGTCACATTAAATTAACTAACCCTTAAATTAATGCCAGGGAATCTTGACAGGAGACAGAACATGATTGTCCCTACTATTAAGGTATTAGAAATGTCCTGGAATGGCTTAGGCTTAGGGCTTTCCCTGGCTTTTTCCCAAAAAACTGCCAAGCAGCTTGAGTTTTAACACAAGCAAGAGAGAATTCACCATTTTGGTTGTAAACATCTTATTTTGCAGTATAAAAAAGTGTGGCTGTTGGCCATTTTATATCAGTTGTCTTCAGGGTCAAATAATTTTACTAATCAGATTTAAACTACAATTTCAGATGAAATCAAGTGTGTGGGAGTTTAGAAGTGGTGGAGTCCCTGGTCAGTCCTAATGGTGTTTGCACTTCTGAGGTCAACTGGTTAAATTTTGAGAGAAGGAGGAAACAACAAGCATAATGAACTGAGGATCTGACCTAAAGTCCTTATGTGGTAAGTCCTACACAGCCAGCCTTCCTCCTCTGCAGGCTGGAGAGATTTGTGAGTGATTTAAGGCTTCCATGTTTCTTCAGGTGGTGTTGTCACAACGTAGAGGTATGTCTCCCACACCTTCAGGACATAACAGTTTGTTCTAACATAGTTGTACAAGTACACTTCGACTTCTTAATTTTGGAACAGTTCTGCTCTGTGATGTCCTGGCCAGCTCCGTTGCTAGGTTAATGGGAAATTTCCCAGCTGCAAAATCATGAATATGTCCTTATTCACAAGTTCTCTTGATTCCTTTTGCACCTCATGCTGCTCCATTCTGAGCATCTGGCCTGCTGACAGAACAGCTAGTCAAGAAAGAAGTATGCCAGCATGTCTCAGTGCTGAGGAATAGTGCCTATGCACTGTGAGGCATGATGGGCTACTACAACCTTCTAGGATGCCTTTGCAGAGGTATCAGGTTGTGTTCAAGCTGGGGAGCCTCAGTCTATTCTACCTGCAAGGACAGAGAAAGAGAGAGAGTAGGGACAGAAGTGAGTGAGAGAAGAGTCTGTGAGTGTACATCAAAATGCTCAGTACTCTTTATGGCAATTTGAAAAAGTGGATGCTATTCAATAAAATATTTGTTTTTAACCAAAATGGTCAAGAATATTAAAATACACAATTTGGCCCTGTATCTCTGTAATGGATGTGAAATTGAATAACAAGCCAACTTTTCTTGTCTCTATAGATGAATAAATTTCCAGGGACATATTAAAAAGCTATATAAACCTGCCTATGTTTCAATTTTGCTTTATTTTGTAGGAATACAATTTATAATCCCTGTATTTGATGATACTGGGAGCTTAAGTCTTCTTCTTCGTGATACTTGAGAAACAAAAGTAGTAATAAGTCCAAGTATTCATATGCCTTCTGAGAAAGATGTAGCTTGCTGGAAAAAGCTTGTTAAGCTTGTTGCATATGGATCCAAAGAAAAACGGGTTTCATTTAAGTGCTAAGATAAAACTAAAATGACAAATGTTAAAATGTCTTTGTTTTTGTGGGGGTGTAGTGCTGCATTGGACATGAATTGGAAAGAATAAAGAGAAATTTGTAACTTTCAGCCTTTGAAAACTGGCATTTAACTGGACAAAGATGTACTAATGATTTAGAAGTGTAGAGTCTTTTTCAGTGTTTTTGCCATGCAGTTTGTGTGTAAAACTATGTGTTTTCTCTGCTTTTGCTGATATTTCCAGCAATGTGCACCATTCAGAGGTGCACTCCATGCACTCTAGAGAACAGTAGTTACCCTTCGCTTTCAGTGTTATCTCATCCAATATCTTAAATGGTCAGGAAAAAGAAATCTTTTTCTCTTCATTAAATGTGTTGTTTAGTTTTGTTTTTTCCCGAGTTTATATTCACACTTGTAGTAAGATTAAAAATAAAAACAAAGAAAGAAACTGCCAGAGCTCCCAGTAAGCAATCACTTCATTACTGGGAGGGGTCATTACTGATGATTTGCAGTGGTGTCACACTCTGCAGTGGTGAAGAAAAATGTTTTTTGTCCCTTCTGTGCTCAGGCTCTCCCCAGCAGCTCTATGGCCCTATGTATCTTTTGCAGCCTAGATACAATATGAATTTCCGTTCCCCTGCCACCTCTCACTCTGCTATTTAATTCTTCATCAATACCTCAACCCCTCTTGGTTTTGATAGATGAGCCCTGCACTCCTGCTGAGCTGTTTGGCTTGGAGGAGTATTTGAAGAGTAAAACAAATGAAAAAAGTAAGTGATGGCATTAGTCCTTGGAAGCAGCTAGAAAACGAAAAAGTTTTGATAAGTAATTTTTGCATGAAAAATGTTTTTTTTACTTCACATAGTGGAAATCTGAAATTTCTTTTATGTAAGCCTCTTTTAGAGACTCCTTTCAAAATTTGACAGAATAGATATGCAAAACAATTTCTTGAGATAGACATTGAATAATTAGAGTTACTAACAGATCCATGAAGGAAATGTTTCTGAAAGTTCTCTAAAAATGTTAATACATCCATTACAAAATACTACTCAGGGAAGTTTGGTCTTCTTGTGGTGAGCTGTATGATCAAACTGATACACACTTCCCTTAAAAAAAAGAGTGATTTATACTTTCTGTAAAAAAATGGAATGAAATATTAGTTGTGGATGGGTAATAAGACTAATTTTGATATTATTTCAGTTGGTTAGAGCATGGTGCTAATAATGCCAAGGTTGTGGGCTCAAATCCTGCGCCATCCACTTAAGAGTTGGACTCAATGATCCTTCTAGGTGCCTTTAAACTCAGACTATTCTGTGATTCTATGATTTAAGAAAAAGTGCAAAATCTGCTTTTCCAGAGGCTTGTGGGGAGAGAATACTCAACCCTCATGTTCCAAAACTGTACCCTTCTGCATATGCATTTGCAAAGATGCTTTCACTCAAATCATTCACATCTCTCCAAACATTTTCAGAGTACCCACACAATCATACAAAGGACACAGTCCTGAAGTAACACTGTAGAATTTCTAATGCCACACTACTCTTACAGAAGGTTAAGTGGCAAGGAAAATAAAAGAATTGTCATAAAAGTGTGTGGAAGAAAATACCCAAACAAGTCCCCAGAAAGACTGGCATGAGGCTCACAGATGTTCCAAGAAGTGAAAGATAGCTAAGTTTATTAGATAAACTTTGTTTAGTGAATGATTAACAGGTCAGCTGCAAAGTGTAACTCAATATAGACTGTTTGTTTTTCTTTTTGTGGCAGTGATGTTTTGCTTTTAATGTCCAATGAGGTAATCCTGTCATGAGAAGGTGCAAGATTTATCCATTTGATCAGTGATATTGATATAATTTTTAATTTCCAGTTGCTTCCTGATCTATGTTTCATGGGATCACAAACAATTCAGTACTGTGTCTATTTAATAGTTATGCAGACACAAATGTTATATTTAACACTGTTGTTAAGGTCACAGTTAAGATTGAATTAGTCATTCAAAGTGCTGGAAATGTACCTTTTTTAAATGCATTTTTACAAAATTGGGCATTATGTGCTATTTATTTCATAGGTCCCCCTCCTCTTTTTGTATAAAGTGTGGATATGAACTGTTTGTTATATTCAAGAGACTGTAGTGTGTATTTAATAGGACTACTTCCATATTCATAATGGAATTTGAGTAGTGATGCAGCCAGGGCTTCCAGGGAGAAAATAATGGGTCAGTGGTTAAGGCAATTGAATGCTGTCTTGAAAGGTAAATTGTAACCTTGTCCCTCAGTTTGTAATGGATAGTATGTGAGTTACTCAGCCATAGGTGGCCACGAACCAAGTTTTTCAATGTCTGATTGAGAATCTGATTTATCAATACACTGAGTACTTAAATCTGGATCTGAAGTCAATGACACTGTAAGTGGGTAAATAAAGTATGGCATGAAGTAGTTATAAAAAAAGAAAGTCCTAAACTGGTCTCATATGAGACATGTAAGATTTGTGGATAATTTTATCTTAGCTCCTTTGGATCTCAGAATTCCCTTTTGTTAGATGAAGATAATAGCATGCCTTGGTTTTGCAGCAATACTTTAAAATAATTGTGCCAGTATTTTAGAAACAGTATTTTAGTCTGCCAGAATGACCATGCAAGAAAAAGCCCTGGGGAAACCTGCCGTTCTATATTCAGAGGATTCTATATTCTTACTAGGATAAAATACAAGAGATAGGATAAAATTACAGATTGAGTGAGAGAAATAGTGTAAAACTTCTCATTAAGTAAGCCCTTTTTATTACAGTGCATTAAACAGGGCTCCAAAACAAAAGTGGTAAATTACCATGTATGCTAAATGCTAAAGCCAGATTATACACATGCTGCAGTGAAGCAATTGAAAATTTTACAGACCTGGTGTTCCCCAGCTCCTGAGTATTTTGGCAAGGCTCTGAAAAGGATGGATGTTTGTGAGGTTTGCAAGAGAGCTACTTATGTCTGTTTCCTTACCAAATACAAAGCCTATACCATGGACATGTTAGAGCTTAAACAGCTTTTCTGAAAATGTCCTTGACAAACCAATGAGTATATTAAACCAGGATTTTAAAGCTGAAAGACAAAAGGAGATACAATAAATGATAATGTTACTAACTCTGTCTAGGACACAGTGCTATCATTACAAATGCCCACACTCACAGCCCTAGAAAACCATTCCCTATGGCTCTTTGGGGAGAAGCTTCCTCTCAAGAATGGATTTGACAATTCAGCAGAGTGCTTAGTGTGAAGGCATTTATGATGACAAAAACAAATGGGGTTTTGCAGAAATTTATTGCCCTCAAAGAGAACAAGACTGAACATGGAAATTGATTACTAAGGCAGGAAATGAGGTGACTGATAAAATGAACTGATAGCTAATAGTATTAGCAAGCGAATACATCTAGGTATCCAGAAACAAGAATCTGCAACAGTGAGTACTACTATTACAGTGCTTTTTTACATAACAGGATAAATGTATGGGGTAACTGCTGCTAGTGCTTGCTATGAACTCATCTGTAAAGTACCTCCTGTGTCAATCTTGCAGATTTCCCAGTCTGAGCCTTCAATCTTTGCCCAGGAGAGACCACAACATTGTCAAGACTCAGGCAGCGCATCAGTAAAAAGGCCTATGAAAATACACTCTGCCTACCTGTTACGAATGCTGTGTGGATACTATTTTAGAAGTGGTTTCCCTGCAGTGTGGTTTACATCCTTATGAATATTCTAGGAGCTATTCTGAGCTATGTCCTTATCATTTGGGATGGAATGCACTATTCAAGCAGTGTGACAGTAATAGGGTACCATACACACTACACCTCTGTGTTCTTACCCATAGCTCCTGCTGGGAAAAAAAAAAAAAAAAAAAAAAAAAGAAAAAAAAAAAAAAGGACAAAAAGTTAAAAGTTTTGTCGTGGAGCAGGAGCAAACCAAATAGCCAATCCTGTTTGCTACTTTTTCTGTTGACAATTCTGTAAGGTGAGGACACACACTGTTGGACTAGTTTCACAACAGTGAAAAGGAGCTGTACATTTATCTTGGGAAGGCAAAAGTAGCTTTGTGTTCTATCTTGGACTTTGTTCTAATTTTACCAAGTCTACATGATCACAGGTTTTGTTCCTAACTGTGAGAGTGAAGATCATTCCTTTGGCTTCACTAAAGAAATTACTGAATATGCATAGCCACGTTGGCGCTTCTGAACAAAAATCATCTCCCAAACAGGCACCTGTCTGCTTCACCCTGCTCTTCCCACTCCCCATACGGAAGAGAACAATTAACGCAGCAGCTCCTAGCCCCGCCTGAGGCACTCCAGCGATGTGCTTGGGGTGACACGCAGGAGCAAGGACCGTGGGGCCCGCTGCGGGGGTGCGGGGATCGCCGCGGACTGTCCCGGACCGACCCGGGCGGCGCTGGGAGGCTGCGGCCGAGGGCTCCTTCCTTCTTTGCCCTCCCGTCACCGCAGTCCCGTCCCGCCCGTGCCACCGCCCCGGGGCGGGGGCAGCCGCCTGCCGCGGCCCATAAAGGGCGGCCGGGGCCCCGGCGCTGGTGTCTGCGGAGTGGGTTCGCATTTGTGCCTCTGCACGGCTGCACTCCCCAGGACACGCAGGTGAGCCGCAGGGCCGGGGCAGCGGCTCCGCTCCCCGCGCCGGGCGCGACCTTTCCCCGGCACAGCGCATCCTTTCCCCGCAGGCTCCTCCCGAAGAAAGCCGGACTGCCCGTCCAGTCGCTGCCATGGCCTCCGTCCCGTCCGCCGGCTGCCTCCTGGCCAAGAACCAGTACTACAGGAGTGAGTGCTCGGCGGGGCCGGGAGCTGCGTGTTGTCCCCAAACACACCCCCTCCCCCGCCCTTCTCTTCTTCCTTTGCCTGGGGAGCTCTTCTGGAGGAGGGAGTCTGAGCCCCTCGAGCCTCTCCCGAGAAAGTGGCCGGGTTGTTGGCACTCAAGTGTCAGGATGTGTTTCAGGTTTCTGGATGAGGTGGAGGCAAGAGTTGTCTTTGCCTAATAGCTTTTAATTTCCTGGAGAGTTTTTCGTATGACAAAACTTTAATGGACACCTGCTTCTGGCTATTCATCTACTTTTTTTTTTTTTCCTTAATTACTCTATTTCAAATTATTTATTAGGGTTATCATATACATATATATACATGTATATATTTAATTATAAAACATGACCTAGGAAAAGTGCTAGCCATGCAAGTCATGATTTCTACCTGTACTTCCTATTTACTTCGCAAATTTAGACACAATACAAAATCAGTATACATTTTTGTTTCTGAATATGTGAAATAATCACTGCTTGGGGAGCACATGTGGCATATCAGGATTCCTAGGTTCAGGGTATACACTAGTGCAAGTGTAGTATTTAGTTGTGTCACAAGGGAAAGTACAGCAATTGGGTTGTTGTGGACTTGAATGTTCAAGGATGTACTTGCTTGTCTTGATAGCAGTGTGGCCATGATATTAAGTTTTGTTAGTGATTTCAGTGAAAGTTGTGCAGATAGATCTTAGCGTGCTTTTAAGGGAAGTGTAAGTAGCATGAGAGAAAAACTGATATAAAAATTCTTATGAAAACCACTGTAGTAGAAGAGTGTATATAAAATAGAAGTTACGCTCTGTAGCTCAGTGAAATTGTTTTCCTCTGAGGTAGCAGTGTGTCTGAAAAACAGG
This sequence comes from Bombycilla garrulus, assembly GCA_013400315.1. Taxonomy (NCBI): domain Eukaryota; kingdom Metazoa; phylum Chordata; class Aves; order Passeriformes; family Bombycillidae; genus Bombycilla; species Bombycilla garrulus. The sequence continues at coordinate 126,432 of VXBU01016443.1, read as the reverse complement.
ACATATAAATGGTGCACTCTCTCAAAGCATCTTTTTTTCCTTACGTGTGTCTCTGTTTTCCAAACACAGCAAGACTGAACTCGGAATCCAGTGTTTCTTCCAGCTCCTCCTGCTGTTTGGATACTGTGAACGTCACAGACCAGGACAAAGCATTGCATGGTATTGTTCCCTTCTTCGAAACATTTTTCAGTTTTTCCTGTTATTCACCCAGTGTCTAATGTTGTGGGTTTTTCTCCTTTGGCAGGGTTACCAGAGTTAATTGATAAATATTGGTGGATAAAAAGCTTCTTCCATAGTGAGCCTTCTCCACCAACTGGTGGCAGAAAAACACTCTCAGCAAGCAGGTGAGTCCTGTTTTTAAAACAGTGGGGATAACTTATTGCTCTGCTTTCCTTTTGGCACAAGTGTTAGTAAACAAGTAATAATCAGCTAAAATCATCTGGTAGGGTGCAATGCTCTTTTGATTATTTAAGTAAAATATCCAAACTCATGTGCTACTTCACATTATGCAGGTGGTATATGTTTCACACTTGCCGTGATGTTTATCTGATCACCTACCTACAGAACTTGCACAACCATTTATAGTTCGGCCAATTTACTTTATGTTTAAAAGCTGATATGAATGTGTTCAAAAATACTTAGGCAGATAAATAAGTATCTTTGAGGTAAATACAATGAAATTTCTATTTATAACCTTAATATGTATATATTTCTGCAGCACCAACAGTTGAAAAGGACAGCGTGATGGCTTTTCTGAGATGCTGCGTACAGACTTGTTTTTCCAAGAGGCTTGGGGTCTTCCTAATGTCTGGGTTCAGCTGCAAGAAGAAAACAAAACCTTTAGGAGAGTGGAAAAGTGTATATTCAAAATATTTGTCAGTAGCTAAAATGATACTGCTTAATGGACATATCAGTGTCCTACCATGTTCTTTCCAGATTTGCCATAATTCACGATGTCTCTCTAATGGAAGTTTCCAGGAGTAAACATCCTGATGACTTACTTAAATAATTAGAGAAAAGTGACAGTAAAAATAAGACATCGTAGATTTAGGAGGAAGATGTGTATTGAATGACTTTGCAACAGGTGATTCAGTTAAATTGCCTTTAAGATATCAGCTCCATAGGCAGTCACACTGATGTAAACAAGATCTGTAATCCAGTATAGGACTGCTGTGTGACACATGTCTTTTATCCAGTATTTGTGTGCCATTTACAGGTTGTAAGTCTATAAGAATGCTTGTCAATAGCTTTGCTTTTAGAAAGCCCAATTACATGAACAAGCAATAGTCAGTTTGGTTTCTTTGATCAAGTAGAGTGCCTAGATCCCAGCTTCAAATACCCAGGTACCACTTTCATTCCTACCTAGGTATGCTGGTATTTGAGGACAGAATAGAGGATATGGACAAGAAACCAGTAATCCTAATGGAAACTGACCTCTTCAAGAAGAGTAGCAACCTTAATCAGAATTGATACTTCTAGTTAGATTTCTTCTGCCTGCTTTGTTGGGGCTTAAAGATCTACTTGTTCCTAAGTGACTAGTTCTGTCAATATTCTGCTGTCTGTCAGATTAGTTATGAGGGCTAGATCTGCCAAAGGATTCCACTCAAAGTAATAACATTATTGTTGTTATCCAAGTGTACCTTTGTCATGCTCTTGAAAAGTACTATAACATGCAATGCTGAAGACTAAATGAAGCTAATTAGTATAACTATTGTTTGTTCTACTGGGAATGACTGAAATACGTCAAGGATGTGGAAAATAACAAGTGTTTGACTGGATGATAACATTTGTGACAAGTATTTATGCAACTTTTTGATGTACTATCATTAAACCTGCTGGATATTCATCCATCACTGGATGAGCTAACAATAGCAAACATTAATGTAGCCAACATCTTTTTATTATAGGTTAAAAGTTGTCATGGTTATGCATAACTCCAAGGTGTATCAAGTGGCTGCTTCAGCAACTTTACAATCTGATAAAGTCTGTATTATTGGTGGAGGCAATAAATGCATGGCAGATGACAACAGGAAAGAGCACAGTTCTTAAAACATTATTTCAAGGGTCTTTAATTTGTGTCTTACTTTACTGCTATTGTATAGTTTCATCTTTGTCTGTTCTCTAAATGTACAGAATGACTTTTTTTAATACTAAATTTTTTTTATTAATAAAGATTTAATCAATATGTTGTATGACTTATTTTTGGCTTCCAAAACAAAAAAACCCAAAACACTGATGTTCCATGTTGCCTGTGGTGGAGTTCCTGTGTGCATTTGGGTTTTCTTTTTTGAATGTGTATTTATTTTCCTACTTTAAAAACAAAGTATTTGAAGAATTTAAAACCTCCTCAAAAGTCTATGTTGTATGTGCATCACATTCTTCCTTTAGTCACTTCAAGGTCTGATGTGACTTGGAAAAGGAGTGCAAGCTAGGAAAAAGCCCCTTGCACCTTTTTCTGTAAGACTGTGTTGTAAAGGAAGAGACAAAGACAACACCATAGTTGCAAGAAGGTGACTCTGATTCTCTCTGAAGATGTGTGAAATCACAGAAGAAAGAGGTCTTGTAGCTTTATTATCATTATACATGTGAAATACCAGATTCAGGAAACACTGTGAAAAAGAAGTGACAAGTTTCTATATTGCTCATTGAGTTTAAGATGCTTCTGTCCTTACAGAGCCAAAACTTTGGGTGCAGAACAGGCTTAAAGAGCTGATAAGCTGTAAAAACCCACAAACCCCCCCATGAACACAGTTATTTTTCAGGGAGGGGTGAGGGGAGGAAGGCTGCATGTTGTCTGCTGTCATCTGCTTAGGCCCTATGTAAAACTTGCTTTTGTAAAGGCATCAATGTGATAGAAATCTCTTCTCTAGAGAGGTGTTCTCATGCCATCCACCTTCTCTTCTACTAGGATCGGCTCAGCATTTTGCCAGCACCCCTGCCAGCTCATAGTGCTTTGTGCCAATTCTTCAAAGTATGCAAAGAAACAGCTCCATTAATTAATATCTAATGTTACTGTAACAAACTCCTGAGAGGATATGGGTAAATGGGACACGAAAGTGCTTGCAAACAAAGGGTTGCAGTTTTTTACTTCTCAGTAATAGGGAAGTATTAGTTTTCTTGATTTAAATGCCAATTCAATGCACCTTTGAGATGAGGGGAATGCCAGAATTTAATTGGTTTAAAGATAAGCTGAGCTAAATAGGATGAAGAAGCTATGTTGTATAGTTTAAATGCCACGTAGAATAAGGAAAAAAAAGAAAATAGTATGATTTCATATGCCAGTCTGGGCAAGACAGATACAAATGTTTGATCAATGATTAATTATAATAGAAAATAAATGCTTTTTTTCTTCTTGCTGTTATAAGGTCTATAAGTAGAACTCTATTTCAAGTTAATCTGTATTTTGTTATCCATCTGGTAAAAAGTAAGTGTTAGGCACAAAAATTGGGCCAGCATGTAAATATTAGGTTAGATCCAACTATCATAACCAAATTAGAAATGGAGAGCTAGCCTTGAGAAAGTGGTTTTTTTTATTTTTTCTTTACCTCAACCTCATATATAGCAATGATACCTAAGAGATTTCCATTTCTCTCCTAAAAGGAAATTTAAGTCATAGTGTCCTTGTCCTAGTCGTATCCTATTTAAAAGTCAAAATAGAAGAAAATTCCTGTACCATTTGTTTTGGTTCAAGAAGGATGAAATTGGCTTGTTCTGCATGTTTAGAGAGAGAAATTAATAATGATTTTTTTTTTCCCCAGCTGTTGTTATTTGGAAAGAATACTGTAAAGTTACATTTCTTTCCTGGAGGCTTCTTGCCTGTATGTGAGGTAAACAATACTGCACATTGTGGATGAGCAATAGTGAGGATTAACTGTAAAGACTGTAGCTATTGCAGTGAAATGGGATTTTTTTTTTGTAAACTTGCTTTTTCTGCAGAAGCAAGAATGATAAATGGACCGAGGTAAATACAACAGGTTTTCAATATACGAATGAAGAGCAAATCTAACAGCAAATCAAACTAATTTTGAGTTCTTAGAAGTAAATAATGTCCTTGTAATTTTTTGTTAGGGTTGCTTCTCTTTGTGGTATTACAACATTCTGACACTTGAAAATAATTACAAATCCTTCTTCATTTTTTTTTTCATGATCTTAAATAATAGTTCATTATTTCTTATTGAAAGCAAACTCTCTGTTATTGTCACTTCTCAACTCTTCTGTGAAGGAAAACCCAAGCTGGATTTACTCAGACATTTCTACCAGGATTAATATTGTTGGCAAAACATTTCTCGGGTTATTGCACATACAGCTGATGACTGAAAATTTTGACCATGACCATGTTCATTGCCCAGGCTGACTCTTCATTGATGGAGGGATTCTGTCAGATTTCTTTTGTCATGCACTCTGTCATATGCCATTTTAAGCTGTTCTGGCAGTAGCAGNACAGCTGATGACTGAAAATTTTGACCATGACCATGTTCATTGCCCAGGCTGACTCTTCATTGATGGAGGGATTCTGTCAGATTTCTTTTGTCATACACATTTTAAGCTGTTCTGGCAGTAGCAGATGTGAAATATATTTTTTGTAATCACTGGAAGATAGGTTTTTATAATAGAAAGAAGCTATCACTACTAAGGAAGAGAATCAGATCAGTGTTTTGGGAGGAAGTTGTAGAAAAGCATATTTTTTTCCTTTTTTTTTTTTTTCCACTTCCATCCTTCTCAGAAACTGTGGGGAAAGAAATTGCTGTTTCCCAGCCCTATGACAAAGGAGAAGATTCAGGTCCCACTTACAATACTTGATGGTAAGTTCAGAGACACTCTATTGACTTTTTCTCAAAAATAAAATTATAAAAGTGCTTGCAGTCAAAATGACAGAACAAGATCAGGACAGAGATATAATGTTAGCAGAGCTCATAAAATGTATAAAAAAGGGCCAGCACACTCAAAAAGTTGCTTTTCATAGCTATGTCAACCACTGTGTATCCTTCAAACTCAACCATCTTTGGCATAAAAAAAAAAATTCATTTATACCTGTAATAGAGAAGACATAATCTCACTTTACTTGTTTAGTTGAGGTAACACTATCAGATGCAAGATAAAAGTGTTTTGGCAGTTTGTAGAGGAGAACCAAGGTACAGCTTGATGTCAGCCACCCTATGGGGATCATCTCCAGGACAGACTGAAACCTGGATGTCCAGGAGAAATCTAGCAATACTGGAAGTAGCTTTTCAGAAAGCTATTCAGATTTTGTTTCCCTTTCCTTGTGTTTTGTTTTCTTTGCTCTTTTTGCAAAGGGGAGAACACAATCCTGACTTTGAAGTAGTCAGGAATGGAGAATTTTTAAAACAGCCTAAAAGTAAAGTAAAGTAAAATAAAATTTTTTGTGGTTGATCACCTTCATCTTTAAAGATCTTTCCCACTGGTACCAACTTGAATTTCTCTGTGAACAGCAGATCAGGTGCTAGTGAGAAATGCACCACCTAAATAACTAGCAAAGTTTTAAAGTGCCGATTCCACCTTCTCTTCAAGGATCTGTCCAAAGAGGTTGCATCATTTTGTTTAATATCTGACTACACTGACTTCAAGAAGTATTTCAGCACTGTAGAAGTGGATCAATAGGTGGAAGCAGCATGAGATGTGCTTTTTGCTTTTGTGAGTCCAAGCTAAAAGCCAGGCTCCCAGAGTTCTGGACTCTAGATTGCAGACTATTGCTAAGTGAGACAAATGAGAAGGAAAAAGCTGATGGTGCAGTATTGACATGGCATCACATTGTTGGCCAGTTTGAAATCTTGGATCCTGAGCTGCCACTCAATTCATTTTTAAATGAAATTTAATGAGTAAATTCCTTAATATCTAAAAAAATTAATACTTTTAAAGAGTTCTACGTATTGTAACTAAATACTTGTATGAAATAACTCAAGAATTCACATTTTTGAAATTTGATTTTAAAATAACTTTCAATCCTCTCTTTGATACAACATATTGTGCAATTTTTTTGTTTTTTCATTCCATTATTACACATTATTACATTATATAGAGAGTAGCTTCTTTATCCTGAAAGAAGCCACCTTACATTTTGAATAATATTTTGGAACCTGTGCAAGGTTCTTACAATAAACCTAGTTTGGATATCATATATCTTTCTAAGAAACTATAAAAGTCATGTTTCACTGTTTCATAATGGTCCAGAAGTGAAAGGATAATACTAGGGGTAGAATACACAATTAAATAAATTCCTTTAAATAGGTATTTTCCCAACATATTTTAAGCAGGTTAATTTAATGCTGCCATGACTCCAGCTCTGACTCACTACATATGAAATCTGGAACCACCACAGCATCACAATGGCAGGATGTTAGAGGCTACACAATTTCTCCTTGGCAGTAACAGATTGAGTGGAGTATTGAATGTAAAAGGCAAGGTAACTGTATGTTATATGTAGTAATACCTTCACATTCTGTCACAATAAAATGCCTGCCTGCCAAATACTAAATCAATTTGTGAAAAAAACCAAACTGAAACAAAACATTGCAACAAAAACTTCCTTCTTCTTCACATTTTGTGCTTTCCAGAGACATATTTTAATTGTTGAAGTACCACTTCCTCTGTATTTCTTTCTAACGTGGTTGCAAAAGACTGACAAATGGAAATGTATTTTGCAAATAAATTGTTGCTTCTACTTCTAGTTCTACTTGGTGTTATAATTATTGTCCTACATTAATTTTTTTGCCATTACTGTTTAATGTATTTAGTGAGGAAGTTGTTTCTCTGTGTGTCTGTCACTGTACTGTAAATTTAACTATTTTTTGTCTTGAAGGGGCACTTTCATAATACAAACACTTTTTAAACACCTACTCACCACTAAAATAGAGCTCCAGTAACTAAGCCTGTCAGCTCAGACCTTCTGAGATAAACGTGCTTAAGCTGTAACTCTCTCATGTAAGGATTGACTTTTATTCTACATTTTTACAACATAGCATTGGATATTAATCTTGAAAGGCATCAACTGCTTGGCATTATAAAATTATATAAGGCTTTTACGACTAATTCTGAAAATGGATGTCCTTTCACTTCTCTTTGGACATTAAAGCATCTGCAGCATTTGAATATACGCAGGAAGCAAAAGTGCTTTTTTGTAATAAATAAATGTAAACTCATTGATGATGGATTTGAAGTAAAAAAAAGGACCAAACCAACAAAAAGTATCACAAGGTGGATGATTGTGATAGTCATTCACACCTGCCTAAAATCCTAATTATATATAAGGATCATTATGACTCAAAGTCTCACAGAGTTTAAGTTATTATCAATGCTCATTCACTCTTCTCTCCCCTTTTTTCTCTGCACTAATTAAAAAAAACCAAACAAACCAAAAAAAAAAAAAAAATACAAGAACAAACACCATTTTAGCACCTACACAGGAATAGGAAAATGAGAGAGAAAGGATAGCCAGGGCAGACAGCAGTCCTTTTAAGCCTAGAATGGATCAGCCTATCTCTAGGACATACATCTTTCTGACTCTGGTTAATGAAAAAAAAAGCCAACATCCCCTGCCTGCCCTATTACCCCCCACCACTCCTTACCACAAAAGTATTTTGCTGTGGCCAAGAAATAATCTAGGCCATATTAAAAGCTCAGAAAGAGTGCGCCCTCATATAATTGATACTAAGGCAACTCTAAAGAAGGAAAATGGATTGAAAGAAATCACAATGTGGCTATAAAACGGGGCAGGACTGCAGCACAATCTTTTACCTCAATAAAACCTTGACTTTTAGGCTGAAAAATAACATCCCTGAAATGTGTTGACAGGAAATGTTCCTGCAATGGCTAGCAGGAGTTTTGTTCAAGACCTCTTTTATGGGCTAATCTTCTCAGAAATTGCTTCCTTTGTTGCAATGTTGTCCTGTCCCTCCCTCACCCCTGCCCCCCCAGTTTTGTGCACATGTTACATTGAAGTAGATGAAATCTTTATGGGGCACACGATGATGGGCTGTAGGGCTGTAACCAAGCAAAAGCTCCTTGGGACATGCCCCACGTGTGCAATTAATTCAACATTTTGTGAATTTCAGAGAAAACATAGTTTTTAAAAAATATGCAGTATTTCAGTGACAGAACAGAAAATATATGTCAAAACATATTGACTGCTCATAACAATGACTTCTACAAGATGTAGTGTGAGGAATAACCTGAATTTAACATTGACCTGCAACATCAGAGAGAGCAAGAATTTTACTAATCTCTGAGAAAGCAACATTAAATGCTGCAGTAAATTGTATATAGGGTCTAAATTCTCTCTTCCTCCCACTAAAGAGCACTAACATTAATGTCTCTAGTTAGACCAGAGCCATCAAATAAGCAGGCTGAAAGTAGGCAAAGAGGATGACTAAACCAAACCCTGACTGGCTGCAGCAGATTGTCAGAAAGAAATCTGCAGGTTTATCTAGGGTCCTGATGGAACATGACAGTTATCTTGGTGCAGAACCAGTGGAGGTTGTTAATTAATTTACAGTAAAACAGTCAGGACTGTTAATTTATTTATATTCCTATTTATTTATTTATTTATTTATTTATTTATTTATTTATTTATTTAGTCTGATGAACACTTTAGCTGTAGGGACTGAAACCTCTAATGAGCTGAAAATTCTTGGGAAGATGGATGCTGAGAGATTGATATTGTTAGCTTTTAGCTCCTGAGAATTTATTTTTGAAACACAGATATATACAATATTATTATTTTTGTATGCTTTAGTTAGTAATAATCAAATTTATTAACTGAAGTTACTTTTTATTTATATAATTTGCTATATGAAGAATGGCTATGCTGTGTATGGATGAATATAGATAAGGACATATTTTTAGTAGGGTTTCAGCTATTTTGGTATCCATTTAGTTGATGAGAGGGATGCACTTTCAGTATGAAGAGATAAAGGACAATTTTATGGTGTCTTTTCAGGATTGAAAAGACTGTACATCTGAAAGTAATTTTCAGTTAATAAACCTCACTCCCATTTCCCTGATGTGGAGGGGTGACCTAGAAAGAGCATTTCTTATGTTTGTCTGCTTAAAGAGTGCACTACAAATACAAGACCAGGAGCTCGTTTTGCATAGATCCTTATTTCCAAGAAATCCAAGTGCCTCTTGTCTTATATAAGTCACCCAGGACACTACAGCTGAAGTTACTGTGTGGTGACTTGCTTAACACCATTCTATAATTAGTTAGAAAGACAATTCAACATTTATTTCAACTGTATGAGGGAGAAGCAACTTCATGAATAGATAATAGAGAAAGCATACAATGTCTGAATGCATTAGTTTAAAAAAGTGTTCTTAAATTACTGTTTTATTGAAAGTGTGCATTTGAAGATCCTAGATTATTCCATTTGCAAGTCAACACATTATGTGCATTACACTTGTAATAAATTATTACGCCTCAGCTAAATAAAGGCCCTCATCCCTGGTGCTTCACTTTTATGAGCCTCCTACATTATTGTGTGTAAAGGCACATGGGAGTGAAGGAGAGAAAGAATTCTTTGTACTTTCAGTGTTTATTGAACCACAGTTTTTGGGTCATCTCAAAGAGTAGGCACAATTTGAGCAGTAAAAACATAAGCAAAATCTCTCTTTTCAGAATTTTCTTTTGAGACTTGCCAAGATTTCCTTTATAATTGTCTAATTATTCCTGCTTTCTTACAAAACGTAAAATGAGGACACAAAGAATTCTTAATTTGTGGGGCAGTTAGGGGCTGTTTCATGAATTGTACATTAGAAAAATCAACAGAATGCCAGACTTACAGTCAGTATTTAAAGATATGGCAAGTAAGAAATGTTTGAGAGGCGAGAACCAGGAACAGAGAAGGTGGGATAAAAACAGTCTGCCTTCAGGTTTCTTCTCTTTACAATTCTCTGCAAACACAAGTGACTGTTATCAATTGATTGTTTTCCACGTTATAAATGTTATATTCTTGCCAGTTAAGACTCTGTCTGGGCAGGAATGGGAATAGTTAACATCAGTGATTCCTAACCTATGGGGTCTAAAGGTTGGATTAAAACCCAACATCAGTAGGTACAAACTTTTTTCTTTCAATATCAGCTAAATGTTGTTGAAAAACCTATATAAATCTGAAATAATGCATCAATACTATATCTTACTAAATGCAAACCCCAGTATTTATGGAAATGATTTAGAAGTTTTATACACAGACATACTTGTCATGGTTTTACCCCAGCCAGCAACCAGGCCCCATGCAGCTGCTTGCTCACTCCCCCAACCAGCAGAATTGGGCAGAGAATGGGGAGGGTAAAAGGTAGAAAACTCATGGATTGAGATAATGGCAGTTTAAGAGGGGAAGCAAAAGTCACACACAAGCAAAGTGATATAAGGAATTACCTCACTGCTTCCCATGGACAGGCAGGTGTTCAGCCATCCCCAGGAGAGCAGGGCCCCATCTCATGTCATGGTGACTTGGGAAGACAAAAGGCTTCACTCCAAACATCCAGCCCTTCCTTGTTCTTCCTCCCACGTTATATACTGGGCATGATGCCATATGGTCTGGAATGTCCCTTTGGTAGGTTTGGGTCACTTGTCCTCTCTGTCTCTTCCCCACTTCCCACGCACACCCACTTTCCTCATCAACAGTGTGGCAGCATGAAAAGCAGAGTTGGCCTTGGCTCTGTGCAAGCCCTGCTCAGCAATAACAAACATGTCTCTGTGTTATCAACCCCGTGTTCAGCACAAATCCAAAACAAAGCCCCATACCAGCCAATGTAATGGAAGTTAACTCTACCTCAGCTAAAACCAACACAATACTCTATAATGCTCCTTAAAGAGTATGGATTGTATTTATTGAACTACAGCCCCTTGCCCTAAAATTATCAGTACAATGTTCAGCATTTCCATAGAAACTCTTATTAGCATATAGTAACTTTTTCAGCTGCATAATCGTCAAACTGCATTAGCATTTTTTCTTTTATATAGAATGGGTGATTCACAGAGCAATCTATTTAATTTTGTAGTTCCCCCTCCTCAGTCTCATATGACAGAATCTGAAAATAAACTGAGCTGGAAGGGATCCACAAGGATCATTGACTCCAACTCCCAGCCCTGCAAAGCACCATCACCAAGACCTACACCATGTTCCTGAGAATATTGTCCAAATGCTTCTCAGACTTTGCCAGGCTGGTGCTGGCTATCAAATCACCAAAGTACCATTAATGATGCCTTTGTCAGGGTGTCATGGGTTTATTTATGACATTTCGATTTCCCGGTCAGGGAACCAAGAATGTCAGGGTTTGACACTGGCCAAGGGCCAGTGTACCCATTAAAATATATTTTTCTCAATTTCCGCTGTGAGGTAGGACCAAAAAAAGGAGCACAATCACCCAACTTAAAGCATAGAGAAGAAACTTTA
>VXBU01016443.1:67775-101376 GCA_013400315.1 Bombycilla garrulus | reverse complement strand
ATGGGAAAAAAAAAAAAAAGGGTACCAGAAAACCTGCCATAGCCATATATTTTTTTATTTAAAAATGTGTTTCAGATTTCCATTTCAGTTTACACAGTGGCCCAAAAGAGAAATGCTTTAAAAATGTCTTAAAAACATCAGAAACATAACAACCTTGCCTTGCATTGTAGTTAAAAACTGAGACAAGATTGATAGGCATGGCTGCTGTTGCAATACATCTGCTCTGTTCAGCTTAACCTTCTGTTGTGAAGTCCCGTTGCTAAGCTAGTCCACAGTAAACATTTTTTTAACTTGCATGTGGTGTTGACCTTTAATAAATCATTCTGTTTTCTTTAGGATTAGCAGGAGGTATATTCCACCCTGCACAATACAGATCAAATCTCTAATATTTGCATAAATTTGCTCCTTCTTGGGTTTGATTATGAGGCAGTTCAGGTGGATATGAAAGATCAAACCTTAAGAGAAATAAAAATAGAACATGATGTGTAACTTACTCTGTGAAGAAGATGACTTCAGACTTTTTCTCTGCTCACTAGCTCTTCTTACAATACCTTATAAAGTTCTGAAGAACTGATGGATTCCCATAGGTAATAAGGAAAGCTTCAGCTCTCTCTTTCCTTTTTCCAAGAACAAAATATTACTATTATTTACTGAAACTTTTAAAACCATGTTTTATCATTAGGTTGCAAGACAAAACCCTCTCTTACATGAAGCAAGAAACCAGGAGTGGCTCTGCAAGGCTGCTTATTCAAGCAATGGTTAATAACTTGATCAGCAGTAGCTGAAATAAATATTCTGCATCTGAGGTTCAAGCAAAGATGCAATATTGTATCCTGAATCTGAAGAACTTTTTTATATCAGCTGGAGACTATATTAAAATACACTACTCATGGTTCCCATTTTGGTATTGAATGCACTTCATCCACTAAGTATTCAGGTATTAAAAAAAATAGTCAATGAAAGCACTTTGCATACACACAGATATAACTCCTAGAGAAAATGCTTTGCATCCAGATAAACAGCTGAATTAGCATATCTGCATGACATAGAGAAGTGACAGATTGCTTTCCATAAAACAGTTGCACAGCCCGCTCAGAGAACTCTTTGGTATGCTACAGAGGTATTGATCCAGGAGCCACGTCACAATCAATCAGGCTCTCAGAGGACTGTGAAAGAATTGCAAATGCTTAAGTTAAGTAAGCACACCGTAAAAAGTTTGATTGAAATAAAAAGTGACTTCTTTCAGCTGCAGATACTTAGTTTTTTACCTTAGCTTGCTTGAAAAAGATAATTATGTGAGCTTAATAACTGTTTCAAAATACTGAGATCATAAACCAACTGGCCAAGGGTGCTGCTTTCTAGCAGTAATGTCAAATCACATTAGAGTAACAAAATGTGTTAAAACAAATCTCATAAACAGTTTCTTATTTCTAAACATTCCTCAGAATAATAAAACTCATACTGAACATCAAGGTGTGAGACCATTGCCTACTGATGCAGATCATCAATAAAAATGCACATGTCTACTCCCCTATCTCTGTATTACTATTTGCTCTGTAGGGCGCCACCTTTGTTAGTACTGTGACTTCCTTCACAGAAAGAACTCTGTGTTGAGGTTTCTGTAACTCACTAGAAATTGCTGATATTAACTCTGCCTCTGCCTGGTGCCATCAGTGCAGACTTACTGTTCCTTTCTCTTCTTCTCTCCAGCTCACATCCTCTCCCATCTTGTTTCATTATGCTGAGAGCAGGCTTGGGCATATACCTTATAATTCTTAACTCCTGGCTCCACATGGTATTTGGATATGCAAAAGTCAGTATTTTATAAGTGCACATAGGAAGTGCACATAGGTCTTTCTCTGTTTTTCCTTCATATTAAGTCTAGTTTTTTTCAAGTGGGGGTGAGTTGCAGTTTGTAGGAAGATATTTTGCTATTTATCCTTCAACACCTGTGCCTTCTCTATTACAGCTTGTAATTCAGTTTTTAGTGAAAATTGGATATTTTTGTTTAATACCTTTAAATAAAGTCTTACCTTTCAGATGCAAATGTATAAGAAAGCAAAGCTCTGCTCTAGGCAGAGTATATTCCAGATTGTAAGGAACTAAAATTTTGAGTTCTGTATCTAGAAGACAGTCCTATATCTAATCTATAAGCTACCCCTTCCCAGAAGATTATGCAAGATCCTTTCCTTGACTTTTTTAAAACTAGACACTGCCTGACAATGCCTTGTTGTAAGCTCCTTTTAAAAGTCCTCTAGAAAAAAATCAGTCTAAGATTTGATTCACCCTAGTAGGTTTGTATCATCACCTGAGGTTTCTCCATGCTTCCTCTCAGGGGCAGGCCTGCAGATCAAGGCCTTCCCCCATAGTATAAAATTATTTCAAAGACTTACAAGAAATAATGGGAACTAAAATTCAAAGTTGCTGTATGTAGCAGTAAACATTCATTAAACGTGCATTAATATAAAAGCTTCTGTGAAGCATGATAGCATATATCCCATAAGCAGATGAATAAAATTTAAAATGAATAAATGCTATTAACATGTTTGAGTGCTTAAAAGCATTCATTGTTCAAAATCATCACAGCAGAATTACACTTGCTTTCGAATACATGATTGATGAAAATCTAATGTGTGAGAATTGTTTGTTAAAATACCTGTCTAACTTAAGTGTTGTATGCAGAGATATGTACACAACAATTCCATTGACAAGAACTGCACTCCTACATGCAGTTTTCCTTTGGGCTCTTAACCTAGCTCCGGTTTAGATAACCACAACATTTTGCTCTTTGAAAACTAACAAAGGAGACATGCAGAACACATTTTCAGAAGGTGGAAATTTCAGAACCTGAGGGCTAGAAGCTTACTCAGATCAGAAACAAAAGTTTCCTTCATGTCTGTGAGGTGTTTTACTCAAATTTGGGTTTAGGTATATGACCCCTAGGAGCTTTAGCCATACCCCCTGCATTTACTGGTCAGAGTAGCTGTGCAAGCACATTTATGCCAGTAAAAGTGGTGCTTCTGTAATAAACTGAAACTGCTGATGCTTGAAAAGGTGAGAACCAAGGTCTGCTATGTAACTTAGCATCTGCAATAAATTTCAGCCAGTTCTACTAAGGTGATGGAGCTACTATCAACCAGAATAATGTTACATTAACTGCACAGCCCAGAAAGAAAGAAACTATGTAGTAGCTCACCACTTGGACAGCTTCTGGAGCAACCTTTGGGAGACACAGAAGAGCTAGTCAGAAACTAGAGAGAATCACTCAGACAGCTGGTCAAGAGAAATTAACCCAGTGACGGAAAAATGGCATTTAATGACCCAGTATCACCTTCCTTCCTACCAGATCATTTGACCTTCTCTGAAGACTTTGAGGTATAGCATGATGCATTAAATTTCTTGAATGGGAATAATCCAGAAGACAAACTGGGGAAAACCCATACTTTATTTGCTGAATATATGGTTGGAAGGGGGCAGTTGAATCACTGTGACTTTTAGTGAGGTCAGTTTTTTTGCCTAGGTAGCTGTAACTGGACTACCTGGAAAAGAGAATCAAAAATCCCTGGGAAAAAATGAAAGGACCACCTGGCAATCTCAGGACATTGGAGAAGTAATATTGATTAAAAAAAAAACAAAACAAAGCAAAATCCCAAAAAATTAAACAAAAGAATTTAGATGTGAATACTGAGAGCAAAATTGTAATGAGGATCAATCCTTTGGATGGTACAGGAATATGACATAGCATTGTTTGACCCTCTGTATGAACTAAGAAATGTGCAGTGAACCTGGGGGTTAAAGGAAGTTTAAAATGGTGATCAAACTGCAATACTTTTATGTTGTATGTCCTGTTTATTAATGCTGTTAATGTTTTCTGTGATCCTGCTAACACTTAGCAGAAAGATTAAGGATAAAGCTTTGCCTGCAGATGTTAAAAATGTGGCTCTTGCTTTTTCCTCACAAAGCAGAAATGCTGTGCTTCAACTGTGTCAGCTGACAGATCCATTTCCTTAAGCAACTTTCCTCCATTGGTCTTATCCCCGTTTTTAAGATCTCACATCTTCTGCTTTAAAAACACCGTTTTGCCAGCAAATGTCTGTGACTAACAGCTTTATTACAGGACTGAACAAAAAAGGGAAAAAAAAGGAAAACCCTGCAGATCAAACATGTTTGTACTAAGTCTTATCAGCCTTGCCTTCGGGGCCACTTCACACATTTACTGTGTGTGTCTGCAACAGAGGAAATCGTTCTTGGCAATGACCTTTTTTAATCTCTGGCATATCTGAAATGTGCAGCAGAGCATAGCCTTTCTCACCAGTAACCTTTTTATTAATCACAAATGGTTCCTTTCATGGCTTTAATGCTTGTGGACTCTTTCACACACAGTCTCACACTCTCTCTCACCACCCCCACCACTCCCCCACCACAAACACATGCACAAAGTCATTAAAAAATATAAAAATGCTTCTACAAACTTGAAAGCTATTTTCTAACTTGGAATTCACAGATAAATACTGGAAATCTTTATCCCATAGAGAGCTCTCAGCACTTTTGCCACCTCTGTGTCTCTGCTAAGTTAGGACTTTTCCAGGAGAGTTCTTCAAGATGATGTCCTCTGATCTACCCTTTTGAAGAGCTGCACAACTCTACAAGCGACAGTGACACCAGGCATTTCACTCGAGCTCTATGGCAGTGCCTCAAATATTGAGCAAATATGAACACTCAAGAAACAAACAGAACCCAACAGTCAGGGTAACTGCAAATTTGTTTGTAACAGAAAGATTTTGAAACAATGTGTTATGACTAAAATGTCCCTGAAATACGGACTTCTGCTTGGAAAATGTCTAGTGTGCTACTGGATTACCATTACAGTCTAAACAGGACGCCACAGAAATGCTGAGATGGATCACAAAATCTTACAACCAGAAGCTTCTCCAGTTTCATCTGAGGAAGATGGTCAGAGTAATAATTAATTGTGCTACATTGTGATCTGCATTTCTGCACTTAATAAAAAAATTTACTCTCTTCAAGTTTGCAGGGTAAGATCAAGGGCCAATGAAACTGGTGATTGTAACACCGATATTTAAAGACATTTAACTTATGTAATACTTTACTTGAAGTATTCCATTACTTATTATATGGAGTCTCTCACTCTTTTTATACTTTTTACATGGAAAATAACTAAATATTCAGTTTAGAACAAGACTAGAAAAATATTTCAGGTCTTTTAATATAGGGCTGGTGTTCAGATGCTTCTCTGTGATCTAGCTGGAAAACCAAGGGATCTTTGACCTCACGCTCCCTGATCACTGGAGGCAGGCTGGGGCACCTTGCCTGAGGATATCTGACCTGTGCCTGTGTACACCCTGCAATGCCCTGTGCAATGTTCATTCCCCCATAGCCTCCTGCCCTGCCAGGTCCTCTGGTGCCCCTCTATGCAGATATCCCTTCAAAACATGGTACATCTTTCTTTTATTCCTCACATCTGTTTGTGTACAGTACCCTAACTGCAGTAGCCAGTAGTCTGGTTTTCCAGATCTTGGTGTTTATAAGGGAAGGATGAGACAAAGATATTAGCTTGTCACCTATTCTCTAAGAAAAATGGAGCTACTCTGACTATATTTAACCCAAGTAAATTAACATTTCTTCATATTTGACAAGTGGGAATTAGAAATGTATCATTTCCATGGATCTGGCCAGAGTTTTAATTTTCAAGAGGTTTTTAACCCACTATTGAATTAGCAAGCACTTAACAGGTACAATCTTGAATTTCAAACCCCCCTCCTTGCTATCACAGCATTTTTGTCTATGTTTGGCAGTATTTGTTTATGAAAGCTTTAGCTCCACGGGGGACATTTTATTTCTCATCTTCCAAGGTGCCATGGCCTAAACAAGAATGATACCTGGTATGAAATCCAGCTGTTATGTTTGCAGAACCTAGAAATCAGTAAGACAGTCATATACCAAAGAGGACAGAGATAACAAACGCATGCAGATGACACCACCACTTTAGCTGAGCCCAGCTGATTTCTCACCCCACCAACCTGCTGGCTGGCTGCTCAGTTCCAGCCTTGAGGGAACCAGCTGACTCTCCAGGTTAGGAAAACCAGGACAGCTCATATTCAAGTTGTGACCCTACCGACAGAATGGTTGTAGCTGACTCTGGGCACTCACCTCTATGACCTCGAGTCTGAAAAGAAGCAGTTACCACAGAAGGTTACAGAAGGTTACCACAGAGGTGTAGGCCAGATACATAGCAGGAGGCAAGTGATCCCTTTGCCAATGAATGTTTTCTCCTTTCTCATGTGAATGTGCACACCAGTTTGTTTGTGTCCATCTCTAATACATCAATGATAAGCAGCTGTTATTTTTTCCTGCACGAGAATGTCAGACACTGACTGGACTGTCAGTGCTTGCCGGTGCAATTTTGCCAACAGATCAGAATCAAATTTTACATCTGCTTTTTATCAGTGCCCATGAAACTGTCAGACCTGTGGGGGAGGAAGGCAGATCACATACACACCTCCAGCAGCACTAAGTGTGATTGCTTCTACAACCTAATAAAACAGAAAACTGATAAGAAAAAGGAGCAGATTGTTACAACAAATGATTGACATTTTGACGAATTTGGATTGTGACATAGGCTGCAAATACATAAATACACTTGCTAAGAGTTCTACAGCATCAAATGGAATACTAAAGCTGAAATTTAGGAACAAATACAAACTGCTTTAAATAAAACATACGAACAAATACTCTGATTTTTTATCTTCCTAGGCAAGTACAATTTATTTAACTTATCTCTAGAAATTATTTATTGATCTTATAAAAAAACCCCCACAGATTATTTGCAGGCTGATTTTAATGGTACTGTGAGCTCATCAGAGCTCGGAAAATCACAATAACCAGTTTCTATTAAGGAAAATAGAAAAGCTACAGGCAAAAGTTTTTAAATTATTCTTTATGAATGGAGGGCTTGTGTTTGAAACAAGACAATAGAAATATTTTAAAAGATGAAAATAATACAATGTAGATTGAAGACAGACTTAAAATGGATAAAACAGCATGTGGTACTTTCAGGGAAGAAGAAACACTGTAAATAATATTAATGAATTATAAAATGGACTGGAAATTAGGCCTTCTTTCAACACAATGTTGTGGGGCTTTGGTACTTGCAGAGGACTGGAAGAACAATGGACTAAGAGAGCAATCTTAGCCTCGTATCTAATAAATCTTGGAAACTTTGTGTGGCTAGGTTAGAGAAAAAACACCAAGGGCAGAAAGTGAAATCCCAGTTCCTCAGATCTTTGTAACATAAGGGACCTGAGATACAACAGTACATGGTCTCACTTCGGTCAGGTGCTGCACGGCACCCTGGCCAACACTGGTGAGCCAGGACATTGACTGGCAGTGGACAGGAGAGCGGTAACAGAAACTGCTGGAAAGATACACCTCCTTATCTCCAGGTGCTCCTCCCTCTAGTGTCTGGCATTGACAGCTGGATGTGGAAGTCCTTGGCTGATGGTGCCCGTGTGTGTGCACACATGTGTGTGTTTTCCCTGACACAGCCCATCCCTTGCTTGGACTGGCTTAAAAGTTGAGCTTTGCACTGTCAGCTTGTTCCATGATCCTTTCCTACCACCCCTGGTACTAATTTGACTATTCTCCTGACATTTAGTACTCTGCTCACTACCTCCAGAAATAAAAAGATAGTTTATCAGTATCTCCATGGATTCTGGAATCTCCACGCCAGGATCTAATCTCTGGTATCTAAGTAGGCAGACATCGCAGTCTAGACCTTCCTACAATATAATTACAGGGGAAAAATAGGTGAGTCTGGTGCCTACGTGTTTTGGATGAAGAGTTTAAAATTGACTCCTGTGTGCAAAGGTATAGAAAATACACAAAAATATCAGCCAATACTTTTAACAATCAGTGTTTTTAATAATCGGAGTAAGAGCTTGTAGTATTTCTGCAGAGGTAAAGATACACTAAAAGGTAACTGTTTTGACACAACATAGCACTATTTGAGTGTTTCCATTGTGCCATTGAGAAATATAATTTGCTATTAGTCTGTTCTGTTAAATAATTACAAACACACAAAATTGTATAAAACAGTAAACAACTGTAAATTCCACTTATCATTTCCCCAGAAAATGCCTCTATGGCTTCCCTTTCTTCTGTTGTGTCAGCTGCATGTCTCAGTTTGGAGTCATTA
Organism: Bombycilla garrulus; assembly: GCA_013400315.1. Taxonomy (NCBI): domain Eukaryota; kingdom Metazoa; phylum Chordata; class Aves; order Passeriformes; family Bombycillidae; genus Bombycilla; species Bombycilla garrulus. The sequence continues at coordinate 93,161 of VXBU01016443.1, read as the reverse complement.
GCAAACTTGCAGAGTAATTTTCACATTTAAAAATATTTGAAAATTTACTGATGACTCAGTAGCAAACATATAAGAAATCAGTGCAGGGGCAAACTCCTTTTAAATAGAAGTATATAATTCTACAGTACTGTCCTCAGCATGGTTTAACACTAATATTAGCTAGGTGGAGTCCCCCCCACTGCTCTCCCCTGCCTCCCCCACTAGCCCACCTGCATGGCTTCTTTAGCCACTCTATCAGGGAAATCCGAGGAATCCATGCATGACCCCTTTGCCTTGGTGCTGCTGTGACTTTTATGGCCAGATCTAGGAAGCAGATGATGTGATTTCATAGTTCCTTTGCAATCCTGCTGTCTCCTGGATGATGTTAGACTCTTTCATATCCGGTTTTGCCTCAGGGTTTCTTGCCCTGGGGGGTGAAGACCCTCTTCTCCTGGGATATGTTTCCATTTCCTCTCTGGTCACTAACACTCATTTCAGGGCAACAGTACACAGAAAGATTGATACTGATTCTCTGTGAGTATAAGCTTGTGTTCGTTTTTCCTTAGTAATTTTGAAATAATTTAGGTCCACAAGCAGATATTTACTGTCATAAATGACAGTTCCATATTTGGATTCATTTGCCATCGGTAACAGAAATACTACAGAGGAAACATAGTAGTTAAAAAAAAAAGATATAGAAGTATAAATTTTATGTATCTTATAACAGGTTCTCTCTCCTTCTTTCCACCACTGCTTATCTCACCCTACACACACACACACAGAAACTGAAAAAAGTCTATTTCAATATGCCAAAGAAGCTAATATGTTGGTGTGCCTTTTCTCTAAAAATAAATCCTATTTTTCTGTTAGAATTCAGAAATTTCCATATTTTTGAAAATAAACCTTTTGCTTTTGGGTTGCCTCCATCAGAAGAGAGATGGAACGCAGAGGAATGAGGAAACTGAATAACAGTTTTAATAATTTAAAGGGAAAAAAATGCAAGCAAGTCTGAAAGACATCAAGGATGTTGTCACATAATTGAAAATTATTAATTATGCAAAAGGTTAATTAGGCATTTCGGTGTAACATCTGAATAGTAGCAACAAGTTAAGAGTGAAAATAAGTAGAAGAAAGAAAGAAATGCAGCCATGTGGGAATATACTTAAGACTCCTTCCGTAGGACGGTTCCAACTGTAAGACTTCATGAGGACCCACATGAAGAAATTATGTGGTTTTTTTTTGTACAAGTGTGAGAAAAGAGACAGAGAGAAAAAGAACTTGTACTGACTCCTCATTCTTAATAAACAAAATTTATCACAATGTAGTTTAATTTCCTGTGTATCTGAGCCTTGATGAAGATATCCATTCAGAATACTACTTGAATATATGCCCATCCTCCCACTGATTTCAGTCCACCCTGACTAACAGCTAATATTTATCTCAAGATAAATCTTATGATCTTATGAGACAGATGGAAGCATAGAGTTAATTTTTTTCTGAGTCAAAGCTAGAAATACAGAAACATAATTCAGGTTAGTACTCCAGAGTTCATCCAACTGAATTCCCTGCTCAACACAGGTCTCATTAAATCAAGGCCATCTCACACTTACAGTAGAAAGCAAGAAAACCTCCTAACATTTGACTAGAATTTTCCATACTCTAACTTGTGTCAATTGTCCTATTCCAATGCACTTCTAAGAAGACTCTGCCTTTATCTCCTACTCTTATAAAAATATTTTATAAAGCAATAGGTCTTGAATTAGTCCTTATTTTAGTACTATATTCTCAGAAGAGAAAATGGGCACTCTAAAACTTGAAGAAATTAAAAATTTTGTTTTGCTCTGAGCAGCTAGTTACTTGTGGTAGAAGGAAATATATAAGATGGTAGTTCCCTAAAGTCCTCATCTGTGACATGGTGGTTTAAAGCATGTTCTCACCAAGAGCTGAAACATGCTGGAGCTTGCAACTGCTGTTTTGTGAAAAGATTTTTTGTCTTATTTTACCATTAATATAATTACTGCTTTCCATTAACCGTTCCCTAACTAATGAACGCCTTAATGATTTCACAAAAACTAATATAGCATGAATTTCAAAGCAGCCCACACAAAATGGGAGATCTAATGCCTGACTTTAAAAGAAATTGTTGCTTTTGTGGGTAATATAGAAACAATTCGGCAAGCACTATGCACACCTTCAGGATCAAAAATGCTATTTCTTTGCAGGTCGTGTTTGCCAGCTTGCAACAGGAATGTCTGGAAGGAAAAAGAGATTTTTCAAAAATTAGGCTCATGTTTATTCCAGGACTTTGCTGGAGGCAGTTTTGCCTGGTTTAGATAATATTAAAAATCTTGTGGTTCCTGGCTATTGAACTGATTCTTAAATGTGACTGTTCATGCTCATGATTCCCCTCCACCCAGAGTTTTTGTTTTACATCTGGAAGTCAGTGTTGCTGTAGGAAGCTGTCCAGCTTGCAGTACTTAGAGTTGATGGCTGAAACATTATTTGTACCCTCTAGATATGATTTTTTTCAGACCTGTACTATAACTTGAAAGAAAAGGTTAATTACTAATTACAGATTATTTAATGTGTACTTGTACATGACAATAACTGTCAACACAAGCTGTAAAGGTCTATGACTGGTTTAAATACCAACAACTTCTGCATCCAAAAAAGGCAATGCAAGCACAGTCACCTGTCCCTACAGATGAGTGTGATCCCTGCTCTAGAATGATCTACTGAAAATGTAAACATGTAGGAGCAGAATCTGGTATGTTCCTTTTCATTTTGGATTTCTATTCTATTTGGACTAATTTTATATAATATAAGTCTGTTGCTACTTTATTCCTCTTGCCTAAAAGATCCATTGTAGGCTTCAAAGAATTCTCAATCTTCCTGCACACTCTAGGCAATTTTTTGTCTCTTAGTTCTATACTTGTATATAGCAGTTCCTCTTCAAAATGTATTACATTAGGCTTAGCTTTCAAAGCTGAAACATCTATCAATTGATTTCATTTTCCCCCTCTACTTCAGTATAAAAATGCTAATAATTTTCCCTGAGAGGCTTCCTAGACAATTTGAATATTTACTTTTCCCACCATAGTACATCATAAAATATCAAATGAAGTCATCCTTTATGATCTTAGTTCTGTCTGAAGCTTCCAGCAGGTCTGATACTAAATCTCTGCCTTCTATTTTTGTTTGTTTGCTTGTTTGTTTGTTTTCCAGTAGGAGGTCAACGCTTCAGAGTCACTTTAATTAGTACATGATCCAACTGTGTAATTAACCCACTAGCTATATATCCTCCAAAGATCAATGCTATGGAATATATGTCTAGATGGATGGTCCTGGCAGATAACAATTGGACATCATAGAATGCATTATGTAGAGAGAGTATAATATCTGAAAAGACACATGTTTTGTGCTGTTGTCCATTCTATTGTACCTCTGAAAAGAGTCCCTGGAGAATCATTTGAGCTCTTCATTCAAGATGACAGTCTATATTGGAGTTGGAGGCTGGGATGCTCGTGTAAAGAAAACTACAGAGCAGCATATTGATCAGCCAAAGGTACATCAGTTACCTGGTACTGCAGCATCCATAGCGGGCCTGATAATTAAAACATTTCGCCCATCCTTGCTTTTCTGTCTGAAATGAAGTCAAGATGGAAATTAGTTCAGCAAGTCCACTTAGTTTTAAATGAGAAAAGTATAATGGCTTGTTTTACATATCCGGCAGTAGGCTATCACTGTTGTTGTGGACTTGATTACTTCCCAAAATGGGCAGAGGCAGTGAGAGGATTGAATAGAGTGGAGATGTAAAAAACATCCGTGTTGCTTCCATGCATTCTTCCCCGAGAGTGACTGAGTGTCAGTGTGATCTGTGCAGGAGGGAACAGTTTGGAGAAGGCTAGAACTACCTCTCTTTCAGAGGGGCAGATGCCACTGAAATGGTGCCACGTGTCACAAACAGTAATTTCAACACTGTGAGAGGAAACAAAACAGTGAGATTCTGCAGTCTGATACATGGCTCAACTAGATGAAAAGAACAGCAGTGGAATATCTCAGATGTGAGAAAGAAGATGAAATTCTATAAACATAATGTAGACATCCACAATGTAGGCTAGGGGATCCCCTGTACAGTCACAACAATGATATTTCAAATCTGAAGTTCATGTCATGCTACTGTAGATGACATGCAGAGATGAAGTTAGGTTTGGCAATTTTCCCAATGAACTGTAGATGTTCAGATGACTAGCTCAGGTTAGTATGACTACAGTGCAGAAAACTAAAGTCAGAAAAGACAAATTCCTGAATGAAAAACAGGTTTTGATGGAGATCTATATGATTTCATGGCTACCATAATTTTCATAGTTTCTATAGAGGGTAATAGAAAATTTGCATGTGAGAGAAAAAGATTTTTATATCTTTTAGGCAACTACTCTGTGTAGATGACATACTAAGATGATACTGAAAAACTTGTTAAATGGTGCTTCATTACAATCTGGCAAGTAAATCCTAAGTCACAGAAAACAAAATACCTCATGAGAATTTACAGTATGAGCTGGCACTAGAAGAGGCTGAAAGAAAGGAAAACACAAACAAATTGAATTTTTATATATGCAGAATTTCTCATATTTCTCAGAAGTACAGAGAACCAACCAGGAGAAGAATATTTTGATATGAGAGTAGTTTATTCAGATACTACTGGAATAAAATAAAAAATAGAAAGGATGGCATTGTAGGCTTTATAGTTATAATGAAACAAAAATCTAAAAAGTCAAAGTACGTCTGTAACAATGTCAACTGACAAAGGAAAATTAACTAGAGAAGCAGAATACTCTAACAGCAAAATATAAGCTTGCTCATGAATTTGCAAAAAAAGGTGAAATACCAAAATGAGCAAAACTTGTATTAGAGAAATAAAGGGCAGTATAACACACAAAAAAAAATACAAATAAGAAACCTGCCTCTTTGAAATATGCCTCAGTTCAGTGATTGTCCTGGATGCTCAGCAGATACTTAGCATTTTATTAATTCATAAGATAGTGTGGAGTTCTATCTACCAAGAATTATCTTAGTATTCTCTTCATGTCGTGTGCTTTGGTGATTCCAGGCTAAGAAAACAATTACATGTAAGTTGATTAGCATAGTATATCAGCCTGAGGTTCTAATAGAGAAGTGAGAATACATGGGAAAAGAAAGCAGTGAAGCTAATTATATTTTGTATTAGTGTAGACAGGAAATATCTGGAGAGGGAACATTAATGGTAAAGATTTAGAGTCACACTTGGTTGTTGGGTAAAACTAGTGGCAGTGGAGTCATTAGCCTGGTTTAATTCTGATGAGATTGAGATCATTTTACAGGGTTCAGAGTACAACACTGGGTTTCCCTGGCCAGGTTTTGGTTGTGGGGAGATGCCAAAAGCTTCCCCCATGTCCAGGAGAGCCAAGAGAGCCAATGCCACCGGGCTTCAAGATGGACTTGCCACTGGCCAAAGACAAACCCAGCAGCAACAGTTGTAGTGCCTCTGGTATAACAGATTTAAGGAGGGGAGAACATGTGAGAGAAACAGCCCCACAGGACACAAAGGAGAAGTGGGAGGAGGTCCTCCAGACTGTGGAGCTGAGCCTCCCCTGCCCATGGTGAAGAACACTATGAGGGCAGCTGTCCTCTAGCTGTTCATGAAAGTCCATGAGGTAGCAGAGATCCACTGCCAGTCCATGGAGGACCCCATGCTGGAGCAGGTGAATGCAGGAAGATGTGACCCCATGGTAAGCCTACACCAGAACAGAGTCCTGGCAGTACCTGTGGATCCATGCACAGAGCCCATGCTGGAGCAGGTTTGATGGCAGAACTTGGGACCCCACAGGGAATCCACACTGGGGCACTTTGTTCCTGAAAGACTGCACATCATGGAAAGGACCCACCTTGGGTAAGTTAGCAAGGATCTGCAGCTCATGGGAAGGACTCACGTTAGTTAGAAGTTCATGGGGAATTGTGTCCTGTGGGAGGGATCCCATGCTGGAGCAAGGGAAGAATGTGAGCAGTCCTTCCTGGAGGAAAGAAGAAGCAGCAGAACTAACTGGCTGAGTCATTGACCTCAGCCTCCATTTCCCATCTCCCTGCACCCCAAAAGAGAGGAGGTAGAGAAGATGAGTTGTGGAGCTAAGCCTGGGAGGAAGGTAGGGGTGGGAGAATGTATTTTAGGATTTGATTTTATTTCTCATTACCCTACTTGGATTTGATTGGCAATAAATCCAACTAATTTCTATGAGCCATGGCTGCTTTATCTGGGATGGTAATTGGTGAGTGATCTCTCCTTGCCCTTATCTTGACCCATGAACCTCTAATTCTATTTTCTCTTGCCTGTCTAGTGGAGAAGGGGGATGATAGAACAGCTTTGGAGAGCATCTGGTGCTCAGCCAGGGTCAATCCACCACATCTGGACTAAGACACACTGCAAAAAATCAGGATGGCTTTATAGAAAGTACTACAGTTCATCCATTGAAAACTGCACAAGGCTGTGCTCAGTAGCTGTAAGAATCCCATCATTCCCTCTGAAAGGAAAAAGATGACACAATTTTTTGTAACTCTGGCAGAACTTGGACATTTTCAGAAATTCTGAACATGGTTGCTACAAAAAGGTCCCTCCAGATTGATTATCATTTCAGTTTAAATGTTATCTGGATAGTAGGTATAGGAATACCAATTCAATCTGAGAACAAAACAAATCCTTATTTCAAAATTTTTATAACATATATTTGATTCAGATTTATTGTAGCTACATTTTGTTCAAAGCTTGTAAGTATTTACGTGATTCCAAGATAAAACTGAATATTCAACTGAAATTGCATTAGTTTAAAAATTCTACTTGTTGAACCTCTTGCATAATTTATAAGTGTTCTAATCAAGGAGAGCTCTTTTTAGAGAGTCTGACCTAACTAATGTGAATAGCTGTAATTTCCTTTTAAATGAGTAATGTGTCAAACTCACCAATGGATCACCTTTGTTTGTGAAAGAGGAAATGAAGGTGGACTTTTCTATTAGCAAAAACCTATTAGATTGTCCAGGTTCCAAAATGCTACACTTAGTCAATGGCTGTAAATAAATTCATCAAAAATAATGAAAAAGAAAGCCTAGCCAAGTCAAATAAGAGGTCTGGCTGTCTTTCAGTTAAGTTTTCCCAAGGACATAATAGAAATAAATCCCATTTATGAAGTCTCAATGAGAAGCAGCAGCAGAATATCAAGTGTTTGTGACAGGAGGAAAATACCTCCTATGAGATGAGTAATGTTTCTGGCAGAAAAGTATGTATTTGCTGAATTAGCTTCAATAAAGAAAAAAATTACATAAAATCACATTAATTTCAGGAGGATGTTTAAAATTTCTGCATTTGCTGGATCCCTCTGACCAAAAAAATTGGTGTATGATGAAAATATGTTTTGAAGTTGTTGCTTTTAGAATCAGAGTAATATTAACGAAGTTTAACTCAAGTATTTCAAAATTCAAGTTTATAAATAGGACTTTGATGGAATTACAGTCTTGCTATGAACCATTAAGGGCACATTAGTCCATATTTTTAATTGAAATGGCATGAACCTTATAGCTTGTCAGCATAAGAAAAATTATATTTTACTTTTCTAATGCCTGCAGAGAGTTATATTTCACTATCTTTCCTACTCCCTGGGTACTGCTGCTGTCAGTGATAGGCATTTCTGAAGTGCAAAACAAACACAGGAACACTTTGTTCCTCAATGCTCTCTGTTTCACTGTCTGAGTAATTCCCAGATGACTCCACTGCACTCTAAGGGGACACATTGGATTGGTTTTGAGACTGGAGAACAGACACATGACTATGTTTGAAACCAAAAACATTTCATTTCCATCACTGTAATTCTGCCTGAGTATCTCTAATGTTGTGATGTGTGTTTTCAAGAGATGTTTTTTGAATTTTTTTTTTTAGGAAACTTCTGCAGATGCTCCGAGCATTGGCTTAATTTATTAGAAAGTTCTTGCTGAAACATAACGGTTTGTAAGTGGAGATATTTGCAGAAGCAAACAGAAACTGCAAAGAGGCAACAACAACAAAAAAAAAATCATATAATTCCTATGTAAGTCTGATAGTAGAGAAGGAATCCGCAATGCATGGGTGTACAAAAATCACCCCAAACCTCCTCAAATGGACTCTTTCTTATCTCTCATCCATTTTCTCACATTTATAAAACATTAGTCAAACCTTCAGCCACAATCAAGGAATTGAACATATATATATATATATATAGGTCAGAAGTAGATGTCTGAAAGTACTCCACATAAGAGTTTTTCCTGATTCGAACCAGAGCTATTTAATAATCTTCTATCAACCACCACCTGCAAAATTTCACAACTACACCCGTGATGCAGAACGGCTCTGGTAAAGCTTTATATGATTGGTGCTGGCTCCTAAACTGGTAGCTGACAGAAGTGCTGCATCCAAACTGTTGGACAGGATAATTTTGGGTTGTTCCCTGGACTTCTGGTTTCATGCCCTTGTTCAGGATAGGAGACCTGTCAGAGGACGCTTGTTGATGGATGCTTGTGTTTTCAACCAAAAGGAAACAGAGCAATGGAAAAAGCAGGAGAAAGGTGAATGGATCTCAGAGGAAGGATAATACCCTCCTGGGTCTCATCCCAAAATTTAATTAGGATTCATCGGGTGCTCATTTCCAAGGCTGGAGGCTGGGGTGTTCTTTCAATTTAAATAGTTACCTATTGCATCAAAGTTTTCTCTGTCCTTTCTAAGCTGTCAGATAATTCCTCTTCTTTACAAAGGCACTACTATAACAATGTGTGCCTGAGATGCAATGGAGGTACCCAGAACCAACAATCTATCCTTGGTTTTTCAGAGCAGAAACAGTTCAGGAATCAAAGGGAAATATCAAAGGCAACTGTTAGTCATGTTCTAAACAGTCTCTTCTCTACAGGGACTTCTACTGAATACTCAGGAAGCAAAAATTCCTCAGCAGTGAGACCTTCATTCTAGTCTTTCTTCTGTTTTGAACTCTGCATCCTTCTTTTTTGTATCAGAGATATTCCAGAATTTCAAGAGTTGTTTACAAATAGATTACATTTAATGATGAATTACTACATAAAATCAGTCTACTAAAAAGACAAAGTAAATCCAGTTCGATAGACCTGAAGAAATTAGCTCTATGTTTCAGCAAAGTACTTACATATTTTACACTGTTTCTGCGATCAAATGTTCCAAACTAATGCACAGAAGGACGTTCTCATAAGTTATGCAGTATTATTAGTGTTAGCCAAATTAACAGACTAAAATTTCTGCATGAAATGAAAGTAAAGGGTGTTACTTTACACAATTTCCCTGTATGTCTATAAAAATAGAGGCTGCATGGATGGTAAAGAAAAAAAAAAGGCATAAATGACAATGTAAATTCCAAATGCCTTGTCTATTAAGGGAAACATCTTGTAATGTTCATAGTAATTTGGTTTGGTTTTACACTTTAGATGGTAACAAGATGTAATTCAGTGTGATATTGATGAGTATTCTGATAAATTTCATTGAATTTAACCCCCTAAATTTAAAAGAAAGGCATCACAATTGAAAAAAGCAATTCTGTGTGTTGTAGGGGATTAACATGCTTTTACAAAATCATCTGCTTAGTGCACCATTCTGTATGTAACTATGTATTTATATAATACCATTAATGCAACTTTAGCAGTACAGGGTTCTATGAAAACACTAGGGAATGGTAATAATGACATCAAGCTACACAAGGGGCATATGTGTTCATATTTATTTTTCTGATTTTGATGAGTTTGATATATCCATCAACATAAATATCACAATCTGCTATGAAATACAAAGAATTTGAGAAAAAAATTGAGATATATAATTGTTGTGTCTCCCTTTGCCGGTTTTTATGGTTTTATACCTCATGATGTTTCCTTGATGCAAAATACCGGTATAAACTTTTGAATAATTTTACTAATTAAGCAGTCGACATTCTAAATGCTGGTGATTTGGGAAGTACAAAGACTCGTTCACTTTTAATTTCCCCAGTGCAGCATCTTTAGCTTCCTATTTTTCACACAGTATATTCAGGAAAGTTGCAAAGGCAGTAGCTACAAACTGCCAGAAGCTACCATAGGAAGGAAAGAACTGGAAAAATCTTTCAAAACAAGTCTGTCACTTTCTAAGGCCTCAGAGTTACAATGGAGGATTACTAATCAGTGGATAAAGTACCAACTTTTCAGTAAAGTGTTATTTGTACAGTTCCCTTTTCATCTTTATCATTGTTGATTCTTCTGGAAGTATTTAGCTTAAATCATTAAGCACTGTCTTCTGAAAAGACTAATTTCTTCCTGCCAAGCAATTTTAATCACCATACAAATATTATGATTCAAACAACCCAATATGTAGTGTGCCAAGAAAGACTAAATAGCTTTATAGGTCAACTTCCTCCTGACTTGTGGCTAAAGGCCACTCAAGCTCAGCTCCCTAAAGGCTTCCTTTGTGTTCCTTCACAACAGCAGCCACAAAAGAAACATTCACTTCTCTGTCAAAACACTTAAAAGATTTAAATGTCATTAGATCAGTCACTACTACAAATGGATTTTTTTATTGAGGGCAGCCTGTCTCTCAGATGGTGCACAGTACTTAGAAATCATTCATTATATACCTGTACATATCTTCATATACTTGTACTGAAAACCATTGGTGGCTGGTGTGTGAAGTAAAAGGCAGACTTTGACATTAGGGCTCCTTAGTGCACAGCAGTACAACATTCCTGAGCAAGGTTACTGCAGTTTTTTAATGGATATTTGCTTGGGTTTTGCAGTTAAGTTCTAATGATTGATGCCATAAGAAATAAAAAAAAGTGAAGTGTATTATAGAATCTTAGAATGGTTTGGATTGGGAGGGACCTTAAAAATCATCCAGTTGCAGTTGCCTGCCATGGGTAGGGGCACCTTTCACTAGAACAGGTTGCTTAAAGCCCCATCCAGCCTGACTTTGAACACTTCCAGGTATGGGCCATCCATAACTCCACAGGGCAAACTGTTCCAGTGCCTCACCACTCTGTCAAGAAAGAATCTTTTCCTAGTATCTAATCTTAATCCACACTTTTTCCATTTAAAACCATTCCCTCTTGTCCAGTCTAGCACACATAGCAGAACATTGTCTTTTTTCAGCAAGGATCAAGTTAAAAATAAACAATAAAGTAAATGAATACTTGTAATCACTGACCATTATCTAGAGACTTATCCTAGCCTCTTGTTTATATGTACGACTTATTTAAATTATTCCCTAATGCCTGAAGAATTAAATCTCTTTTGTCTCTTGGGGTAGTTTTCCTTAAAAACTAGTCATAAATCACCCTCTACCTTCAGTGACACTGTAGTCCAATGCTCCAACATCCTTTGTTTTATAAAGACTGAATTCACAGATATTTTAAGTATAGCAATTTTAGAGTAGGTTGATAAGACACGAACCCTTCATTAATAAATTTAATGCAAATTAAAATACAAATGTAACTGACTATCTCTTAACTACAAGTGTTTGTTTTCAAGTAAGAAAAGGTACCTAGTTAAATTTATTTTTAGTTGCCCCCTTTTGTAAGGAGAAAATGAGAATGAACACAACAAAGGACAAAAAGGAAAACTAGAGGGAAGAGATAAAAAAGGAATCTTAGACAAATAGCTTACTTGGCAAATTAAACACTGGGATTGGTACGGAGCAGATTGTAGAACAGAAAATGCTGAAGTTAAGATGATCAAGGAACTGACATATACATTAAATAGTTGCATCACAGAGTATGACATTAGAAAAATTAGATTCATTGAGTCCCAAGACAGATGGCACTGACAGATGAATACTGTACTTCCCTTTAAAGGGAAACAGAAGAAAAATGCATATGACAAGACTTTGTTTGAATAATGCCACTGACTTTATTAAAGATACTTAGGTTATGAATTTAAGCCCTGGAAAACTATTTATGTCATATCTGAAAAAGATTTAAGTATCTCAAAAAATAACTCAGGTACTTTGAGACTGAAGGCTGGCTAAGGAGATACCAGTAGTTGGTGAACATTTTGAAACAACAGAAACAGAATAAAAAATCAATAAAGCCTCAGATGAAAAGTGAGAAAAGAAATGGGGAGGTTATAATTTGCTGTAATAATTCTGACATGAAGTTTTACACTTGTACTGGTCTTTTTTTCTAAGCTACTCCGAAAAAAGGATTTTCCATCCAGGCAGAGAACAGCACTGAACAGCCGGTCTACTAATCGCTTTCCAAAAAAACTCACTATTTCTTTTCCTATAGCTTTTCTAAATGGCCTGCAGGTAGAAAGCTGTTCCTCTTATTTCAGTCCAGCTGCTTACCAGAAGCCTGAGATATTGCTAGTCCTTTCAGGAGAGTTGTGCTCAATGGAGTTGGGCACCCCCTGAGGCTACCCTATTTCCTTCTGTTGGACAGTTTGGAATAGTTTGAGAAGGGCTCTAGGAAGGTATTTGGGCAAGATCATAGTTTTGCAAGAAATACCTGTCTTTTTTCTGGACAGGAATTTGCATTACAGCTCAATATTGTTCTTGACATCTGTATACACAGAGAACCTTACTGGATGTTTTCGTTAAGATTTGTGGTAGAATTTGCATCTCTTTTACCTGCTTTTCTGAATTTGTGTACTGTGTTTTTTTTAGGCATCAAGACCTGTGAGGAGAAGATGGCTGAGACAGAAAGGCAAGAGAGGCAAGAATCACTGTACTGACCTGGGAGTCTACAGCTCATGCTTAAACAAAGAGTGCAGTCGCGGTGAGCAGAGAGACAGCTTTCAGCAGTGACTCAGATCTTCCCAGGGGCCAGAGGATGCTGCAGTTCACTGTGACTCAAAAAACTGCTGAGATGCCTGGAAGCAGCAACTCACCTTTGAACACACAGTGAGGAGAACAGCTGTGTACAAGTCTTACTTTTTTTTTTTCTGAGCCAGTTTTCTTTGAGAATTTCCAGACTTTGTTCAACACTATTAGGCTTCCCGCCTTTTTTTTTTTAGAATATTTTTTTTTTTAAGAATCATTTTTGGAGACATCACAGAGAGAAATAATTCTGGTTACAGCCACTCCGAAAATGCATGGTCCTGCTCCAAAAAGCTCAGGTGCCCAGTGAGAGAAAGGGCTCTGTAGTTTGGAAACAGGTCAGAACTCTGGACCTCAGGTAAATTAATCCTGTGCAAAACTGCTTATGCCTTCAGTGAAAGAGACAGCAGGAACTTGTTGAGTTTTCTCATCCGATAGAAAGTGTAATTTGTAAGGCAAGAGCTGATGGCATTGTAGTTTTCGAAGTTGTTTGGCATTCCAAGTTTCATACAGGTATCATTCAACTCTAAAATCACTTATAGTTTTGAAGAACAAAATTAAATCCTTATTTTGTGCATGCAGTAGGCAGTTCAAAGCTTTCACTCAGCACGCTTTTGTGTTCACAGGAATAGGGATAGTAGTGACATAGCAAGTAAGAATATTCCTTTTCTATCAGAATTCTTTTGGTCTTTGGGCCTCTACTATCATGTCAATGGAAATGCCAAGAAGAATTGAAATCTCTATTTTATGCAAGACATTCCTATAATATTCCTGTATCAAATTTAATTTTAAGATTATGACATTTTTTCTGCTTAAAGAATTTGTTAAGCTTGCTACCTCAAGATTTTTAATCTTATTCCATGCAGATTCAAATAATTTCATACCATTTCTGTAATGGGATACTGATGAGTACAGCCATTTGTCCTAGATTTTTATGATGTAGTTCTTAAAGTGTAGTAATTATACATCATCAGAACTTTGAGAAAAATTTTTATATAACAGTTGCATCCTGGACTCAAAGTTTTTTTCTTTCATCTTACAAAATAAAATTATAACACTTTTTAGAAAATTTTAATCACAAGAACCAATGGTGAATTCCAAACTAGCTTTAATTTTAAACAACGGAGGCTTTCCATGATGCAGAGATCAATACAAGCTGTTGTTGATAAAATTTACTCTTCTAAACATGCTGTAAACACTGAAGGACACCTGAAGCAGCCAGAAATACCTTTTCTAACATTTCTTTTTCTTCTTCCCATCTTTTGGCTTGGTAGACCTTTCTGTGGAAAACTTCTGCCATTTCTCAGGGAAACCCAGGCTTCTTTATGCTTCTGACAGTTTCCCTGTTATTTTTATCTACTTGTATCTCTCTTTTTTTTTTTTTTATAGAGCTGAGCCATATAGCTTTACTTACTATTCTAGTGATTTCTGCATTAGTAGGTAAATAAAAAAATGGTTCAAAAACCTCAGAAAAAACTCAAAACTGTAATGAATTTTTTTTTTCCCCAGAAAGCTAAACTTCTATTTTCTGTGCATCCTTTATTGCCTGTGGTGGGATTAGGGTGGGTTTTTTTATGCCCAGTGAAAACTTTGTTTTTATGAGAATGCAAATGGATGAACTCCATGAAATAAAAAATGGGTGCAGAAGTCTCTAAGGGCCACAGAATATGATTTAGATGGAAATAAATGCTGCTGTGCAACCACATTTCCTTTTTTCTTGAATGAAACAAGGAAGTTATTTTTGACAATTACCTTTAAGAAATCAAACAAAAGTGCATTCCCAACACCTCTATACAGGCAGCTTAGTCTACCCAAGTGCTCCAAAATACCAAAGTTCCCCTGCTGGATGTCTTAGGAGTTCTGAGTTATGTCACAGACTGTGAAAGAGCTTGCAAATATTTCTTTCACTTAATGTGTTTCTATTTATTTATTAAATATTTTAGTGGTTTCAATCTCACCTACTTGTAAAAAGCAGCTACTTAGATTTGGCAGCAGTTTATACTGAGATAGAAGAGAAGAGAGATGGCAAATGTGTTCTCAACACAAAAATATCATGAGATGTCTGGACAGGGACAAAAGTGTTGTACACTTTGTTACTGTTACATTTGTTACTGTTTTTACACTAACAGACGGGTTTTTATCCCCTGCAAAATAGCAAAGCACAATTATATGTAAAGAAAAAAACAGAACCTGCCATACTTGGTAGTCTCTTTCTTCCTCCTCCCCCTGCCCCTGCAAACCTGCAGACAGAAAATATGGGCAATCAGTTCCACGTGAAACCTCCTCTGGTGGCACTATTTGCACTTTCTCACAATAAGATGGTAAGATGGTAAATGTATTTAAAATGTGCTATTCTCTTTTACAAGCTTCAGATTGCTCATCATAAAAAGTAATAAAAAAAGTAAAAGAAAGGAAATACTCTGAATGCAAATAGTTTTCTTGCTGCAGTTGAATAACATAAAATTTCTTTTGCAAATAGAAAAAAAATTAATGTGAACATGAAACTCTTATCTAGAAAGTTGCTAATTCTCAGCCTACAAGTATTTGTTGGTTGTTAGGCCTTTAGTAAATACTTGAGTATGTACCTTTCTCAGCAATGTTCATAGATGCATTACGAGATTTTGAGGGAATATTTTTACCCCATGAGAAAGCATTTTCAGTATTTTAAAATTCATCATTTATGCATAATAAATCTGTGATCCAAAGACTAAAGAGCTGTCTCTTTCTACCACTATAATTGTAGCATATTTCTGCTATTTTATTCTTACAAAAATATTCCTATGTAATATGTTTAATCTTACTGACCTTTGATTCTTATTTTAAAACTAATTTTAGTAGCTTAATGCAAGTGTCATAGCAATGCAGATATTTGCATGGCAGTAGTGGTTCACTGACAATATCTGTGCCTGGTCTCTGAAAATTTTTTGTGGTTGTGTTGTTGTTACTTGGTTGTTTGCTTTTTTTTCTTTTTATTTTAATTAGTACTAGGGCTAGTTCTGCTGACACCGACTGTCCTCACAATTGTCAGTCTCTCTGTGGATATGTGTTGGTTTCTTCTAAATGAATCCTTGCAGGATCCCTGTGGGAGATGTTCAGGGAAGGTACTGGAGCTAGGAAGAGTTTTTAAATGACAGAATAAATTATACCAGATCAAAATTATGTGTTCAGAAGAACTGAGGCATAGCTTAGCTTTTCTTACTTGTTTTCCTAGGGAATGTTGGGAATTGGATTTGGGAAACATTCATGGGTATGCTAAATAGGAGACAGTGCTCAGATCTTCCTGGATTTCTAGTCACAGTGGAAAAGCTGCTTTTTAAAGTCTAAGCAAAAGCATCTGGAACTCAGACCCTTAGAGGTTTCTAGGAACATGTTGAACCCTGTCTGCAGACTGCAGCCCACACGTCCCTTCACAAAATAAAGACAGTTTTTATGAGTATCCCTTTCAATGTTTAGTTTTACGTTGTGCCTCTCACAAAGCAGCAGAGATCATGAAACAAGCTTCTGCCTTCACCAGAGAGCTGTTAATAATTCCAAAACTGATACTTAACATGCCTGCCATTCCTGATAAGCTTTGTGCTAGCTATGGTTGCTAATGATGTCAACACCTATGTCCTCCTCAGTTACACACTACTACTTGGGCTGGAGCTTGTGTCTGAAAGGATTGTACATTTCCTTCCATGTAGGTTTGAGTTTAAGCTACGAAGAAAGATGTAAGAGGAAGAGATCTTCTGCTGACTGGGTGGAAGGACAAAAACTTGGGAAGCTCTTGCTTAGCAAGAAATGTTTTTATCTTCTGAACAAAGTAAGAAAAACCAGCAAAAAAAGCAGTGAAGTTTTTCAATATTTTTTGCAAAATAGCAAGCAATTAATCTTCCAAAATATATTTCAAATGAATGCTCATGTAACAAAATGCATAATATATTTGTCAAATGATATTTCCCAAACATAACATAGCAATGAAAATTAATCCTAAATTTGTTTCGAGTTAATAGTTTTACAAAGCAAATAAGTGATTTGGCAATAAAACAAGATTATCTAAATATGCACTTCAAGAAAGTAATTTTTCTTGTCAGACTTATTTCCTCAAATTAAAATCTTTCTTAAATTCTGTAGCATTTCAACTGCTCTGGTAGACACAGAAATTTAATACTTCACAATTAAGGTGATAAATTCTGCTCTTCATTCACATCATATGTGACCACATGCATTTTGGGAGATCTGATAGAGAATAAATTTGATTATCTCAATGGTATTGCAGACAAGTGCTAATGAAGCAAAAGCCTCTATGCAGATTAACTGTGTGCAGTAAGGAAAAGTCCTTCTTTTGTTTTAAATTGTGTCAATACTAATTATTGTTGTTTTTAATGTCTGTGTTATGAAAAATGGAAAACAACTATTCATCACTGAATTTCTTTATACCTCAGAAAGTTACTCAATAGTATTTCCCCTGCTTCTGTCTCTTCTCAGCTGATCCTGCTTTGTTTCATTGTTACTATTATGGGAGGCATATCTCTGTTAATCCTGAAAATTTACAATTCTTTCTGGCAGTGGGGGTAATCAGAAAAGCACACACCATTTGAAATATTTCTATGAACTGATTTATTCAGGCTGTTCTCAGGAAGAAATCATAGAATCACAGAATGGTTTGGGTTGGGACAGACCTTAAATATCATCTGCTTCCAACTTCCTCCCATGGGCAGGGACAGCTTCCACTAGACCAGGCTGCTTAAACTCCATCGAACCTGGCCTTGAACATTCCCAGGGACAGGGCATTCACAGCTCCTCTGGACAACCTGTTCCAAGGTCTTGCCACCCTCACAGTAAATACTGTATTCCTAATACCCAATCTAAATCTACCCTTTTTTTAGTGTGAAGCCATTTACAATAATTATAGTTTTATCAAGTAAAACTAAAGCTTTCCTTTGAGTCAGACTTCAAAGTGACTCTTCAGACTCCAGAGGTGTAATTTATTAACATGTGGGTGTATTCAAATTAATTGTGCTCCTACATTGGACTGCTATTGTGTGGACAACTGGAACTTTGGCAAAGAGCACATGAATAAGTCTTTAATAATTTAAAAATATGTGTTATTCTTGTCCAGTTGTCAAAATATTTTATAAATAATTCCTTTGCCTGTTACTGCTGGACAAAAGGAGAAGTTGAATTTATTCAACTTTAAAAAGAAATCGATTTTGCTGTTCTTTATTGATGGCCATTGTAAAAAAGATTTTCAATTAACTTGTACTTCTATTGTTCCTCTTTCCTTTTCCATTTTAGAAACAGCTAAGCTGTCATCTGCATAAGACTTCTACTAAAATTTGGGGTTTTTTCCTTTGGCTTAATAAGCAGAGCAGAGCTAATTAGACCTCGATAACAAATTTGGGTTGAATAGTCCAGAAGCTTATTTATTTGCAAACAGAAATTACTTCTGATAAATTCTTTCCAAAGGAGCAACAGTGAAGTCACTATCTGTCATACCTGACTTACCAGGTTTGCCTCTGAATGCTGGCGATGGAATCTTAACTGGAAGTGGCCAGAAGTAGTAGCTTCTCTTCTCTACCCAAGATTAATTTATTCAGATGTGAATTCCTCCAAGGCCTATATTTTCTTTTAATCCACTTATAACCTTTCTTCAATTTTCACAGAGTTCCTTTAGTGTTTTAAATTAACTACCTTCTAATAAACTGGTATGTGTTCCTCCAAACACATACTAGTTTGTATGTGGAAATTGTTTCACACAAACCTTATAAAGGATGAACTACATTTTGCATTTAAATTTTTAAAAATTGTCCCTGGAAATCTTAGTATTGCCAAAATTCACTTAATTAGTTTACAAAATTCCAGGATTACAACCATTTTCTCAATAATTGGACAGTAAAATGGGGGAGGGTTCAGCATCCTAAACACATTTTTCCTGAAACTAGAAGGTATGTGTAATAACAATAATTTTTGTTTCATATGTAGTGGTCCCTGGTTTAAATACAATATGCATAATTCCTTTTTTGAAAGCTAGAAGGTAAACAGATAAGTGAGTACATAAGCATTCTGGCAATTTATTCAGATTTTCTAACGTAAACCTGAGGCAAATTTATCACTTTTAGAAGGGGAATAGCAGCAGAAGGGGAAGTTTCTTACAAGATAGCCTGAAGGACTTTGCCTTCAGTTACAGGCGGAGGATTCAGCTAAGCTCTTGTTTAAAGACCATCTTCAGTATAATGCTCTTGCCTGTGTGACTCCAGACCTTTTGCTACAATGTCAGTGTACTTATCAACTCTCAAATGACTACAGTTTCCCTAAATGTTTAACCCTTCTCCATGCAGAAAGCCATAAAATTCCTGTTGAGTGCAATTGTCTTGTCTTAGACAATGTGAAGATACTCATCTTCACAAAAGGAACAAATAAGTGTTCCACATGCTACAGTACATGGCTCTTAATAGAAAAAGGATTAGATAGAGACAGCTATTTAAAAAAGCTCTTTGAAGACAAGACCTATGAATAGTTCTTGTAAATGCTGTGATGCAAATATTTGATACACTGTTAACTCGTTGATTGCCTCACCAATTTCTCATTAGTCTTTCTTAAAAGCTGAGGTGACAGAATTTCTCTTCAGGTCAGATGTTTTGAACCTTCAGAGGTTCTATCACTGTTTGGGTTTTGTCCTGCAAATCCCAATGGCATAAAATAAGTGGGATTAGCAGCTCAGGTGGTGTTGGAAAAATGAAAGGTTTATTAACTAACAAAATAACAAACTCTCTACAGAGAAAAAGCCATGCCAGAGACAGCAGAGCCTGCATCTTTGCTAAAACACTCCCAAATGCCATGAGGTTCCTTTTGTTCAGTGCTTTTATCAGTGATGGTTGGGCGGGGCTCTGACACTCATCCAACCAGATGACCCCAGGAGTGAAGTGAAGTCCAGGGGGTTCTATGAGGTGTCCTGGTCCAGAACACTTCCAAATTGGGAAAGAAAGTTCTGGCTTCTTCACCTTTTATGGGAAAAAAAGAGAACTCCACATTTCTTCCTAGTCTGGACACTGTTTTGGGCGGTGCACTGCTACGCTGAGGTGTGTTAATTTATTTTCTGAATATAATAGTATTGTGTCTTTTATTTTTTGTAATAAGTTATTTTGAAGAATTAGTAAAAAGCCCCAGACAATTATTTTATCTAAATGTAATTTAATTAAGGCTGGTATGATGCATAACAACTACCTAGGTGACAAGTCGGTGATAATACTCCTGGTAACTGCATAAGCAACTAACTGAGATTGAATCTTCTACAGCTTTTAGACATATGCCAG
Organism: Bombycilla garrulus; assembly: GCA_013400315.1. Lineage (NCBI taxonomy): Eukaryota > Metazoa > Chordata > Aves > Passeriformes > Bombycillidae > Bombycilla > Bombycilla garrulus. The sequence goes on along the minus strand of VXBU01016443.1, from coordinate 73,034 downwards.
GCTTGCTGAATTTCAAAATGGTGTAGGAATTCTCAAGCTTTTATTAAAAGCACACTACTTTATTTCTATAGCTATTCCAGTGCTATAAATTTATTGCCTCTTTTTATTTGTGAAGGTGCCTCCACCATGATTAGTAGACTAGCACAGCAGTATGAAATGTACACAATAAAGATGACATTGTACTTTACCTTCTTCCATTTATTGGAACTGCAGGGTGCTGATTTTAAAGCTTGAAGCAAAAAAAGATATTTCGAACCATATGGACAGGATCATTTTTATGTTTAATATAAATGGCTGTCTAGGAGCTAAACCAGAAGTGTGGCTCTTCTTACATACACCATCTTCCAGAAAAGCTGTCTCCAAACCACAAACCAGTCTTCACCTCCCCCATTTTTCACAAATGTACTGACCTGATTGACCACAACGACTGTGTGGGATTAAGGTGTTGTTCTAAGCCTGCCCTCTTGCTGTTCTCCAGCTGGCTTTGGGAATAGCACTGGACTTTGTCCAAGCTGATGAAAAGTAAATCTACACCAATAAAGCTATCTTCTCACTACTATGAGCTTAAGCCCCAGAGCCAAGAATAAGGTCTATTGCTGTTTAGCTTCAAATTCACAGCCTCTAGAATGGTTTAAGGCAGAAATCTGACATTTATGAAGTCTTTATACTTTTTTGAAGACTGCAGAAACAGTAAAAGATAAAAGTAGTGCTTCTGAAGCCATAATTTTTGCAGAATCTCCAGGGCTTGTTTCTCTCTCTTGGATAGTGTCTGCCTTTCCTCGGTGCTGGTGTTTTTCATGTAGAAGAAAGGGCAATTTTGAAGTATGCCTTGTGCTGAAATATATAATACAACAAAGTGCCCTTTAGGTGGAGAAAGAAAACCCTCAGAGACTGTGATCCTAACATATATGTGTATTTTTTTACCTATTTCTGTTCTGAGAATGTTTTAAAATGACTGCAGATATTTTTCTGCTTAGAAATGGAGATATTTGCAAAGATTCTTGAAAGGTGGACAAAGAATTGTTGCAAATTCATTGGTAGTTACGAGTAGACACTAGAATTTTCTGTTGAGGAGGGTGGCATCTCATAAATTATATTTGAATTTCTGTACTAAAGATGGCATATAATAGAATGCAAAATAAGTCAAATTGAACTAATTTCTCCCCTTTATATATGTGTTTGTTTAAAAAGGTAATGATTAAAAATTATTATTTAAGTATGTGGTATGAGTCACAGCCTTGCAGACTGTGGATACAATTTAGTAGTGTGGTGAGTTTTCTCAAATTAAAAGTAAAAATGTTAAAATATTGAAGAAGTGTTGGAAAACTCATACAAAAATGTCCTGTTAGTTTGAGTCAGAAAATGTTGCAAATTTTATGAAAGTCTGTTCTTAGGATTTTAGCCTGGTGACATAAAATTTTAGGGAGTTCAAGTGGGAAAAAACTGTTGGAACCTAGGGGGTTCCTATGATGCCTTTGGCAGACCCAAAACCTGGTCAGGAGGCTTTTCAGCCTTGCCAGAGGTGTCAGGGACCCTGGAATGATACTAAAAATGCCTGTAGCTCTGATTCTAATCCATGGAACAGGTTGTCAACTTTGTATGAGGAATTTCAAGTCACAAAAACTTAGATAGAGAAATAGTAGTAGTTATAAGTAAAAAGAAAAGAATTTGAGTGTATGTACAGGGGGGTTTGAAGCCCTGTACAGGGGGGTTGGAGATCTGTACAGGGGGGTCTGAGGCACAAGATGGAGAATTTTTACACGTGGCATGTTATGTTCTTCTTCATAACCTCCATCTTCTTGGTGATGTTGGCACTTTTGGATTGGTTTGACACAGATCTGGACATGGTGATGTGAGTGGCACGGATTGGTAATTAATGATAAACATTAAATAGCTAGTTTTTAATATAAAAGATTACAGCTCACCCGGGGTGGGCACAGTGTGTTTCTGGACGTGTTCTGTGTCAACGCTGGCAGGGCAGAGAAATCTACTTTTGATAAGGAATTAATAAACTGCCTTGAGAACACGAACAAACGACTCCAGACTACTCCTTCAGCAGCACAGGCTGGAAACCTAGACTTTTCTATACATTGTGATGTCTCCTGGGGCAAAGGAGATCCCCACAAAAACATGCTAGATATAGAATTAAAAAATTATGGAAATCTCTAGTATTTTATTATAAACCGTTATGTCAAGTCTGAATAGTCTGTAAAATTAGCCCTTTATACATAGCTGACTTGAATACAAACTCTGAATCTTGGGATAAGGCTTAAGAAAGAATTTGATTTGAGAACCTATGTGCTGTAAGTGAGAGCTGGGAAGCATTTCTGGGAACCTAACAGAGACACTGATGAATTCAGTTGCAAATGTCTTTCCAGGAGGAAGGCTGATTTGATGTGATGGATCCTGAAACCTACTAACTTGGACTTTTCTTTGTGATTCTAACTTTTTTTGTTGTTCTCATAGCTGCAAATAACATACCTCACTTGTAAACAACATATTTGCTCTGCTTCTTTCTGTAAAAGAAAAAAAATACATTGAGTGTTTTCAGAAGTTGTATGTCAGTATATGCAAACCTAATCCTGCCAATAGTGGAGAAATATTACATATTACAAAAATTCTGTTTCACACATGAAAATTCTTTAAAGGATTTTGGGGTTAGGATTGCCTATTTCTTTCTAACTGCTTTTCTTCTCTTGCCCTTTTTAATGTGATGCTCATTTTAAAAAGGAATTTGGCATTGTCTTAAAAAAACCCCAACAAACACACCAAACTTTAATTTTGAAAAAGTTTTCAAATATATGTATTTTCCAGTATGATGTAGAAAAAGCAAAGAAACAACAAAGGACTTCAATTTTCCTGTGAACAGCAATTTATAATTTGGAACAAGCACTTGTTAATTCAGGAAGGCGGAATGAAACGGTAAAACTTAGGTATATTGGTGTAAGAAGTACTATAAATGCCCAGAAAAGTAAATTTTTTTGCCGTATTATTTCCCTAGAAAGTTTAATCAGTCATTTTTCAGGAGACGATTCAGTAACTGCATTATCCAGTACAGTAACTTGGAAAGCTCCATTCAACTTTATGGATTTAGTATATTGTTCAAAATGGAATTCTGGAAGTCATTCAGTCTTAAATAATAAAAAGAAATAATTATTTTCAGACTTTAAGTTGATAGTCCAAAAAAATTCATCCAACATTTTATGCTGAGTTTTATTTTCCATTTCTTGTGGGCTGTGAAGGCTGTCTGTATTGACTTCCAGTGAACTCACTTAGCTGCCATTTGCAGCCCCCCTTAGACAGTTGGAGCTACTAAAGTGTAGCCTGAAGTATTGCTTTTGGAAATGTGCACAGATGAGTTAGGGAAGGTTGGAAAAGCCACCACTAAGGAATACATCCCATGTATTTACCCATGCAGACCCTCTGCATGTATTTATGTTTGCACATATACTTGGTATTTTGCACACGTGTGCCCAAATGCATGTTTACGTGTTCGTGCACATATTTGCTTCCCTACCTGCTTATCTATACACACACACACACACACACACACACACACACACACACACATATTTCTGCACACATGTATGTTTATGTGAATGCATGTAAGTTTGTACACCCACCTGAAGAGAAACTGGTAAGGAAGAGTTAAGGTACTTACTGGGTAATTTGACAGGTGAACAAGGAATTTCAACACCTAGGAATTGTTAGAAGGAAAAGATTAAAATTTGGTGGCAAATATTAGAGGTAAAAGTGACATTGAGCATATGGAACTCCTACACTGTGAACTATCTGGAAAGGGAATCAGGGAAAAATAGTCAAATCAACACATAAAGAAGAGGGCAGTCCTTAGAAGCATTTTAAAAAGCTATGGTAGCTTTTAAAATCTACCAATTGTCTACCATAACTATGATTATCTGCTGAAATGATTCAAGAAAGAGAATGAAATACAAGATTTAGGCACCTGTTCTGGCTGAATAGGAATACAGGGGTGAGAGGAAAGGAACTAAGAGCTTTGTTTAGTCAATCTTTACATAAGATAAGAACTAGACACCTAGGAGAAAGTATGGAAAAATAATCCAGAATTTTGCTTAGGTTATTATTTGTACACTGAAGTTGACCTTCAGCTATGAAATCTGTACAGAAATTGGAAATTATGAAATAAATGGTTTATATCTAATTAGATCAGAGGGAAAATATGTGAAAAGATGAATAGGTAATCTCTTTGAGGTAAGGAAAAATAGGAAGGATTAAGAGAAAAGGAAAACTAAGGAAAGAAATGAGATAGGAAAACAATTAAACTGTGGGAGCAGAGGGGATATAAAATAAGTGGACTATGAAAATGTCAAATAACTGATTCAATCAGCATTTTCCCATGGTATATGAGTAACACTTGTCTCATACTGTAGGGAAATACTGAGGTAAAATAAAGCTTGAGGACGTGATGGATTTTGTGTAGCATGTAAATTGTGAAGTGAAAAACTAGTTTTAGATATTATGTGTCCCTGGGCTGCAATCTGCCTAAACAGTAGTACCATGTGAAAAACACTATGAAATACAGCAAGAAAAAAAAAGGATAAAAAAGTATTTTTAGAGTCAAGATAGGCAGAAGGGCTATAAGACATTGACACATGAAAGAGAAACAGTGAAATATGAAAGTAAGAAAAAGTATAATTGTGGTAGCATCAACAGAAACTTTTTTGATGATGTGTTTGTCATCAAACGCTGAAGTATTAGGTTTCATGGTCTATAGTAAAGATATAATGTTACATCTCAAGTGTTTCCCGTAAATTATTTCAATGTATATGTCATGGGAAAAGAGGCAGGAAATTAAAAATTATATTCTTGGACCTATATGTCTGTGACAGTGGCCCAGATAGAAATCTTACAGATGTGAGCTTGGGAAAGGGTGGAAAAGGTGGGTGAAGGTGAAATATTGTGGAAGCAGATAGGCTGTTAAGTGTGGGTAGAGGTAGAAGGCAGAAGCCCTCACTAGGCAAAGGCTAATAATAGAAAACTCAGTGTAATAACAAATAGTGAAAAATGGAATTAGGATATTTAACAAATAAAAGTAAGTAATCAAAAAATTCAGAGAAAGGGACTGATTTATGGTATACTGTATAAATGCTTACAGAATACCAAAGAGCTGCTTGGATGGGGCCATAGAAAAAAGAAAAAATAATTAAAAAAAAAAAAAAGAAAAAAGAAAAAAAGAAAAAATACAGGAGGACAAAAAAAAAAAGCCTGCTTGCAGAATTG